>RPOG01000521.1:0-326427 GCA_008086565.1 Thalassoma bifasciatum
AGCCTGGTTCTGCTCAAGGCTTCTGCCTGTTAAAAGGACGTTTCTCCTTTCCACTATTACTTGCTAAATGCTGCAAAGTGTTTACTTATAGAGGATGAAGGTAGGATACATCTTCTACTGTAACTGAACTAAATCTGGACCTGGTGTTTGGTTGTGAATAAAACAAAGTCGTATGTAGACTTGTTCTTTCTGTAAAACACTCTGAAGTAATCTTTTTGCAAATTGCGGCTTTACAAATAAAGATTGATTGATTTACAAAATGATCAGTCTGACCATTATAAGGTTCTTGATTTCTTCAACATTCAAGGTTTGGGTTTATTACAGTGCTGCATTAACCATTTTTCTCACAAGACATGCCTTCAAAGAACCATCATTTTTAATGCGTTAGCAACTCTTTTCTGTTCTATTCTAACAACTTCTATTCCCCAGGGATATGATCATTGATACACAGTACAGAATTCATCCCTTTGGCTTTGTACTGGGATGTTTGATGTGATTTTACATTTGATAAGGTGTTATAGACATGCTTGTAAATACTCCCCATAAAGTGCCATCACACTCACCTTTCCACAGAGTGTCTCCACGGTGGCTTTGCCACCCTCTCTTTTTACGAGCTTCCCTTTGAGGTACATCTCGCTGGGCTCCGTCACAAAGTAGGCTGTTTTAGCATCAAAAGGTGAGTTTTGAGCTTCAATCCTCTCTTTTTCTGGCTTACGGAGGTATATGGCCGCCGCGCCAAAACATTCCATTTCCGCGTCCCCCATGGTGACCCTTTACTGCCAGTAGGTAAAGACATTTATGTGTATTAACATCAGTCCATTGGATTTATGGCTTTGCATTGGGTCAATTTTTTTAGCTAGAAGAATGTAGTTCTGTGATGTTACACTCAAATATGCTTGGATCATATATTTCACATATTCATTCATGCAAAAAGACATGAAAAGTTAATGCAAAAACTATACCAGGTGTTTGTAGTTATGAAGCCATTTCATTGATATAATTCTCATTAACTGTGTTCTTTATCTCTATTGCCATGACCTCCTAAAGTACACGTGCATAGAGTTTCTATGATGCACACATTGTGGATTGGTAGTGAGACACAGTAGCTTCTATGTTAATTGTCTGAATCTTCAACACATAAGGTGAACATATTATTGTATCAAAAAGTCTGTGTAAACATTTACCGACACACACCCTTGATAACCTTGAGAAAGACAAAACATGTATTACCTTCTTCCCTCCCCTCTGAAGGATATCTGTTGATGGCTTAATGAGGATTCTGAAGAAAGAAAAAAGTTTGAATAAATAGTTGTAACTGAACTCCACCACATGAAAGGAATCCTAAGGTACACTGAGATCCTAGCTTAAAGCCTTTAGTTCTGAATGCACTTGTAGTGTGTAGCAGTCATGTCCAGCATTGTTCATTAAGCTGCTGGTTTTCCTCCAGCTAATAAAAGACTGTATCTCACTCACCTTGACTGGTCGCCTGTCAGTCCTTGGAGGCGACCAGCCTCCCTTCTTATATAGAGAGATCAGTGTTCAGTCAGCAGAATGACTTGCTTTATTTGGTCATGCACTTTTCAGCCCTGTTGCATCTCACTGGATACACAGCATCTTTTGTCACTGCTCAGTAAAAGAACAGTTTGTAAAAGTTTAAACAATTTACTCTTTCTTTTCCAACGATATGATTGTAAGTTTGGTGTTATATGTAAACCAGATGATTTTTCATTATTTGGTATAAATGAGAACACAGCCACATTATTGATGTCATCACAGGATTAACTTCAATACAAACAAACATGGAAAGAATGATAATGTGTTTTTTTTCTTCTAATTGTTCATTAACTTAAATGCAGTATGAGCTGTTTTAAATAGAAGACACTGTGTCCCTCAGGGCTACAACACATAGCAGGAGGCACTTAAAACATTTGTCTCATTGTAAACTATGTCACTAGCAGAGCAATGGTGCCACACAAAAGATAGTCAAACAATGTGCTGCGCTTCAAAGTGTATAAATAGACCAAGATTCAGCATTTTTTAACCTTGTGTAAATATTGTCCTGGGTGGTGTATTGGTTACTAAAGTTCAGACATTGTTGTGGTCTTTACAATAATCTCTTTAATGCACCTTGGCACTACAGAGGATCCGACTTTAGCCGTGGAGAAGCTCTCATATGTCACTGGTATTCTGTTGCAGAAGCCTTGCAAGTCTTCCTTGTGACAAAGGAGCAGAATAGAGCCTAACAGTTGCTAATCTAAGAACCTGTGGAAATGATGATACCTCAAGATAACAGAAACGCTCTCTAAGGTCTGCCTTTTATAAAATCCCAAAGTTAATTAGATTTGTTCTGTAGGGGAAAAGGCAATAGAAAGAAGAACAATACAGGTATTTATAGCGCTCTAATTTCCTTTGAGGGTTCACACATGTGTCAGGAAACATGGCATATGCATCCTGTGAAAATAAGTCTTCAAACATATGACCATGGCATCTGCTTCTCATTTAGTTCCCATGATACAAGTATACATGACAAAGACCTTATCAAGCTACTGCTTTTGTGCACAAATAATAAAATATTCCCTTCTCTTTATCATCTTTGAATTCAAAGTTGCTCTACTTAAGTGATGTGACATGTAAACTTGACAACATGAGATCACTGCCACTTTTAAACTACCTGCCAAAGGGTCTAATTATCTCGTTATAGCAACTTAAGGTGCCAATCTGGGAGCAAGGGTCCATGTTTGGGTTGATGTGATAATGTTACACACACTATAACATCACCGACATATGATCTTTGAGTTACAAACAGTATTGCATGCCTTGGGTTAGTATGTGTGTCAACAATCTTAATTGGCATCTACGAGAAACTGTATTCAACAAATCTGTCGATAGATACGACTACTCTTGCGTATTAACTTCTTACACTTACACACTGGGTGTCAGATTCAACCCTTCACACACACCGATGACAGATGCTGATATGTAAAGTCCATCAGTTCTTAAATAATCTTGTTCACGCAGATGGCCAGCACCTTGGGGAATTTTTGCTTTCATCTGAGAGACATTCAACTCTGTGATTCAACTCTGAGCCACAGCTGCCTCATTTGAAGTGTTTCCTCGCATTAAATCTAAAATGTGATAAATGTAATAAAATTTGCAGCTTCAAGATATGATATGTTGTCTTTGCCCTGTTTCCAATCAATTTTATGGTTGAAATGATTTTCAGACCACAAAAATCTGTTGTAATTCCTTGTCACTTTTGGATTGATTTCTGGATAATATCATTATTTTTAGAAGCTTGTGTTAAAGGGTTGTACTGCAATGTATGCAACAAGGTACACCAGAAATATCACAACATTTTTATTCAAGGGGCATAACTGACTTCCTGGTCTGGTTGCGCAATAACTTGTCAATAAGTTGATTGTATCATATTTGTGGGTTTTGGCAATCACTGGAGAATATCTAAAACAAAAATATCCAAAACATCATGATCTGCTGGTCATTCCACAAAATGCAGATCTTGTTCTGTCTTGGATTTGTTACTTGTGAAATTAAGTTGTTTCTGAGTGCTGTCACCCTTCTCTCTTTTTCATTTAATGCTCTATGAAGTATTTTTATTGCTGGAAAAAACATGAATAAACTTGAACTTGGACGACAAAGTGTGACATTTTTACGCTGCCTGTGTTGAGTGTGGGCTATTTGTTTGGGTGTGGGTCACTAGATTAGTTTTCAAAAACTTTCACTTGATCCTTTTCTATTTAAAGTGTCAAGACAATAATTTAAATTCATGTTAGCGTCACTTCTTTATTACTGTGGCATAAAAAAACCATCTTATAAGTCATAAAATGCCTCTATGAAAGAATATCTAGAAATTAAGTTATCAATCCACAATTACATTTTCTGCCTGTTATACAGAGGGAGTAAAAAGGAAAGCATGCCCCAAGTATGTAATACTCTCTTGCCCTTAATAGTAGCCTCCATTACTCCCAGAATGCTGTCTGGAGGGGTGAAAGAGTCATGTTTCCTTTAATATCCCACTGGCAAGACTCCAGCAGTCTGAAGCTTGGTTATCACAGTTTTTGTCCCATATTTGGCTCTAGAAACTCAGACTGCTCCAATGAATGAAAAATATTTAGCTGTCTACCAGCTTAGATGTCTGGTTTTCTCTGTGGTTTGTGAAGTTGTGATAATCCTCAAGCTCGGACTGATGACAGACATGTCCATCCTAAAAGGGGTCGTCTGGCTTGGTCTAGTACAGGTCAAAGGGCGTTCAGCTTTCTAGGGACTGTCTGTGAAATCTGATATTATGGAACAGTTCACACCAAGAGGGGGCCTCATTAGACAGAGTTATGAGAATACTTTTTTTAAAAAAGGGCGGTAACAAGGCTTCATGGTGATCCTTTTTGATTAAATTCTTTTTGAGTGATCGAGTTTTACTCATACAAGAAATCTCAAACCACCCCACTGATTGTGCTCTAAAATATACGGCGTGTGTTTACAAACAGTGGAGATGTAAACATGGCAGTATCTGTTTCATTCAGACTCCAGGGTAAAGTAATACAATGTTTCAGTGAGTTGTACTCTGCTCATGTTACATGGGTTGTCTCAAAGTGGCACCTAAAAGTAGTTTGTAATGGTTATAGTTATATGATTTCAGGCTTAATATTATACTTTTTGTTTACTCACTGATATTAACACCAAGTTTTCTCAGCCTGTCTGCTGGTACTGAATTTCCAATGCTTTGACTCACTTCTTTTCGAATATATAACTTCTTTTTTTCTTTCTTTTATTTTTCTATATCACAACATTAGTTAGCTTTCTCAAACTTTCATTGTATATCATACTGTGAAAATCGTTAGTACTTATTAGGAAACCCTGTGCTATTGCATATTCGAAATGAATTACATTTTTTAAAATATGAGCTTTTAAGAGATTACTATACTCTAGTCTGAACTTTATTTGGCATTGAAGCTGAAAAAGAAAAAACCTCAGGGAGAAGATGATGATTCATACAGAATCTTTCTCTGACTATCAAGATGGGCCACTGCAAGTTATGTTTGTTTCAATTGGCAGCCTCTAGCTGAGAGAAATAGTTGCAACTGGGGAGTGCTGTTTGTCAAGTCTCAGCATAAGGCTGGCTTTGAAGTACCAGGAACCACAAACACACCAATTAAAAAAGGCTGATTTTTACATCAAAAAGAAACATGTGTAAAGTGTAGAGCAAAAGTTGACTTGACTGAGAATAGCTAATTCCTAAGGGCCACATTTGATACAGGTGTGAACTTTCTAGAAAGTTCAGTTTTTGGCTTTTAAGTCTTATGCAGGTAAAGGGTTTGGCCAGTAATAAGGTCAGCTCAGCTCTTTGTGAAGAGTCTCAAGCACACCTTTTTAATTTACACTACCCTGATAGATGCTATGTTAAGTTTTAACATTTCCAGTTTGGCATATGGCTCCTATACCATACCAACTGCCCTGCCAACTTTATTTATAAAGCACTTGAAAACAACCATAGCTAAACACTAGGTGCTGAGGGCAAAGGTTAAGAACAGAAACACTTTAAAGACAATATATCACTCTGTACTATCAAACTGGTGATTGAAAAAATCCATGACACATGCTGTTGGTTTCCAACATTTGAAATAAATGTTTTGTATTGAACTTGAAAAGAAATCACACAATTCACACACTTTTCTATCAGTCTAATCACTGTAACTCCCTTTAATTTTACAACTTTAGCTTGGATAATAATTCTTTAAATGTTTATTGCTTAAGTACACTGAAGTGTTTCCAATGACAAACTTTTTTCCAAACGTTTACTTTACTAATCCCTCAAATGTCAAATCTTGGATTCTTTCTATCACTTTCACCTTTTACTTTTCCATGTCAAGCTTCACCTCTGCATTTCTCACAGTGTAACTGTCAGTGTGGGCGCTCAGACCGTGACACTAATTCCCCACTCGGTGCTGCTAAAAGTCAAAGGTTTAAACATAAGTGACAGCTTTATCCAAAGGTCTGACCACTGATGTTTGCTGTTTGTGACCTTTTCTTTGCCACCTTTTCCGTGACTCTGCTTGGAGATTTTACAGTCGTGTGGGGTCTTCTTTCATCACGTGACTTGTTTTATTTGTTACAGTAAATTCTATAACTGTCGTTCATAGCTCTATTGTCACATGTGAAATCTATGGTGAACAGGTGATTAGATTTGTGTCTCCAGGTTGTTCTGGACAGGCCCTTGTGTTGTCTCAAGGGTGAAGATGTATTTTTAAACCCTTTCTTTAAATGGTCCTGTTGTCCCGTGCACCCTGACAGATGATGTGAAGACAAGGCCGGGCATGCAGCTTGACCTTCCCTTAAGTCAAGTGTTTGTTCCCCATAAGGGGAAGGAGGGATCATGTTATACGAAGTGTGGTAGTTTGCATTCTTTCCTTGCTGAAAGATGAGACTGAACTGGCAAAGACAGGGTGAGGGCATTAGAAGATAAATACTGAGGACTTCACACCAGACAAAATAGGACTATATATTCAATAAAAATGTGAAACTTGATATCTTGTGCTCCTGGGTGTGCTTATTTGGTAGATATACAAATATAGCTGTCTCCTCAGCAATGCTCTCAGGGCTCAGCCATTTGTCACAGCCTCAAGTCTTACTGCGTATAACCTATGATATAAAACACTTGCTTCCTTGTTTCCTTAGCTGGTGTCAGTCTTTGGTTTGACTGAAGGACAACTATGATTCACAGCCTTCAGATAAGAAGACAGTTTTAGAGGTAAAATGAAAACATAACAAAAGATGCATCTACACACTCAAATGAACATTGATTTAACTGGATTTATTATGTCAACTGGTTCCATGTTAATATGTCAAGTTGGTTGAAAGCAATAATTTAGGGTCAACTGAGCTGAACAAAAAATTATTTCTTCCAACTGACTCAATACTTTTAGTTATGAATTAAAAAAACACATTTTAATAGTTATCAAATTTAAGTCAATATTCTATTTTATATGGTGAAGTAAAGATGTTTAAAAAAAAAAAAAAAAAACTGTCTAGTCTTGCTTTATAAGTTCAAATCAAAAATAGCACAGAGATGAAGTGTGCACTTCATCAAAAATTAATGAGAGGATAAACAGAATTAAGTTTTGTTCACGTGAAGACTGAAGGTTTTAAGCTTCAAAGAGGCTTAAAACTAGGACGGAAATACACTCAAAAAATGAAATATTGACTTTCAAACTCAAGTTTAAGTTTAAGAAAACAGACGTGTCCAAATTAAATGAAACTTATTTTAGGAGTCAGGGCATAGATTCAGAGTACATATTGCTTTCATCACTTCTAAAGCAAGATTCGAAGTAAAATCTAATCCTTCAGTGAAAAACAACAATAACACCCTTTTGTTGTAAGATTGTGTCTGATGACAAGTTGCAATGTCCTTAACGTCATTTTAAGCAGGATTTAAGTTTAAATCCACCTTCTTATTGAATATGTCGTATACTTTACACAGTTGAATACAAAGACGGGAAAGTACCTATACATTCAAATGGAAAAATAGCTAAAATGACCAGCCTAGAAAGACTGCTATGTGACATCACCATCCAGGAAATATTTCCAGACAGTTGAACTCTCTGACTGACCTCTCAGTCTTCTTTGAGTATTATTACCACGCTGCCCATCCCATCTGAAAGCATCTGTATTCCCCTCCCTGATATATCTTGTTTTATTCTGTGCTACTTCACAGACAGACTTTGCATTTAATTTGAGGAAATAGCCTGGGATTTTGGGGATTAGGAGATTATTGTATTAGAAATACAAGCTCATTGATGGAATGCAAGTATTTGATTGGAAGTCAGGATAAATGGATTTGAACTGTGAATGAGATACTTTGTATACAGACTGACATTCTGTATCTACAGGTTTTCTTTTTTGAGCACTCCATTGATTAACATAAGTTCAAATTAGAGTCATCCTGTCAGGACACTTCTTTGTTTTTCGTCCTTTTTACTTTACTTTTATTAACACTTCCTTGTATCTTACAGCTGCTCAAGGAGGACACAAACATGTCACCCTGAGCTTTTGGGTGAGTGAAAGTTTCAGTGAGTGGGTTGGTTCCCCCTTAGGTCTATTTTCATCACTTGACCACAACTTGACAGGGTGAGACATATGTTAGCACACGTAAAAAAAACTGTAAGGTCACAGGCCTGTCAGTAACATTATCACTACAAGGTGTAGATTAGCAGTTATCATAACCCAAAGGACTAACACGTGGTTACTGGGATATTTGAGAGGATGAAGACACAATATACATAACAGGAGATCACAGTCCATTCCCTGTGCTTCTAAAATTATTTAGATTTAGTTTTTCTTCATGAAAGTGCATGAAAAAGCTTGGATATAAGGATCTCTAGATGCTGTAGATAACAGACACATTTCTTTGGTTAAGATATTATTTCACTCACTTTAATTTGTCTGAAACACATGTCTTTCTCAATGCATGTAAAAAAAAAAATTAAAGGCCTCATATGTCAGTTCAGTTTGACATGTAGTTGATAAATGGGAAAGAATCGTATTTCATTGCTTGCTGATTTATTTCTGATCACTCAAAACACTTCAAACAAAAACATCATATTGTATGATTTCTTGCAGTGTCCTGGACTTAAGCTCATTCTGTGTGAGTTTCCTTCACCTATAAATACAAACAGAAAAAGAAAAAGACATTAAAAAAACTAGTTTCTATCAGGGACAGACATTGTTTGCAAAGATTGTTTTGAGAATTTTATCAATTCAACTTAAAATGAATGTACCCTGATAATCTCGCGGCTTTTGACTCTGAGCTTGTTGACCTGGGACTCAGCAATGTCAGCCCGCTCTTGTGCTTCTTCCATCTCATGCGTCACCTTCCTGAACCTGGTGAGGTGAGTGTTGGCCTGTTCCTCCTTAGATCACATCAATGTTCACAGTTACGATTTTTAACAATCTGATCAGTTGTATAGGATTAAAAAATAAAGTCAATAAATCAGGACATATTGTGCTGTCTGTTTCGTTATCCTCCTATTATTATTGGTCAATTCATGTGATGAATGTTTCACACTCACAGCATCCTCAGCCTGTCTCTTGTAAGATTTCACTTTCAGCTGCAGCTTGTCCACCAGATCCTGAAGACGAGCAATGTTCTTCCTGTCTTCCTCAGTCTAGAGGTGGTATACATTATAGTCTGTTTGAGACCCTCACTAGAGCAAACACCACTCCATTCTGTTTTGAGTATCTCCAAAATCCATGCAGTAACACACAGAAAACCTGTACAGACACATGAAGTGCCGTGGAGCTGCTTTTGAAAAAATGACAAGAGCAACTACAATGCCACAATCAGATAAGACATGAAACAATTCACCTTAAGACACATATTTACATATTCTCATGTTAGAGTCCATCATCAGTCAGTGCTGCAAAAACACAGACTTCTTTGTCAACAAAGCTGCATGTGGGAGCGGCATGAACATGACAGTCCTTGTTGCCTTACAGCTTTTCTTGTAAAAATCTGAGAAACATCTCTATAAATCTCACACATGCAGTCTTACAAACAAAGCACATAACTGTCACTATTTTTAGATGCATCTGTGCACAAGAGTATCTATTCCAAAGTGTCTTATAAATATTATTTCAGCATGTCAAGCTCTGCAGCCTCAGGCATATGATGGTGATTCATGCCCCCTAGGGGCCTGGGGTATACTCTACATGGAGCTGTATTACAGCAAAAATCAAGAAAGAGCTGCTGATTATTATAAAGCAATAATAGACAAAGAGATTCAGGTTGTCTGTACCTGGTAGGTGAGCTCCTTCACTTTGCGTTCGTATCTGCGAACACTTTTCACAGCTTCAGCTCCACGTCTCTGCTCAGCATCAAACTCAGACTGAAGCTCGCGGACCTTGATAAAGAGGAGATTTAATGTTTACAAGAGTTTATGCAGTTGAATTAAATACATATAAAGTGACAGAAGTACTGTTTTTGTATCTTTAAATTTACCCTAGCTTCCAGTTTCTGGATCTGCTTCTTGCCTCCCTTTAAGGCCAGACTCTCAGCTTCATCAAGACGATGCTGCAGGTCCTTCACTGTCACCTCCATGTTTTTCTTCATTCTCTCCAAATGAGCGCTGGTGTCCTGTTCCTTCTTCAGCTCCTCTGCCATCATGGCAGCCTGAATAGTGAGCAATTACAACAAAACTTGTGAAGTGCTGCACCTGAGGCTCATGAGAGTTTATTTTGTAATACCCAAACGAGAAGCTCTGTGATGAAGTGATGAAATGAGACAAGGCTAACAAAAGTATTGTATTTTTATCATTTAGTCTTACTGCGTCACTGGTTCAGCTCAGTAATGTGTTAAAATCAAAATCAAGACCAGCTGCTCCAAAGTCATTTTGAGTCTCATAAAGGTAAGTGTTAGGGTAGATATGTTTCTGATGGGGCAATTCAAGCACATACAATATTACTGAAACAGGGCTCACATCAGTGATGGCCTTCTTGGCCTTGTCTTCAGCATTTCTTGCTTCCTGGACAGCATCCTCAACTTCACCTTGGATCTGAATGAGATCAGCTTCCAACTTCTTCTTGGTGTTTATGAGGCTGGTGTTCTGAGGAAAGAAATGGTGTTCAAAATCTAACTGTAATGCAATATATGACAGGAGGCACAGTGGAAACTGGTTATACCTGAGAGTGCAGCAGCCCCACACGCTCACTGGCATCCACCAGCTCCTGCTCAGCTATTTTGCGGCTTCTGTCAGTCTGCTCCAGAGCAGCTCTCAGCTCCTCGATCTCAGCTACCATCAGGTTGTTTCTGCGCTCCACCATGGCAACCTGCTCCCTCAGGTCAGCTTTACCTCTGATAGCTTCATCAAGATGCACTTGGGCATCCTAAATGGAAAAGAAAAAGAATGCCTTCAGCTCATGCTAAATAAAGTCAGCCTTGACAGCTACTTTGTTTGATAAGCCACCATACCTTCAGCTGTCCCTGCACGTTCCTCAGCTGTTTCTGGGCCTCAGCTGCCTGCCGGTTGGCGTGGCTCAGCTGAATCTCCATCTCATTGAGGTCTCCCTCCATCTTCTTCTTGATTCTCAGGGCTTCATTTCTGCTCCTGATCTCAGCATCCAAAGTGCTCTGCATGGTGTCAATCACTCTCTGGCTGTTTCTCTTGATCTGCTCAATCTCTTCATCCTTCTCAGCAATTTTTCTGTCAACCTCATTTTTCACCTGAGTGAGCTCCAGCTGAAGACGGATCATCTTTGATTCTTCATGCTCCAGTGCAGCCTACAAAATTAAATTTAAGGTGAAAATCAGTTTACAGAAGGTCTCTGTATGAAGGTTTCTAACTTTAAACTTTTGTTGTCAGTACCTCTGCCTCCTCCAAAGCAGTCTGAATTTCTATTTTCTCATTTTCTGCTATCTTCTTTGCCTTCTCCAATTCATGAATAGTTTTTCCTGATTCAGCAATGTGTTCAGTCAAATCAGCAACTTCCTCTGTTCAGAGAAAACAAAATAAACAAATCTCACTTAATACATTACAACTCAAACTTTACCTATATTGTTTCATTAATTCTTTCACAACATATTTTAGGGTGAGTTTGGACCACTGAAGTTTTACCATTAAAAAAACAAGAGTTTCATGTTCATTGCTTGCAGTTTGCTTTTGTTGTTGTTGTTTTTGTTTTTGTTAAACCAGTATGGGACTCATTTGGTAATTTGTTAATTCAAGGTCATGCAGGTACTTTTCCATACGTTGTAGGTTCTTGTTCTCCCTCTTCAAGGTTTCAAGGTGGTCCAGAGCTTCTTCATAGGAGTTCTTAATTTTAAACATCTCTGTGCTTAAAGAACGAGCCTCCTTCTGAGATCCCTCAAGCTCTGCCTGGCTCTCCTCATACTTCTGCTTCCACTCAGCAAGAACCTAAACAAGTGGAAAAGTTTTCTTTGCAACTTCCTGCAAACAACATGAACCAGTCAGCTGCCAAAATATCAAACCTTGTCAAAGTTTCTTTGCTTCTTGTCAAGGGTAGCAGCCAGAGCGTTTGCTCTCTCTACGTCAATCATCATGTCTTCTACCTCACCCTGAAGTCTCTGTTTAGTCTTCTCCAGAGAGGCACATTTTGCATTTACAGCCTCAATGGACTCCTCTGCATCCTGCAGACGCTGGGCGAGTTTTTTCCTGGTGAAAAAGGTTATGTGAATATTCAAGAATGTGATTGAAGTAAACCTGAGAGATATCAGCTCATTACTTTGCGTCCTCTAGCTCCTCAGTGCGCTGAATGGCATCAGTCTCGTATTTTGCTCTCCACTGAGCCACCTCACTGTTGGCCTTGGACATCCCTCGCTGAAGCTCAGACTTGGCCTCCTGCTCCTCTTCATACTGCTCTCTGAGCAGGTCACAGTCATGGCGAGCTGACTGAACAGCATGAGCCAGGGCATTCTTGGCCTAACAATGAAATTGTTGTAGCATTTTCACAGTATGGTAGACAGTGTTTTTCACTGTTAAGAGATAAATAACATCATTTGTCACTAGATTTGATTTGAACAATGATTTGCAGTACCTTGACTTCTTCCTCAAGCTGCCTTTTGAGTTCATCAATTTGGTGAATAAAACCCTGTTTCCCTCTTGTGAGCTGAGAGACAAGAGACTCCTTTTCCTCAAGTTGACGACTATACTCCCCTGGTTAGAGATACAGAAGATCTGATGAGCGGCATGATAAGGACGGGTTAACTTGCACTGTTGTGTATTTTGAGACATTTTTAATGCATTATAAATTTTCACCCACCATTTTCAGTCATTAGTCTTGACCTTTGGACATTAATATCATTTAGCTGACGTACATGCTCTTCGTTCTTGGTCTTGAGTTCACTTAATTGATCCTCAAGAGTACGACACATTTTCTCCATGTTTGTCTGTTCATTGAAAACATGCATGTATTCATAGCATATGATTTCTAGGATGATAAAATATCAATTTTAGCTGATGGAATTTTGTAAAATTAAAGATGAAACAAACTTATTCAACCTTTGATTTGGCAATAGACTCCATGTTGCTTGTGAGGTCATCAATCTCCATCTTGTATTCGCTCTTCTCTTTCTCCAGCTTCTGTTTCACTCTCTGGAGGTTGTCGATCTGTTCTCCCAGCTCAGCCACGCTGTCAGCCTGCTTTTTGCGGAGGGCAGCAGCAGTGGCCTCATGCTGCAGCGTGGACTCTTCCAGGTCACGACGCAGCTTTTGAAACTCGGCCTCACGCTTCTTGTTCATCTCAATCTGAACAGAGGTTGCTCCACCAGCTTCTTCCAGCCTCTCGCTGATCTCTTCAAGTTCCCTGGAGAGATCAGACCTCTGCTTCTCCACTTTGGCTCGAGCAGCACGCTCAGCCTCAATCTCCTCCTCCAATTCCTCAATACGAGCCTGCGATCAAAATTAAGTACACTCAGTCTTATCTTAAAGCCTCATAAAGTAATGCCTTTTCATTTGTGAGTAGACAAAAAAGTTTATCCAGGAGTCACTTTAGTGAGTCGAATGACTGTAACCTTATCGGTGACATACCTTAAATACTGAAGACTCGAGCATATTACCTGCAGTTCCTTGATTTTCTTTTGAAGTTGAACATCAATTGCCTGTTGGTCTTCGATCCTGCTGAGAAGCTGGCTTATCTCAAATTCCTTCCTTTGTTTTTAGAAATGGTAAAAAATGTTAGATTTACTTCAAACCTTTGGAACTGTGTAGTGATAAAATGTGTTTTGTGTCAGACTAAATACTTTTTTATTTTCTCCTCAGACTGCTGCTTGTCATTCTCCAGATCCATTATGGATTCATGGGCCAACTTCAGATCTCCTTCAAGCTTTCTTTTTGATCGCTCAAGGTCCATGCGGAGTTTTCTCTCTTGCTCCAGGGAACCTTCAATCTGATAAACTGACATAAGTTAAAAAAAGTACCTGTGTACGGTGAAAACCTGTGTGCCCTCAGTTGAAATACAGCAACTTACATCATCCACTTGTTGCTCCAACTTGACTTTAGCCTTGGTCAGAGTGTTGACTTTGTCTTCCTCTGCCTGCAGGTCATCAAGAAGTGTTTGATGGGCTTCTTGAAGAGCTTTTTTCTCTTTAGTCAACTTGGCAATAGTCTCATCCTGAGCTGTCATTTCTTCAACAAGGTTTTTAACCTAAAATGTTGGCATAAAACGATTATTTGAAAATTCATTCAGTATCATTTTATTACAACAGCAGTTTCAGGATTTGAAATGAAGTTTGTTGAACCTTGTTCTCGGTGGCATGTTTCTCCTTTTCAACTTTGGCCAGGGTGAGCTCCAAATCATCAATATCTCTCTTCAAATCAGAGCACTCATCCTCAAGCTTCCTCTTTTTTGCACTTAGCTCAGCATTTATTTCTTCCTCATCCTCCAGTCTTTCAGCGATCTCTTTGGCTTTTGCCTCAAGCTGAATTTTTGCTTTGATGAGCCCCTCACACCTTTCTTCTGCATCGCTGAGAGTTTCACTTTCCTGCATTTGTTAGGACATATAATTTCACTATTAGTAATTGAACCACTGACATCAGAATCATTGGTAAAATAACTTCCCCATACTTTTTACATACAGACTGAATTTGAAGCTGCAGGTCATTCTTCTCTTGAAGGAGAGTGACCATCTTCTCCTCCAGTTCTTTTCTCTTCGCCAGAGCCTTTGAGAGCTCATCTTTAGTCTTCTCAAAGTCCTCTTTCATCTGGGCCATTTCTTTTTCAGTCTCTGCACTCTTCAGCAGAGGCTTGATCTTAAAGTAAAGCTTCATCCATGGCCATGTTTTGACATTCATGAACGAGCGGATGTTGTACTGGATGGAGTAAATGGCCTCCCTGGAGAAAAAGGACAGAGAGTTTGTTTTTCTCAAGACTAATGAATCTAACCATCCAGAATATCCACCTCTTCTCTGCTCCCCCCCCCCCAAAGAGATCAAGTTATGTGTAAAGGTCTCCCCTTTCTGTGGGGAAAGTATTTTCCCTTTTCTTGTCTTACCAGAGTCTTGTGCTTTCATACAAGGCGATCAAAGATGCTGAACAAGATATAGTTGGAACTTTTGCCACATAATTCAAAACTGCCTTTTCAAAAAAGGCAAAACATATACTGTAATGCTACAAAAAACTTAATGCAGTCATTAGAGAATAAATAAATAGATGGGAACACCCACCTCCGTTCCATCATCTTGACAAACTCTCGTCTCATGAGGTAACCTCTAAAGAGCGACTGAGTCATCACAACCAGTTGACTGAGCTTCTCATCTCTCATCTCTTCAAGTGTGCCCAGCAGACCAGCCTTGAAGAACACCTGGTAGTAGGAGGAAAATGTGAAACAGTATCTTAATATCTTCCCACACACACACAGGTATTACTCTGTGATGAATTATGTCAGTACAAGTACCTTGGTATGCCCAAACTTGTACTGAGAGTGGTCCACATCGATTGAGCCCAGCAGTTTCTCTGAGGCCTTCTTGTTGTCAATAAACTGTCCCTCAGGGATGACACTTGCATTCAATACTTTGTATCTAAAAGAGATTCATTTAACACATAAGCAGTGTATAACAGCATAAACTAGATCATGCTGGAGGATTAGAATGTGTCTGCAAATTAAGTGACACAGTGGTATAAGCATATTCTGTGGAGGTCTGTTGCAGAATTCTGCTCATACACAGATATAGATGTCATATGTCAATCTACACAGAGGCAGTCAAAGGTTATTATCAAATTATTACAGCAACTTCAGGCCTGATGTGCTTTACTGTATGGTTATGTAGGGGTTTGATCATTTTCTTTCTTTCTCAGCCTTTTTTGATGATAAAGATTATCATGGTTATCATGATTACAATGTGAATGAGGCTATTTTAAATCCTACAAGAAAGTAAAACACTTACAGGAAGTACCAGTCATTTATTTTTGAAGTGAATAGTTAAATTCTGTTTGCTGCCCTGGTACCAGATTGGATACTAAATGACCCTCTGGTAATTTGAGTTTGAGCCCCCTGACCAAGATGGTGTTTTATTATTTTTCTTCAAAGATTTTTCTCGTAGGTTATCAGATATCCACGCTTGTGATTGTGCCTTAAAGAAACATGATGTGAACTTTTTGTTGCAACATTCAAACATAAATAAGACAATCAGCATAACAGAATAAACATAAGCAAACTAAAAAGTACAGAAAATAGCTTTGTTACCTCTGCTTGAAGTCACCATAGAGAATTCTGCTGGGGAAACCTTTCCTACAGATCCTGATTCCTTCCAGCACACCGTTACACCTCAGCTGATGAATGACCAAGAAGTTCTCCATCAGACCTGAAGTAAAGTTTGAGTAACATTATGTGTGAATTTGAAAAAGAAACAAATAGCACGTTTTGACTTCATTTTGGTCCTGTTTTTGTCAGCTTTAGCAAAACCATCACGGAGACACAAAGCACATACCTGGGGTCTTCGATTCATTGGGGATCAAACAACGCACAAAGTGTGGGTGGGTGCTCCTTAAGTTGGTCATCAGCTTGCCCAAATTTTCCTGTTGAGAGACTTGATATTACTTTCTCAGTCTTCCCCAAATGTTCCTGTTGAGTCTACACATTTGAAAAGATTCAAATTAAAAAGCCAAATAATATTAAACATAGACATATTGACCTTCTTACTGAGGCCTTAGTCATAAAACGCAAACAGATGTCTTAAATACAACTAAATGTTGGAATGAGGAAGAATCATCAACTGCAGGAACCAGCCATATTCATATTCATGTCAATACATACGAAAATAAACTATAACAAATAAATTACCCTGAAGAGAGCTGACACCGTCTGGAAGGATCCACCCTTCTTTTTGCCACCCTTCTTTCCACCACCTTTACTATCTGTAAGAAATTTTTTGCATCCTCAGACGACATACTGGTGTACAAACCAACAATTATCAAATAACTTGACTCTTTCTTCATGTAAAAATCTTATCAGCTTCTAAAATGTATTTACCATCTCCTGAGGAATGAGAGGCATAAAGGAGGGCCAACAACTTCATTGAAGACTTCTGGTACAGCTGAACAACTGAGTCGTTCAGAGGGTCTTTGTTCTTGTCAAGCCAGCCTTGGACATTGTAATCCACAGTGCCAGCATAGTGAACCAGGGAGAAATGAGCCTCAGCTTTGCCTTTGGCAGGTTTGGGTTTCTGGAAGGGGGCACTTTTGCCAAGATGCTGGTCATACAGTTTGTTTTTGAAGGTTGCATCAGAGGCCTTGGGGAACATGCACTCCTCTTCAAGGATGGAGAAGATGCCCATTGGCTGTCAGGATGAAATTATTGTTTAAAACAAAAACTTTGAAGTCATCAAACAGTTTTCAGGGATTCAGAATGTAAAACATGTCGCTCACCTTCTCAATTAGCTCAATGCAGGCAGCCAAATCCATACCAAAGTCAATGAACTCCCATTCAATTCCCTCTTTCTTGTATTCCTCTTGCTCCAGCACAAACATGTGGTGGTTGAAAAACTGTTGCAGTTTTTCATTGGTGAAGTTGATGCACAGCTGCTCCAAGCTGTTGAACTGGAGATGAAAAAATTGATAGTATAACACTTTTTATTTTGTTATTTCACCTTAAAAAGAGAGCAAGTGCCTCGTATTGATAACTTACATCAAAGATTTCAAACCCTGCGATGTCCAGGACACCAATGAAAAAGTTTCTGGGCTGCTTTGTATCCAGCATCTCATTGATTCGGACCACCATCCACAAGAACATCTTCTCATAGACAGACTTGCAGAGAGCCATCACAGCATTATTTACCTACAGATGGAAATAATTCTGGTTACATGAAACCAGAAATATTTTTTCAGTGATATGTAGGTTCATGTTGATACTTTAGTGTAGATTACCTGTGGCACAGTTTGACCTTTCACCACCATTTCATTGCCAACCTTGACTCTTGGGTAGCATAATGACTTCAGCATATCAGCAGAGTTCAGGCCCATGAGGTAGGCGACTTTATCAGCAACTAATGAAGACAGACATCAAAATTATTACCCAGGTATGCTCACAAGACACAGCTTGAATGGTAATGACAGCAGAAACTGAAGAGCTTTATCCAATAAGTCTATGCCTCTTCTAAGATGGACAGCACCATGACAGCTTGCTTGCATGAAGAGAAGGTTTTTTGTCGCTAAAATAAATTATGTAATGTTTTGCTATGCAGAAGCTTTACTGCAACAGTTACCCTCAGTGCCATCAGGCTCAGCCTGCTCTTCACGCTGCTTCTGCTTGAACTTCATGTTTCCATGATGCATCACAGCTCCAGTCAGCTTGTAAATGCCTAACTTTTCCTCCGCAGTGAAGCCAAGGATGTCAATGGCAGTCTACAGGATGAAATATTAAAAAAAAAAAAAAGTTTTTATGTTTTTTTTTCATCTTTACTGTATTAGGAAGGTTAACTAGTTCAATTCGTCTTTTGCTTAAAAATGACTTACTGCCTTTTGAAAAACATACAGTTTGAGAAAATACGTTTTATTTGTTGGATTGTAAAGTTTGTATGCTTACATCAGTAGCGATGAATTCTTCTACATCATCAATACTCTTGACACTTATTTCTCCCTGACTGATCATGGGGAAGTCGTACGGGTTTTTGGTAATGAGGAGACCATCTGCCAAAAAGTGTGGTATATTTTATTGAAAGAATCAGAGGAAATAGACTCTAGAAAACTTTTATCTGACTGATTTCTCACCTATCAGCTCAGGTTTGTGACCTGTCATGAGCTGGTAGAAGATGTGATAGCTTCTCTCAGCAGACAGCTGGAACGTCACTCGAGATTTCTCCAGCAGATCTGGAAAACAAGGAAACAAGATGATTGACATCTTCCCCTTGCCTAAACTTCACTTATGAAAAACAAATACAGAAAAAAATTTAAACCAAATCTCACATGTTTCAATATCAGCTGAAGCCAACTTTCCAGTTGATCCAAAATGGATTCGAATGAATTTGCCCTGAAGGAGAGTACAGTTAAAAGCATGGGCTTGTAACTCACTCGCTCTCACTCACTGAATAATTCTGTGAACCATGACTTACAAAGCGGGATGAGTTGTCATTCCTCACAGTTTTGGCATTACCATAAGCCTCTAGAAGGGGATTAGCTGCAATGATTTGATCTTCCAGCGATCCCTTGGGATGATGTCACATGACATTTTTCAGAAATTACATCCTCTTTTCATATCAGGATCATATGTACAGTGTATCACATTATCCACCTGCATTTTTCCAGGAGTCGGCTCTGCTTTCTTCCCAGACACTGCGATCAACGCAAAGTATTGGATGACGCGTTTGGTGTTGACAGTCTTTCCTGCACCGGATTCTCCGCTGCAATGACATTAAAGATATGACTCTCCTCTGGGTGCAAATTTAGACATTATATGGCACAGAAAGTATCACTCTGAATATATCAGTCTAGACTAGCTCCCCTCAGTTTTAACTTACGTAATCAGGACTGACTGGTTCTCACGATCTGTTGGGAGAAAGTTTATCACAGACAGTGAGTTATCGTTAAAATACTTCTTAAGGAACATAATTGCAAACCCTTTATGTAATTTAAAACCAGTCACACTGAAATGCATATTTAGCAGAGGCAATATTGTTGAAAAAAGTTAAAATATCTAAAATACATAAATGTCATGATGAGCTTGTCATCTGCATCTAATGCATGAATGGATACCTTGGAGCATGAACTGATAGGCGTTATCAGAGATGGAGAAGATGTGAGGTGGAGCCTCAATCCTTTTTTTGCCTCTGTATCCATTTACAACAATTGCATCATATACTGGAAGCCACTTGTAGGGGTTCACAGTGACACAGAACAACCCAGAGTAGGTCTATTTGAGGAGGGGACATAAAAATGAAATGTCATCCTGAGGCTTGAACCTTGTACTAGGTAGTGACCTTGAACAGTGATTGATCAGCCTTACATAGATCATCCATGCTGCATAACGCTCTTTGAGGTTATACAGCACAGCAGGCTCACTGAGGTGGGTCATCATGGCCATGTCCTCAATCTTATCGAACTTTGGAGGATTCATGGGGAAGACTTCATCATCTTTGACAGTGAGAGTCTGAACCAAAACAATAAAGAAAAAGTTTCAAGACTTCCAGAAAAATTTGATGAAGTTAACATAGTTGATTTCCTCACACAGTATATCCAGTGTAGTACATTAGTCCTGACATCAGATGTCCACATACCTTTCCACCTTGAATTTCAACAGAGGCTTTGCCTCCTTCCTTCTTCACCAGTTTCCCCTTCACATACATCTCACTTGGCTCTGCCACAAAGTATGCAGTTTTTGCATCAAAGGGGGTGTTTTGAGCCTCTATTCTCTCCTTTTCAGTTTTCCGGAGGTATAAGGCAGCTTTGCCAAAACACTCCATTTCTGCATCCCCACTCATGGCTCCCTCTGTGCAGTAAACCAGCCACAATTGATAAGAATCTTTTAATTGGTAAAATACTTAATTTGCACAAAATGAATTCAATAAAAGTTCATGATTTATCTCTCAGATATTTTATTGACAATTTTTCTTGACTGTAGTTACCTTTTTGTCGGCAGTGTTGCAGTTGTTTTGTTGAAACTAAAAAGCAAATCCAAGTCGAATCAGAAGAGCAGGATGACTTGCACAACACTCCACAACACACAAATCAGCACCTTTTTTCATGTTACAGGTAAAATTCAGAAAAACTGACTTGGTCAGAGCATTGCACAGTACTCACCTCTGTATGAAGCCTATCAGTCCAAAACTTCTGACAAGGCTGTGTGGGCTTCTTTTATACTGAAATCTCTGGACACCATGCAGCACAACTCCTGTTAAGGCCAATGAGCTTGTCCCTAAAGAATGATCTCAGATGGCTTCTCAAACTTATCATCTTAAATGCTGTCACCCTACCCTGTGAAATAAAAACATCTGATGAAACACCTGTAAAAACTGGAATAAACTGCCAAATCCAGATCAGGGGTCATGACTGTGCATGTCATCACTGCAATACCTGATACTTTGTGTGGAAAGGTGTGACGACAAGGAAGAACTGATATGCTTTTTAATTTGTAGTAACCATAGGATGATTTTGTATTAGTTAAAATTAGGAATGATGCTCACCCAAGAAACATGGCTGAGCGTAGGATAAGTTTTCAATTAGCATAGACTTATTACTGTGACACTTTTCAACAGATCTTTGGCAGGGAGATTGTTGTAAGCATCCTAGAAAAGAGGGCCATGTTTGCAGTTGCAGCTAAATTAAGATCCCATTATCATCCATTATCCTGTCATACTTTCTTCCCAAAGAAATTTAACACCTGGGAAATGTTGAAAGTATTCTCTTGTGGTGTAATTGCAGTATGATAAAATTGATATTCAATATGCCTGGTCTTTCTAAATAGTCTTATTTGGACCTAAAGCAAATATAGACTCTGGCTCATGAGTGCACAACGTCTTTCTTTTGTAATCATTGATGAGTGCAATGAAGGTCTCTGTTAATTACTTGTCAGATGCGATACATATCAGATACTGTTACTGGGCACCTCAGGAAAAATTCTCCGCTCTGAGGCTTCTTATTCTAGAGATCTGTGAAGTGGCCGTGTCATTAACTTGTCAAGGTCAAGTAAGTAGGTTGTGTTTTGTGGTAAGTACAGATCTGAAGTAATTTTTTGTTGCTTCTCTTCCTTTTGCAGTTTGCTGTGTTTGACTGGTGCATGGCACTGGCAGTGCTGGCTCTGATGCTACAGATGCTCAACCCTGTCTCCTGAAAATTCTCTTGCTTAACTGTTTTCCTAATTACAATGTGCTGACAGTGTGATCGCTGCCTGGATTTAGTTCACAGCAGTTTTGGGGGCTCATTTAAACACTACGTTTATGTTGTGAGTTGGAGCTACAAGTGGTTGGCTGGATTAAATAAACAATAAACAAATACTTACATAGTGAAGTTACACTCACACCAGAGTCCAAGGTTCATGTCCTACTCTGGTATGTGATTAGCTTAGCAACTTAGCCTGTGTTAAAAACAAAAATATATATAAGATTTTTGCTCTCACTGTGATCTGATTTAGTACAACTATTTTGTCATTAGACACATAATGACTGAATGTCAGTAAAGTGGGATCTTATCTTGCAATATATAAGAGAAATACAATGAAATAACTTGGTGATATTGGTGATAGGTTCATAAAAATCATGGTGTGTTCTGCTTGTCATTTCCCTCATTCTATATCTATTTTGCATTAATAAATCTAAAACAGTGATTTTGTTTTGAGGCTGGTGAAATTCTTGTGACATGACATGTTTGAAAAACATGCTACCCAAAATAAGTAAAGGTGGCTGCTTGGGCTCTGACACTTGAAGTAGATTGAAGTATAAAAATAAAAAGTAATCAGTCCTTCTCTAATGCTAGTAAAGTGAGAGCAGTGTAATGTTTGCCAGTAGTGACAGAAGAGAGTTAATATTGACTAGATGAGCTGATGAACCAATGAGAACATGGAGGTTAATGTTCCTGTAAGGCTGTACGGCTGTATGTCATAAGAAGCATTGTTTGAATAAAAATCCAAGCATTATACTGTTTTCAAAAATGTTTTTACTGAGGACAGAATAACAACCTTTCTACAGAATGTGAAAGCTCTGCATCAGTGCTGCCTGCCCTATGGTTGTCTCGTGCTCCATCACGCTGCCTGGCCTGGAGGATCAGCTTCTGTTTCAAAGGAACAGGCTGGACACTCTCTTTTACCTTGGGAAGCTAAGCTTGCTGTGTGAGCTTTTAAATGCATTTCAAGATTAGTGGGATTTTTGGCCTTGAGAAACGCTTTGCATTCTTTTTCACCTCCCATTGCAAGGCACTTGTTCCGACCAGAGGCGCTGTCATATTTAGAGAAATACCCAATGGGGTTCTGCTGGTCTCTCCCAACTTCTGCCGCCATTGACCCTCTGCTAGGAGACAAAGCAAGAGTGAACGTGTACTTGCTTGTGCATATACACCAACTAGCATGAAGCGGGCTAATAACAAAATATTTATATTCACCCAAGACAGTGAGTTTTTTTGTGAGAGATTGACAAAGACAAAAACTAAAGATATTTTCTATTTAATTTCAGTTCATTTAAGTAAGTTTTATAAAATCAGAAAAATATTTGAAGTTATTTATTTAATGTTTTCTCACCTCTAACTTTTATTGTTTCAGTATTTTTTGCTCACTTTATTTACCTTAGAGTGAACAAATATTGACTGATTAACGGATTGATCGATTGATTTCAAAGTCAAATTGCCATTAAGTTCTACTATTTCTTATCCGTTTGCTTTTTGTTTTTGATATATTGACATTTTTTGGGGAAAAAAAACTCAACAACTGCAATGGACACAGATATCTAGTATGTAGTACTCCAATCTAATAGCAGTGCATCTGGAATGGATGTAACTTGTTACAACTTGATGTTATTTGATGAGATCTCCAGTTTTAGATCTCTTATTTTTCTTATTCTCAAAAGGTGCTGAGAAATAAGAGCACTCTTATATCACCTTTGTTTAACTGAAAATGTCTGCATGCGCATGTGATAATGAAAAAATCATGTATGTATGAAAAGATTTCAAGGTTTTGTACGGAAAACTGGGTGAACGAGTTGTTAGTTTATATTCTGCAAAAATGCAGTCTCCTCTTTTCAGAAACATAAGTGGCAATTTTGAGTTGATAAAAAATACATTCCAGTCACTTTTTAAATACAGATCTCCCCCTTTCATGCCAACATTTTCCCAGTTACTAAGAGGTGCACATTTATGACATTCATATGATTAACAGAGCCCATGTGTTTAAGTTCGATGACAAACTGAGGGATAGATGTTTAATGTCATGACATTCGAGGACCCCATGGTTTCCCAAAATTAAAGTATGCTGTTTGCAACAGCAAGGACCAGGATGTCTGGTGATTTCTCGTTCATTTCCAGCTCATCTTAAATCTCTCTGAACATGAAGTCACAGGGCCTATTTATCAAGTAAGTATGCCTCATGCTAGCACATAAAAAGTTACCCTTTGTTAGTGAGTGGTATATTTTGATAAAACCATAAACCCTAACCCAGGTGCTGTCAAGCACACAACACGAGTGGTACTAGACCCACAAATGTTTTTAGGGAAGAATATGAGATAATATTTGTTAAAAAATCAGTGTTATTGATCAAAAATTGAATGGCAGATGCAGTAGAAAAGTTATTGAGTAGTTTGAGAGACATTCTTGTGGTTAGTTGGATTAAACTAAGCATGTTTTATTGAAGCTAAGACATAGAGTGCATATGTTGTAACTCATTTTAATTTATGTTGTGCTAATTTATCTAATTAAACCAAATCTCACAAAAAGAAATATTTCAGCTGAATACAATACATGTTTTAGGGAATTGTATCTGTAAAATGTCCCAGTTAAGTTGATGTTTGATATCTGTAATTTCTTTTGGTTTAGGGATTGATTTCTTTGAATTTTGCAGGTTACTTCTAAAATTTCAATAACTCATTAAAATGTTTTTAACTCTTGATATTTCTGTTCTCTTGCAGGTGGTTCTCTACTCTGGGATCCTGGGGGTACTCTGCACTATCTTTATAACAGAAATTTACCGACACCAGCTCAAATAAAGTGAATGTAACAAATTATCATGATCATAAAGACTTTTTGAATCACTTCCCTTCGTCTCTTCTTGTACTTTACAAATTGTGAAAAGGGTTACAGGCAATGTTGTGAAACCATTTCACTTAGTGTTTGACCACATATGTCATAAACTTGACTGAATTTCTACCTATAGGCGTGCAGTAGTACCTCATGGGGTTGCTTTTTTTCTTTCTGTTGCTCTTCCTGTGAACTGAATGCAAGAAATGATACAGGGTCAGTTTGTTTGTTTGGCTAATTAATTCATTTTTTGTTTAAGATCATTTTTCTGAGCTTGCAAATTCAAATGTAACAAAGATAGAACATATTTGATAAAATAAAACCAAACAATTCAGAAAGCTAACTGTGCATATAAACTATGGTTACAAGAAGGTATAATGGGATACCTTCTGTTTAAATCTGACATGTTGGTACTTAAACTCTAAAACATTCATCAAAAGGTCTTTGCTAGAGTCCAGATCTGTGAGTGAGTCATACCATATTCTAAGGGGGCTGTGATGGACTGTCTGGAGTCTGTCCTCGTCATCTGTCCCAGGCGTGGTGAACTAGATTCAAACATGCCTTGAGACTCTGTGGGAATAGAGTAGAATAATAACATGAGTGAATTCTAAATGGATTTTACACTTTGTGATAAGTTGTTATGTGAAAAAAAACAAACCTTGCTGTTGGAAGAATGCCCTGAGTTTGAGTTGAGCGTACGTGCAAAAAGACAAGAGGGTGGTGATGATAGAGAAGTTGGTAACACAAGCAGCATGTTTGCACCTTTGCAACTTGAGGCTCCCTTTGGTGTTTATAAGATGGCAGTGACCCCACAACCAACATTAGTACACACACACATCCTTATGCCTTTTGACAGTCATTAGCACCACAAAGAACTGACAGCAACTCATGCAGCTCCGGTCACACACACAGACACTCTGCACCCACTGTGCACACTTCTCGCCTCCTTACACCCTAATCCCAGGAGATGGATAAGATGCAACACCCAGAACTCAACAATGTGACCTGAGTTAACCAAGATAAATCTTGTCAGAAACACAACATTTTGGCAGTATTTCAAGAAGAGCAAGGTCAATTAAAAAAAGAGTGGGACTTTTAGGTATGATTAATTAAGTTTTACGTAACTTTTAAAGAGAGAAAATAATACATTTTAGTATGTTGAATACAATTACCTCAATGCTTTAGCCACACATGCATCCAAAAAGTTACGTTTTCAATCTATCTCATTGACAACCCAATGACTTTATAGAGTTAAATCAAAGCAATATTAGAAAGTCTATACATAAATGATTAATACGTTCACACAATAAGGTTAAAGCACAAGTACATTCACACTTGAGGGTAACACATAAATTACAATCAATTGTTTCTTTCGATCTCTTAAAATAAATAAAAACAGAAGTACTTACAATGTTAAATTGGATGCACTGTAAATGTAAATCCTTTCTCTTTGTGGCCAGCCTGTAGACTGGAATGTTACTCAACACTCACCTAGGTTTGTTTTCTACAGTCCAGCTGTTGCTGCTTGACAAACAAAGAAACTGTCAGACAGAAATCAAAAGGCCACCCAAATACAATAAGCCACTTGAGTATTTGGCATTTGGCTTGAGCATCCCCATAAGCCTGATGCTATATTTGAGTTTTGCCCTAATAAGACAGAAGATTACCAAGCAGATATCATGTAACACTGAAGACAGAGGCTCATTATATCTCGCTGGTAACCACTTCAGTATTTCTTCTTCCTATTCACTGCTGTAAGGAGATACTCTTGCAAATGGAAACAGTGCCTACTGGCCGTCTACCCACACTTTTGATTTTATCCTCCCCTGTGCAAAGTTTTTGGCAGAAAGGTTTGGCCACAGATGCAGCGGCCATCTTTGAAAACATCTTCCTTAAAAACACACTGTTGACCCTGTATAACAAAACAAAACAGTGAAAAGACAATGAATCAGACGAATCATCTCATGGTGGGTGGTTTGTAAAACAAGAGTGGAAGTGGAGTTGAAATCCATCACTCAGTGACCGCTACATTTAGGAACTGTCTCAGTCTCCCTTGTGGGTCCCTCAAGAGAAAGAAGAAGAACAGCTGCCGGCACTGTTCAGAGAAATAATCCCTTGGCAATCCCTCTTTTCTTTAAAGCTCTCAGGCACCCGTTTCTTATTTTTAATAATGTCTGACTTGTACGGACTCTGAAACAATATATCAGTGACTTTTTAAAGCTCCTCCGAGGTATGGCAAGGGGCTACTGTTGAGCCAGGGAGCATTAAAAAGAGGCATTAGTCACACCATTGGACTGCCTGTAAACACTGACTTTTCCATGTGCAAGAAGTGAATCAGCCTCACATCTGTGCCTTATTTGCACGCAAAATAATATACACAGGGAAAACAAATATCATACCTGTATGCTACAAGAACATGTAAAAGAATGACAAAACGTGAAAAAAATCAGTGCAGTTACATTTTAAAATGCTCTTTTATGTATTCAAAATGCAAGACAAGTGTGATGGCTTTACCGTATGGTGAGCAAAAGCTTCATTACTTCAAAAAAACACCAGCAACAGGAGACAAAAGCATTAAATTCCACACATATCTGAGCCTGTCAATCATCTGACAAAGAAGACATCCCACTCTTTGAAATGTGACAGCCAGAAGAAAAAAACCTATCACACTAGCACTACCAGATGACATGACCAAATACAGAACAACACGTGTGATAGGCTCCCATCACTCTATATATATATGACGGGCACAGCAAACCTCCAGCAAGGAGAGGCACCCAGCAAAGGTGAGTAGTGACCAAGATGATTTTACAACTAATGAGCAACTCCAATTGAATGTATTACATTTTTTACAGTGCCATGTTTATTAGTATCAAATCCATTTCACAACTGTAGAAAACATATATTGCTATGACTTGGAGCACATTTGTGGTTTATAAGTTTGCTTTCAGTAATGTTTTTATACAGATATTTAATACAAATATTAATATAAAAATAAATATGATTATTTTTACTCTCAGTGGTAGCCTTTGAGAGTTTAACACCTTTGCTTCTTGCTTTCGAAGTCTGCACTGAAACTGCCCGAAGAAAAACCTGCTCACCTGGTGTCAGCCAAGGTATCACAGATTTTTTTTTTAATTTTTTTTTTTCAGATAGGATGACAAAATGACTAATTAGTGCCTGCAATTAAGACGTCATACTGATACAGCACTCTTTTGGCAACGCAGATAACAGGCAAGACTTATCACCCCAGTCTTGTGTCCTCTCTTACAGTAAAGAGCCATCATGTCGGACCCTGAAATGGAATGTTTTGGCCCGGCGGCCATATACCTCCGCAAGCCAGAAAGAGAGAGGATTGAAGCTCAGAACACTCCTTTTGATGCTAAGACAGCCTACTTCGTGAGTGAGCCATCAGAGATGTACCTCAAGGGCAAACTTGTGAAGAGGGAGGGTGGCAAAGCCACTGTGGAGACACTACAAGGAAAGGTGAGAACGGAGACACAGGATTTAAGGTTTTGTAGAGCCCAACATCTCTATTTAGAATCTAGTTATGATGGCAGGTAAACGTGCTGGAGTACAAAGTGACAGTGAAAATACATACAATACTGTTGACTAAAAGTGTACTTTTAATGTGCACATAACACTAAAGAGTGTTGTGACTTTTATAAACATGTTTTAGAATTAACAACCCTTTACGCAGGCCATTTTCAACTTAATAAACACTTAATTATTGCATATTGGACACAAAACAATGACAATAAGTGGATTCACAGACATATATATATATATATATATATATATATATATATATATATATATATATATATATATATATATATATATATATATATATATATATATATGAAAGACACAAACTACAAACAACAGCAAATTCAGTTCCAAACAGCTAAAATGCTGCAAAACAAACAAACAGAAAAACACCTAATTTAATAGAAGGTAATAAAAAGTGTAATGAAAAGTACTTAGTGATCAAAAAGTAGTCATAGTTGTCTATTTGCAATAATTGCATTGATAGTTATTGCACGTGATGCATGAAATATGAACTGTGCTAGTGAACAGGTAACAATGAGATCAGCAGACCCAGGGAGGGGGGTCTTTCTCCAACTCAAGTAAAAAAAAGCATCCCAAGTTGAAATGCAAATGTATACCTTCAACTACATATTTCTGTGAACAAATCAGAAAAAAAACATGAGAAAATGACCCCATGGGTACATAGTCATAGCATATAAAGCCATTAAAAAGCAGTGCAATTAAAAAACCATCAACAAACAAAAGTAAGCACAAACAGTTGATTGCAAAACTTATAAATCAGGACAAATCTTTGAGATGTTTATTTTGATCCAAAAGGAGGCCTTTACTCAAACAATTCACTGCCCTCGTTGACACCTGGGTGCCGAAACTGTAACTATTCTTTTTTTCTCTTTGACAGTCCATCACCGTGAAGGAAGATGAAGTCTTCCCCATGAATCCTCCAAAGTTCGATAAGATTGAGGACATGGCCATGATGACCCACCTCAGTGAGCCTGCTGTGCTGTATAACCTCAAAGAGCGTTATGCAGCATGGATGATTTATGTGAGTATCAATTAGAGGAGAGTTTACGTATGCAGTAGGCCCATATATTTGTAATTGTTGAAATGCTAAGCTCTTCAATTTTTTTATTTTTTTTGCTATAGACCTACTCTGGGCTGTTCTGTGTCACTGTGAACCCCTACAAGTGGCTCCCAGTGTACGACGCAGTGGTTGTAAATGGATACAGAGGCAAAAAGAGGATTGAGGCTCCACCCCACATTTTCTCCATCTCTGATAACGCCTATCAGTTTATGCTCCAAGGTATCAATAAGTTTGTATCACAGATTCCTTCCTTTTTTTGTTTTTATTCAGAAAGATAAGAAATAAACTTTCATAAATCTTAAGTGTTGTGCACTATTTTGTTGTCTCACAGATAGAGAAAACCAGTCCATCCTGATTACGTGAGTATCTTTTTTATCATATCCTGTAATTGCAACAATTCTTTGTAATAAAGGTATGAAATAACATGTTTGAATACATTCCTTAAACTAGCGGAGAATCTGGTGCAGGAAAGACTGTCAACACCAAACGTGTCATTCAGTACTTTGCGACAATCGCAGTGGCTGGTGGCAAGAAGGCAGAAGTCGTTCCCGGCAAAATGCAGGTAAAAAATTCAAGAGTATTGACATCATATGACTTCATTTGTTTTACTCTGTGTCAAAGTGTGTAATTGACTTTTCACATGTGCTTAGAAAAACAAGCCCTTGAAATGAATCAAAGATGATGTTCTTTTAGGTAATTATTCTATCATATGTTATTCTAGGGGTCACTGGAAGATCAAATCATTGCAGCAAACCCACTGTTGGAAGCTTATGGTAATGCCAAGACTGTGAGGAATGACAACTCATCCCGCTTTGTGAGTGTTTTTCTTCTTGGCAGCAGAGGATGAAAGTTTTCAATCCAAAACATTTGCAACAACAGCCAATAATGGCAACACAGACCTGAATGCTGGTGATCCTTATTTTGAGTTCTGTTTGGGATGTGCATAGCAATAAAGTTTTATCTTCCTGTACAATAGCTAAAATATTCTTCTTAATCCACACTCTCACAGGGAAAATTCATCAGAATCCACTTTGGGACCACTGGAAAGCTGGCTTCAGCTGATATTGAAACATGTAAGACTTGAACCTCTTACTGTTTCATACTACACTTGCAACTATTAGATATGGAAATCTTAGGGAGGACAAGCAAGAAGAGAGTTCCTGGTGATTCATTTTTACACTGTATTCAATAAAAGCACTAAACACAACAGGTTGAGACAGTTTTAGCAATTTGACAAGATATATTCCTCTCCTGGATAATTTGTGTTGTGGAAGGGTTTATTGTTGTAATACTGCTTTTTACCACAAGAGGCTGAAGTGCACTGCTTCATGAAGTGTACAGAACCCATGAAGGACAGAGTTGCAGAAAAGAGACAAAACAAGCAAAAAGAAAATACCAATAAATGTAAAAATAAACAGAAAAAGGAACATTTAAAACAAATCAGAGGCATTAGAGTGTTAGAGAGTATACTGGTATCTATATTCTGGCATGCTAATGCTAAGGTGAATTCACATGCCATTTGTCCTGATTTTGTCACACCCAGATCTGCTGGAGAAGTCTCGAGTTACGTTCCAGCTGTCTGCTGAGAGAAGCTACCACATCTTCTACCAGCTCATGACAGGTCACAAACCTGAGCTGATAGGTATGAGACCAGAGACGGATATTATCAGTTATTTTAGAATACCAAACAACGACAGTAGTTAACTAATGATAGAAGAGTTTTGATTTCAAAATGAACTTCTTTTTCCCTTTTTTTCCATCAGAGGCACTCCTGATCACCACCAACCCGTATGACTACCACATGATCAGTCAGGGTGAAATCACAGTCAAGAGTATCAATGATATTGAAGAATTCATGGCAACTGATGTAAGAAAATGTTATAAATTTGAATGTACACATTTCTTAACAGTTGAACAAGTAAATTTTTCCGTTTTTTGAGTGAAGAATAAAGAATAAATGGATCATAGCTCTGCATGAAACTATCAATGAAGATTTTCACTTTAAATTTCTCTCATTCTCTCTCGTAGACTGTAGGACTATAATGTATAGTGGTGTTGTACTACCAAAAATGTTAATATCTTGTTATTTTTCTATTTACTTAATAATTCCTTCTATAGCTTCAAAGCAACAGGAGTTGCCATAAAACTGTGTAACAATTCTACATTTCCTTTTTTCATCTTTAAATTCCACAGACTGCTATTGACATCCTGGGCTTTACCGCAGAGGAGAAGGCCAGCATGTACAAGCTGACTGGAGCTGTGATGCACCACGGAAACATGAAGTTCAAGCAGAAGCAGCGTGAAGAGCAGGCTGAGCCTGATGGCACTGAGGGTATACTGTTGCTTCTTTACTTTAATGTGAAAGAAAAGTTTGGAGCCGAAGAGAGTGTTTGTTATTAAGTTATGCCATTGAGTGATGCTGTTTTAAGGTTTTATGTTTTTTTCTTTTCTTTCAAGTGGCCGATAAAATCGCTTACCTGATGGGCCTGAACTCAGCCGACCTGCTGAAGGCGCTGTGCTACCCCAGGGTGAAAGTCGGGAATGAGTTTGTGACCAAAGGTCAAACCGTGCCTCAGGTAAAACGCTTACTCTCAGCATAACCATGTGAATCATCACTCAGAGACTTTTGGGCACTTAAAAAAATGACTTGTATTATGTATATCCTAAAAAACTTGCTTCTGTTTATTTCTGTCAAATTAGGTCAACAACTCTGTGATGGCTCTCTGTAAGTCCGTCTATGAGAAGATGTTCTTGTGGATGGTGGTCAGAATTAACGAGATGTTGGATACCAAGCAGCCCAGAAGCTTCTTCATTGGTGTCCTGGATATTGCTGGATTTGAAATCTTTGATGTAAGTCATAGTATATAATCTTTTTGTCCCAACTTAAGCTGAAGGTAAAAATAATTAAACATTTGAGTCTGTTACTCATAGCCTTTACTGACTGTTGATTTCTTCAATATTTAGTTCAACAGCTTGGAGCAGCTGTGCATCAACTTCACCAATGAAAAACTGCAACAGTTTTTCAACCACCACATGTTTGTGCTGGAGCAAGAGGAATACAAGAAAGAGGGAATTGAATGGGAGTTCATTGACTTTGGTATGGATTTGGCTGCCTGCATTGAGCTGATTGAGAAGGTGAGCGACATGTTTTACATTCTGAATCCCTGAAAACTGTTTGATGACTCCAAAGCTTTTTGTTTAAAACTATCATTTTATCCTGACAGCCAATGGGTATCTTCTCCATCCTTGAAGAGGAGTGCATGTTTCCCAAGGCAACAGACGTCACATTCAAGAACAAACTGTATGACCAGCATCTTGGCAAAAGTGCCCCCTTCCAGAAACCCAAACCTGCCAAAGGCAAAGCTGAGGCTCATTTCTCCCTGGTTCACTATGCTGGCACTGTGGATTACAATGTCCAAGGCTGGCTTGACAAGAACAAAGACCCTCTGAACGACTCAGTTGTTCAGCTCTACCAGAAGTCTTCAGCCAAACTCTTGGCTCACCTGTATGCATCACATGCCTCAGCAGAAGGTAGGGCAAATATTCTCAAATGCAACATATAGGTGCATTTTCTCTTTACCATTCTTTAAATTCAATCTGCCTTGCCTGTAGCTGAGATGCAGAAATAAAATTGATTCATGCAGATTTAATTCATCCAGTTTTATCTTTGTGGTTCAGCTGAGGGTGGTGGCAAGAAAGGTGGCAAGAAGAAGGGTGGATCATTTCAGACTGTATCTGCTCTGTTTAGGGTAAGACTCACAAATAAATCCCAAACTCATTGCTAATACATTATGGACCATTTCCCAAAGGTTTTACTGATGGCATCTGAAGTAATAGGCATTTTAATGGTTCAAAACATTAAAGTAGGAGTTGTTTACTTTTATAGGAGAACCTGGGCAAGTTGATGACTAACTTGAGGAGTACTCACCCTCACTTTGTACGCTGTTTGATTCCAAATGAATCAAAGACACCTGGTAAGTTTGATATTGGCATTAATTTATGCACTTAAATAGGACCAAAATTTGTATTATAACACTAAATTTTTCATATGATGTAGGTCTGATGGAGAACTTCCTGGTCATTCATCAGCTGAGGTGTAACGGTGTGCTGGAAGGAATCAGGATCTGCAGGAAAGGTTTCCCCAGCAGAATCCTCTACGGTGACTTCAAGCAGAGGTGTTTACGGATATTTACTGATATTATAAATATTTATGGTGAATCATTGTAATCTAACACAACCCATCTCCAACTAGATACAAAGTTTTGAACGCCAGTGTCATTCCTGAGGGACAGTTCATTGACAACAAAAAGGCCTCTGAGAAACTCTTGGGCTCAATTGATGTTGACCACACTCAGTACAAGTTTGGACACACAAAGGTAATCTGTCAAGTTCTGCTGCTTCTTTCATTATTAATACTCCTTAATACACCAGTATGTGCATCAAGTAGCTCTTTCTTTCAGGTTTTCTTCAAAGCTGGTCTGCTGGGCACACTTGAGGAGATGAGAGATGAGAAACTGGCTGAGCTGGTCACAATGACTCAGGCTCTCTGCAGAGGTTTCCTTATGAGAAGAGAGTTTGTCAAGATGATGGAGAGAAGGTAAAGTATCCCCATCAAAGAGATGATATTGTGCTGTGTTCACACTTTAGAGGAAAAATGACTCAGAGTACTGGGAGTGTGGTAGAGGTTCAAATTGTGAGGTCAGGGTGTTGAAGTAATCACAGGGTAGACTGGCTGCTTTGTGTTTGTCCAAAAAAGGACAAATCAACAAAGCAAGATTATATGAAATTTGCTCAAACTGTGGCATTAGCCATTTGTGAACCTCCTTTCAAGGGCATGATGAAAGAAACACTAACCTATTCTTTGTTGTGAAAAATGTACGGCCAATATTCCAAATACTATGAAGCTAAAACAAGACCAACAGCAGAGCTTGATAATTCTTAAAAGGTTCAAAACGTAAAAGGTTCAATAGGTGAGGAAAACCAACTCTCTGTCCTTTTTTTCCAGGGAGGCCATTTACTCCATCCAGTACAACATCCGCTCATTCATGAATGTCAAAACATGGCCATGGATGAAGCTTTACTTCAAGATTAAGCCTCTGCTGAAGAGTGCAGAGACTGAAAAAGAAATGGCCCAGATGAAGGAAGACTTTCAGAAGACTAAAGATGAATTAGCAAAGGCTCTGGCCAAGAAGAAAGAACTGGAAGAGAAGATGGTCACTCTCCTTCAAGAGAAGAATGATCTGCAGCTTCAAATTGCATCGGTACACATCCGATAAGAGTCAGGATTTCTTTGATACTTTTTGTTTACTAAATGTAACTGAAATGCTATTATCTGTCAAATTAGGAATTGGAAACCCTAAGTGATGCAGAAGAAAGATGTGAGGGGCTCATCAAGGCAAAAATTCAGCTTGAGGCCAAAGCCAAAGAAACAGCTGAGAGACTGGAGGATGAGGAGGAAATAAATGCTGAGCTGACTGCAAAGAAGAGGAAGCTGGAAGATGAGTGCTCTGAGTTAAAGAAGGACATTGATGATTTGGAGCTCACCCTGGCCAAAGTTGAAAAGGAGAAACATGCCACTGAGAACAAGGTCTGTACATCTTCTTTGAGGCTTCAAAGTTTGCATCTTTACTCTCTCTAGCATGAAATTCTCAGTAGCTATCCCTAAATTATTGCATATTCAGGTTAAAAACCTGGTGGAGGAAATGACATCTCAAGATGAAACCATTGCCAAGTTGACCAAGGAGAAGAAAGCCCTCCAAGAGGCCCATCAGCAGACCCTTGATGACCTGCAGGCAGAGGAAGACAAAGTCAACACTCTGACTAAGTCCAAGACCAAGTTGGAGCAACAAGTGGATGATGTAAATGTCATAATGGCGGACAGTTTTTTTTAGCCCCCTTACAAAAAAAAAACAAAATCATAACCCCTCTACCCATTTTTACAGCTTGAAGGTTCCCTGGAGCAAGAAAAGAAACTTCGTATGGACCTTGAGCGTGCTAAAAGAAAGCTTGAAGGAGATCTGAAGTTGGCCCAGGAAACCATAATGGATCTGGAGAATGACAAGCAGCAGTCTGAGGAGAAGCTGAAGAAGTGAGTTTCATGGTGCTCACCAATTTATTTTTATTTTTTTCACTTAATTTTCATTTTGGTTTCGGCAACTTAAACATTTATTTACACATTTCAATATGTCTATTGTTACAGAATTTTGCAGGGCATAACATAATAGTTATAGCTGAAAAAGGAGGAGGACAGGTTAAATTTAGAGAGTCAAAACGAGGGAAAACCTGTGCTTCAGGCTGGGATTCAGGCTCTTTCATTCACCAACAGAAAGTTTTGTTCAACACAGATAAATGGGTAATTTTATTAACAACCATGTCTGTGTTAAGGGAATAGCTGAATTTTTGTTTCTCAAGTTATATTCTAATTTGAAACTTAATATTATACATCATAAATTCATTAATAATATTAATGCTAGATGTAAAATTTTTGAAAATTTTGTTGTTACACAGGAAGGACTTTGAAACAAGCCAGCTTCTGAGCAGGATTGAAGATGAGCAGAGTCTTGGGATCCAGCTCCAGAAGAAGATAAAGGAACTCCAGGTAAAATTATAAGTGTTAGCCAAAGGCAGAAGCTAGGACACAGAAAAATCAGGAACAGCTTAAAGTGAGCTCTTTGTGTTTCAGGCTCGTATTGAGGAATTGGAAGAGGAGATTGAGGCTGAGCGTGCTGCTCGAGCCAAAGTGGAGAAGCAGAGGTCTGATCTCTCCAGGGAACTTGAAGAGATCAGCGAGAGGCTGGAAGAAGCTGGTGGAGCAACCTCTGTTCAGATTGAGATGAACAAGAAGCGTGAGGCCGAGTTTCAGAAGCTGCGACGTGACCTGGAAGAGTCCACGCTGCAGCATGAGGCCACTGCTGCTGCCCTCCGCAAAAAGCAGGCTGACAGCGTGGCTGAGCTGGGAGAACAGATCGACAACCTCCAGAGAGTGAAACAGAAGCTGGAGAAAGAGAAGAGTGAATACAAGATGGAGATTGATGACCTCAGCAGCAACATGGAGTCTGTCTCAAAGTCCAAGGTACAGACAGTTTCCCATCAGTTAAAAAAATCCTACATCATCTTCACATCTGCAGCTCTCATTGACAGAGACAACAGTATATGATGGTACTTTGGATCAACTTTTATTTTGTTTATTTTAGACAAATCTGGAAAAAATGTGCCGTACACTTGAGGATCAACTGAGTGAGCTGAAGAGTAAAAATGATGAGCATGTTCGACAGCTGAATGACATTGGAGTTCAAAGAGCAAGACTACAGACAGAGAATGGTACACAGAAATTATATAGATTTACATTACTTTCACTTTCATTGGTATAAAAACATCAACATCGTCTTTCCAGTGAGATGCTCATATTTAATTCAAGGGTGGCCCTTTGCTCTCTTTTAAGGTGAAATCTCACGCCAGCTGGAGGAGAAAGAAGCCCTGATCTCTCAACTGACAAGGAGCAAGCAGGCTTATACTCAGCAGATTGAGGAGCTCAAGAGACACATTGAAGAGGAAGTGAAAGTATGTGTGCACTTAAAACTCTACAATCGAGATATAATCTATTTCAACTTTTGAATTCAAAGCCTAAGGTGTGGTTAATTACATAATATGAAATATCTATATTTCTCTCAAAGGCCAAGAATGCCCTGGCTCACTCTGTTCAATCAGCTCGCCATGATTGTGATCTGCTCAGAGAGCAGTATGAAGAGGAGCAGGAGGCCAAGTCTGAGCTTCAGCGTGCAATGTCCAAGGCCAACAGTGAGGTGGCTCAGTGGAGAGCAAAATACGAGACTGATGCCATTCAGCGCACTGAGGAGCTGGAGGAGGCAAAGTAAGTCACAAAGATCTGAACTTGATCACCTCAAGTAAGTGTATAAAATAATGTACTGATACTATTTTATCAACAGGAAGAAGCTTGCTCAGCGTCTTCAGGATGCAGAAGAGTCCATCGAGGCAGTGAATGCAAAGTGTGCCTCTCTGGAAAAGACTAAACAGAGACTGCATGGTGAAGTGGAGGATCTCATGATTGATGTGGAGAGAGCTAACGCTTTGGCTGCAACCCTTGATAAGAAGCAAAGAAACTTTGACAAGGTCAGATTCATTGTAATGCCACAGTATCAAATTTTGAGAAATGATGAATTCTGAATATGCAAAATACAGAGGTTTCTCTCGTGCTTTTAGGTTCTTGCAGAGTGGAAACAGAAGTATGAGGAATGCCAGGCAGAGCTTGAGGGATCTCAAAAAGAAGCTCGTTCCCTCAGCACTGAGATGTTCAAGCTGAAGAATTCATACGAAGAGGCTTTGGATCAGTTGGAGACCCTGAAGAGGGAGAACAAAAATCTGCAACGTATGTAAATTTTGAATACAGCAGAATCTACGGGCCAACAAAAATATAAAACAAAGGAAAAGGGGTTTGAAAAATGAACATTTATACAGAATGCATGTTTTCTAAAAACTGAGGATGTCACCCAGAGTCATAACCTGCAGAGAGGGACAGGTGGATTGCACTACCTCCATATTTCAACAAGTTTACCACCCCTGTTTTTTATTTGTAACTACCATTAAATGAAGTACAGTATGCCACTATTTTAGAAGTTTGCAAGTGAGATGTTTACTATTCAGCTCCTTCAATGGATTCTTACAGAGGAGATCTCTGATCTGACTGAGCAAATTGGAGAGACTGGAAAAACCATCCATGAACTAGAGAAAGCCAAAAAGACTGTCGAGATTGAGAAGACTGAACTCCAGACTTCACTTGAAGAGGCAGAGGTACAGTTTGACAAACTATTTCACATCAAATGGAACTTTTACATTTTACTAAAGCTATAATACTTCTTTTCCTGTCAAGGCAACCTTAGAGCATGAGGAGTCTAAGATTCTTCGCATCCAGCTTGAGCTCACCCAAGTCAAGAGTGAAATTGACAGAAAAATTGCAGAGAAGGACGAGGAAATCGACCAGATCAAGAGAAACAGCCAGAGAGTGATTGACACCATGCAGAGCACTTTGGATGCTGAGATCAGGAGCAGAAATGATGCCTTGAGAATCAAGAAGAAGATGGAGGGAGACCTCAATGAGATGGAGATTCAGCTGAGCCACGCCAACCGGCAGGCAGCTGAGGCCCAGAAACAGCTGAGGAACGTGCAGGGACAGCTGAAGGTATGGTAGCATATCAAATAAATTAGCTGGCATGGTTGACTTATTTCAGATTGTGCTGCAAAGTGCTTTTTGTTATTCATTTAGGATGCCCAACTGCATCTTGATGAAGCTATCAGAGGCCAAGAGGAAATGAGGGAGCAGGTTGCCATGGTGGAGCGCAGAAACAATCTGATGGTAGCTGAGATCGAGGAGCTGAGAGTTGCTCTGGAGCAGACTGACAGAAGCCGCAAAATAGCTGAGCAGGAGCTGGTGGATGCCAGTGAGCGTGTGGGGCTGCTGCACTCTCAGGTATAATCAGTTTCCATTGTGCCTCCTGTCATATATTGCACTACAGTTAGATTTTGAACACCATTTCTTTCCTCAGAACACCAGCCTCATAAACACCAAGAAGAAGTTGGAAGCTGATCTCATTCAGATCCAAGGTGAAGTTGAGGATGCTGTCCAGGAAGCAAGAAATGCTGAAGACAAGGCCAAGAAGGCCATCACTGATGTGAGTTATCCTAAACTACACCACAATTATGCAAGATTGACATAGTCGTCAAAGTTTGCATGTACTACTATGTTACACAACAGGCTTTATACTATCTGTAATATAAAAATTCAACAATTTCAGGCTGCCATGATGGCAGAGGAGCTGAAGAAGGAACAAGACACCAGCGCTCATTTGGAAAGGATGAAGAAGAACCTGGAGGTGACGGTGAAGGACCTTCAGCATCGTCTTGATGAAGCAGAGAATCTGGCCATGAAGGGTGGCAAGAAGCAGCTCCAGAAACTAGAAGCTAGGGTATATGCTGCTTGGTACCTTATATCTATCTCTGGGGGAAAAAGAGATTACTTTTGCAATTCAAACAGACTCAAAGTTTCTTTATTTTTCTAGGTTAGAGAATTGGAGGCTGAAGTTGATGCTGAACAGAGGCGTGGTGCTGAAGCAATCAAAGGAGTGCGTAAATACGAGAGGAGAGTAAAGGAGCTTACCTATCAGGTGAACAGCTGTTTACGTTACTGAACACTGTAATATTTCAATGAATAAGATGACCCATTTTTCACAGTATTGTACAAAAGTTGGTTGTCTATAATGATGATGGTGAAAACAATAGTTAGTGTCTATTATGTTTCCATGACAGACTGAAGAGGACAAGAAAAACATTAACCGTCTCCAGGATCTGGTAGACAAGCTGCAGCTGAAAGTGAAATCCTATAAGAGGCAGTCTGAGGAAGCTGTGAGTGCAAATAATCCTCACAATCATACATGCTTAAAGAAATCGATCTGCAGATCTTTCACTAATTGTGTATTACCATACAGGAGGAGCAAGCCAACACTCACCTTGCCAGGTACAGGAAGGTACAGCATGAGATGGAAGAGGCTCAGGAGCGTGCTGACATTGCTGAGTCTCAGGTCAACAAGCTGAGGGCAAAGAGTCGAGAAATCGTCAAGATAACGGTAAGAAGATCCATGTTGCAGAGATAATTTATAATGAGAATTTATCCACTGGGTCTGGCTCATTTTTTTACCATTACTCTTTTCTTTCAGACAAAGGAAGCAGAAGAGTGAAGAAAACAAGAAAACCAGTGACAAGAAGCCATACAATATGATCATCTTGTCACTTGATTAACCTAAGCATGTGAGGCATGCTATTCAATAAACATAAAAATGCATCTTCAGTATGTCCCTCCTTTTGTTTTGGGGTGAAACGTTTCCTAGCTAAAAAAAAATTAAAAGCCTCAAGGGGTTGAAATTTGATTCATTGAGTAAGTCATATTATTTATACTCACAAGACAAGAAAACCAAATTAGGGAAGTAACAAGATTGTGCAACATAGTGTGATCAGCAGGGCCTTTTAAATGAAATCAGAAACTTTTGAATTTTTTATGTTCTGGAGCAGAAAAGAAAAATCTAAACAATTGAAACAGGTTAGAACCAGTATTTATCAAGAAACGTCCAGATGCAGTCCTCCAAACTTAAGCATAACAATTTATCTAGGCTTTCACAATGTAACAGCTGAGACTTATTAAGCAAAGAGCATGGACTAAAGATAAATTATTTAGAAAACCTTTGTTTTCAGGTCCAAAGTCGGGCCAGGTTGCTATTAATGTAAACAAAAGGCAGAGAAAATTTCAGTCACACTGTCAGACAACTGAAGTTGCCCGCGATAAGATGCAGATAATGTTTTTGTCCCCAGCGAAATCTGCCAATCACTGCTGGAATATGCAGACAAGTAAGTTAAATAGAAAAGATAATTCCGTTTGTTTGTACAAATGAAGTTCTACTCTTCTGATATGTAAATAAATAAGGGGATCTGCCCTCTGGTTCAGTGACGTATTGAAAAGAATTTTTTTGGTTCTGACCGGTTGAATAACATCAGTTATGAGAGGAAATGGGAATAGAAAATATTTGATCAAATGGATCAAGTTAGAAATGAAAATCATAAACTGTAGAGGATCAAGTCACAGGAAACAACACCTGCACATGTGGAGCCTGAATGAATTGTGAGAATCATTGTCGATATTTAGCACAGTTTCGAGAATAAAATACATGATGGAGAAAGTTATTTCGCTGCACCTGACATACTGTTTGGATGTGGTATAGGTCTGAGTCACCAGAGGTCAGCATTGAGCGCTTTACGCTCTGTTACTATCAGCAGACATGACGTGTAGTAAAAACAGGATACACGGCAGACCTTTATTTTTCGTTGTCCTGTAAAGTCAAGTATCTTTAATTCCTTTTGACTGATTAACTCGCTCAGTGGATGCTGTGTAGGGTTCATGGTCTAGGTTTTTCCACCGTGGTTTGTGATGCGCAGTGCGCTCTGCAGCCGCTGCTGACTGAGAGACTGAGAGACTGAGACTGCTGCAGTGTAAACAAGACTGTGCGAGGCTGCAGCGCCACAGTCTGTAGGCGAAACCCCAGCGACACGGTACCAATGTTAGTTGACTTTTCGGCTTAAACAAGCATAGTTTTATCATGAATCCGCTACGAGTTTGTCAGTGCGCCATTCTGCAGCGGAGAAGCTGCTTTGATTCCTGATTAAACTTGATTTGCTTCTGTTTTTCTTTGCGCGTATTTAATCAGATGGACTTTGCTGCGGAGGAAGTGTCGGAAAAATGACTGACAACCAGGAAACCCCTGATGCTGAGGATACTAGTCCGTCCGGGGGCGCGACCTTGCCGCTCCGGCCGCCCTGCGACCGTCTCTCCTGCCACAAGAGCAGCGTTTGCTCCCGCTCCTACTTCGTTGTAGTGATGGTGTTTTTTCACGTCTACATCATTAATGTCATTGCGCTTCTATTCTACGTGCACTACAGTAGCGGGCAGGAAGATGCCAACCGGAGTCGTGATGCTCCCCGCAGTGGGCAGCAGCGCGCCGAGTCGGGACGTCCGCCATCAAAGCCGGACTTTCTGCGTGATGTTTCTTTGACAAGAGTCGAGGGAATACGGGTGAGTTGTTTTATTCTACACTTCCACTTTGTTTGTGGTTTATTATCTTGCCTGTTTCCTGCACGCAACTCACTGTTCTGGCGTATTTTTCAGGTTGGGCACGTGCAGAAGGTATCTTTAGTGCCAGGTAAAGTCCACGAGATGCGGACTCTGAGTATGAAACCTCTGCTGTTTGGTGAGAGCCTAAACATCCACTCTACAAATTTGCAGCGCAACCACACGAGCCTCTAGTGGCCAAACAGGTTTCTCTTTCTTATTCATGTAAACAAGTGTGTGCTTAAAACCACACATTTACGCACAATCACAACGTACACAAACCAGAGTATGGACAATTTTGACTCATCAGTCCTGAGGCATCCATCCCATTTACACATCAAAGACTGGGAATTAAAAAGCAGTCACTGTTTGTAATTAGTCATCCCACGTCGAAGAGAGTGATGATATTTTTTGAATGGAAAAATATTAGAAAATAGTTACACATATAGGGGAGAGTGGGGTGAGATGAGTCATGGGGTAAGATGACCCACCCCTCTGTGTAGGCAGTCTTATTTCAACATAATAAAGATAAAAAGAAGTATTGATGCCCCTGTAGGTTTGCAAAACTAGAAAAATATTAAGTGAATATTTAGGTTACCGTTCACTAATATTTGACTTTCTGGATTATAATTTACTTCACAAAAACTATTTGGAAAAGTTTCTAACAAATTTTGACAATTACTGTGTTATCCCACACTGTTTTATGATTCATGTAGAGATATAGGATGCGGTTATCAGTGACCTGAACTAGGGCTAGGCAATTAATTCCAAATGAGATTGAGTTACAAAATAGCCTGCTTTAACATTCAAATCACAGACAGTGCAACATTTCTTTAACCTCAACTGTCTGAATACAGAGTACACATTTTTGCAGTAGATGTTTTATGCTCTACATAGGTGGTACTCAACACTGCTCAACCAAAGAATTTTTTTTGAAAACTACCTTTGCAAGAGCAACAATCTAAGTGGTGAAAAGTGTATGGATTTTTTTAATTCAAAACAAGAATGAAAAAAGTATAAATGTTATCCCCTTCAAAGCAAATGATATCAACAACACATAAGGTTGGGAACCAAAAAATAATAATAATAAGTAACAATTGCAATATGAGGAAAAACAATAGTGATTACATAATTTTTTCAAATCATTCAGCCCTAACCTGAACCCAAACAAAAATCTGCTGTTTTATCCTCAGAGATCCCTGAGTTTTTGTCAGAGGATGAGTGCCGGGTAGTGATGCAGCTTGCACAGCTGAAGGGTCTCATGGAGAGCCAGTTGATGGTGCAAGAGGGGCAGGAAGAGTTAGCCAAAGAGCTCAACTTGAGCCCAGAGGAGATCTTCAACCTTCTGGATATCAACCAGGATGGACAGTTGCAGCTCCATGAGGTGTATGTCAATTTGTGGACTGTGAGCATGCAAGCTCAAGTGCATGATGTGTTTGTGTTGCATGTACTGCTAGTTTCTTGAAGAGTTGATTGAATCATTCTTTTTTTTAATGTGTAACATGGCTCTAATAGATACTGACACATTCTCGAGTGAGGGACGGCATTTGGCTCACACCAGAGAATCTGCGAGAAATCTACACTGGACTCAAAGCTGACAAGGATGGTAATGGTAAGATATTTCAGCATTTTGTGTTTTAAACTATCCAAAATGTTTGTCTAGAACCATATGTCTAGTTTTAGAGTGAATCTACAGTACTGTTTTGATATAAACTTGGTTTACTGAGTCCAATAAGGATAGTGAGGGGGGTTCAGCTTAAGTGTTGGATAAGACAGTGCATTTAGTCTATAAAAAGCATGGATGTATTTATTCCCCCTTCTGATGGTATGCCAAAGACTTTAAAACAGGTAGTCTTTATTTTTTTTTCAAAGCATTTATGAAGAGCTCTAACTGCTTATTAACTGACTCAGTTTACTAATGCCCCCATGTGACTTACAAAGCAAACAAAATCATTAACAACTTGATTAATTACTTTTAGGTAGTTCTTCCTCAAGTAAACATATCAAAACCAATGCAAAATGTAAAGCTCCTCCTTCAAGAGCTGTATATTTGTAGGACATATTGAGCTCATTAGAGTTTTCAGTGCTATGTCTTCACCAGAAAGTGGAGTAAACAACTGATACTCGGTGTATAAACAAGGTGTAGGAATGTCACTTGAAATCAAAATGGGTCTTGTACTCATATTAGTCAAAATTTTAACCTGAGCAAATGGAAGACGACTATAAAAAAACTCATTCATCATTAGTACATTTTTGTTTTAAAGAAAAAACAAAACATTAATCTTTGAGACATCTGATGGAAGTGCCTATTTTGGCATAAAACTCAACTTCTCAATTCTTCTGTTTTAATTTCTATAAAAATGTAATGAATGACATAACTGGTGTAGGGATAAAAGTCTACCTTTGACAGAATAATAATACATAGGAGTGTGTGCACATATTTGGACAGGTTTGCTGAGTCTAGAGGAGTTCAGGCTCCTGAGCAGCGATGCCTTCCAGCGCTTCCTGATGCAGCAAGGCGTGAAAAGGAGTCAGCTGGTGAGGAACAGCAGACACACATGGCTGTATCAAGGCAAAGGAGCACACCAGATCCTCCAGGACCTCAAGACGAGGTAAATTTGCTGAGTTGTTTTATTGAATTTCTGTAGTGTCATGATGTGAAGTATTAACCGAAGGAAGTACCAAATAAATGATCTCTATACCCAGATTCCCCAGCTATTAGACCATTTCTTTTTTCTAATAAAGGGTGATTCGCCTCACCCGGCTGCCACCCTCATTAGTGGACCTAAGTGAGCCTCTTCAGGTGGTTCGCTATGAGAAAGGAGGGCACTACCATGCCCACCACGACAGCGGCCCTGTGTATCCAGAAACCGCCTGCACACACACACGTCTTGCTGCCAACACCTCCACACCTTTTGAGACAAGCTGCAGGTGAGATAACTGGGGCTACATAGTGCTGACTGAGAGTGACATTGCTAAATTCATCATCTTCTTGTGATTGCTAACTGATCATTTACACCCCACCACGACTGCTGGCATGTTAGTGTGTGTGACCCCACATTGTGAACTTCTAAGAATCTGTGTGCTTGTCATCAATGTGTCTGTACTTTGTGTGTTTCAGTGTTAGCACCGTACATGTGTGTGTCAATTTAAATCTGTGTTGCACACCCAGGTACATCACAGTTCTCTTCTACCTGAACTCTGTTGAGGGGGGCGGGGAGACCGCATTCCCTGTGGCAGACAACAGGACCTTTGATGAAGTGGTGCGTAACTGTGTGTAGGTTTGGAAGAGTGTGCAGAAAGCCCTGTGAAAGTATTGTGTACATTCTGCGCATGTCTTTCATATCTGTGTTAACTCACGTGTTTGTCAGCTGGAGTATGGACCTGGTGTCTAAACAAAGTGCATTACTGAGCCTGGTTGTGTGTTTTAGTCTCTCATCCAGAACGATGTTGATCTCATGGACACCAGAAGGAACTGTGACAAGAGTAACCTGAGGGTGAAACCGACCAAAGGGACTGCTGTTTTCTGGTACAACTATCTGTCTGATGGGAGAGGTAGGAGTTACATTAAATAATTAGAGAAAAATTTAAGAACAATATATTGTTTGAAAGATACAAATTAGAAGCTTTCTGTTTATAATATGTCGACCTCAGAAAAGAATAGTCATATCTTTTATCTTTAAAGCAGCATTTGTCCAGAACAAACATAATGCTTCACAACATTGTTTAACATACAAAGTTAATGTTACATAAATCACAGTAGAACAAAGAGATATTGACAAAACTTTAGCAACACAAGTAGCTGTTTGGTTTAACACTGGCACAGTGGTTCTCTGAGGTTTGTGCTAACATTCACCAACTAAGAAAGTCATGACAAGACTTCTAGCTTGTTGAGTTTTGTTGGGTGTTACCAGGTGTTATTTTAAGCATGTTTATTACCAACTAGCAAAGCAGTGTGTTAGCATTTGCCAGGTAGCTCTAAAATCCAATTAGTAGGATAACAACAGCTGTTTCAAAGTGGCAGTTCGACGCAATTGCTCCTTTTGCCCAACGTTATTAATTTCTAACCAACTTTTTAGCTGTTTGATCCCAGCAATATTTCTATAAAGCTTTAAACACAGAATGATATGAAGACCAACAGCACTGAGTGAGTTTATTTTTCCTTTGATAGGTTGGGTGGGAGAGCAGGATGAATATGCTCTGCATGGAGGCTGTGTGGTGACACATGGCACTAAGTGGGTCGCCAATAAATGGATCAACATTGATCCGGATTACCAGCGACAGGCGCGCTATCAGCAGCTGGTTTCACAGCAGCCTGAAGAGGAGGATGAGGAAGATGAAGGTCTTACTCTGAACCCAGATATGAAAAGTTCTGATGTCCATCAAGATTTGTAGATCATAAATTAAATTTATATTTACAAAAAAGAAAACCAACTACCTAGCCTTCCTCTGTCCTCCTGTGCACAACTTTTTGCTGATGTCCCCTGTGGCCAGTTTGTAGAGACAAGATTTATTCAGGGAATGAGGTCACAGGGTGTTTATGCAACTGTAAAGAGATGCCATTGTTGAATGCAGCTTGAATATTGTTATTATATTTTTCCTTGGTCTGCTAATTATAATGATTTCCCATGAAAGGATTGTTGCACTAGAAACTCAAAGAAAGAGTTGAGACAAAAAAAAATCCTTTGCATGTGTTAGCTTCAAAGGTTTTGCTGATGCTTTGAGCAAAAAAATGCACTTGAAAATTGAAATGGCTGCTGTAAACATTTCACTGTCTCTCTTGTTGCTACCATGACCAAAAAGGACTCACGCACGGCCAGTGTGATGCATGTTGCCTTGTTCTCGTCCCTTGGATTTATACTTATTTTATGACAGAATATTTTTCAAAAAAGCAATATTTTAATGTTTCTTTTTATGTACTTAACTGTTTTCCTTTAAAGGGGCTGTGAGGACTATCTGGAAAAGCTAGTGTTTTTCTAGGATACCATCCCGTTTCCCATGAGCACTTGCAAGTTGTAAGAGCTTGACTCTTAATAAGGCATGCACTTGTATTAAAGCAAATGAAAGGAGAGCAGATCTTTGTAACACTACTTTTCTTTGTTCAAGACATTCAACGGGTTATAAAGTGACAAGATTATTTATTTATTTATTTATTTATTGCTAGTTGTGTAGGGCTAATGTTTGAAACAAGACCCGACAACAAGCAAACTTTGTAGACTCAGTTTGTAGCAATTTGGTGGCCATCTATATTTAGCACTCCTCACAGCCTGGTGCTCTGAGACTTGTCTGTACCTTCCTTGCTATGTCCAACCAGTACTCATCTACTAAGCAGAGCAAATGTAACCTCACTGAACAGACCACTGCAGTACAACTGCTGCATCTGAGTTGTAATGCACATGAACACATAACAAACAGCTTGGCTTGTGTTTTAGCCTTCAGCCCATGCTCCATCACCCTCTTGTTTCACTTTCTTCTGCTCCTTGGTCCCTTTTCTTTTTACCAGTCCAGCCCCAATTTTTGCCATTACTACAAAATTAATCCAAGAAATAATTTTCAGCAGAGAAAAACACAGATCTCTTTTCTCACCATTAGGCTTTGTCAGCTAGCGTGTGTTTTCATGAAGGCGAGTGCTGTAAATCAATCATGTCCGACCAGGTTGGGCATTTGAGAAACAGCATTTAGAAATAACCTGCTTTGGTGCTGATAATCTCATTTTAATTTGTGAATTACGATCAGGCATATATTGAGAAGTGACAATTTTTCAAGATCACTTAGAAAGTCCTCAAAGTCCCTTTAAGCTGCACTCTGTCACTACAATTAATAAAGATTAAAGATCATTAAACTTGTTCATTGTCCTTCTTCAGCTGAATAAATAGGAAAATAACAAAAAAATAATACCAAAAACATGTTTTTTTTTCAATCTTATAATCATGTGTCATTTGTTCTGCAGCATTAGATACTTCCCCTGAAGGATTTAATTTTTTCCAGCCTCCAAGCTGAAACATCTGTTTGGTTGCAGTCTTTAAAGTTTGGTGATGCCATATGTTTCCTGAAATCAAAGATTTCAGAGAGTGTTTATTATTTGTTTGTCATTTTTTTGATTGGAAAATTCATAGCTGAGTATTACTTGTAAATTTTTAGAGTCTAACAGCTAACAAGCAGCTACTTCATTTTTTACTGACCAGCCAAATTAAGTTCTACGCAAACAAAGTATACTCACCCCTGAAGGCTCAAATCTTGGGAACGATGTTGCACCGTGATGGTTCAGACAGTACAGTACAGCATCATGAACTGAAGCAAAAAGGCACCTTTTTGTTATTTCTTCAGTGAAGAAGTCACCTCGCTCTAACTGTTCCACCACAAAAGCTGAAAAGAAAACAGGAGCCATGATGAAGGTGGTTTCTGTGGCCAACCAGCCTCAAATGAATGAAACAGTATTCTCTTACCTTGACAGCCAGCTAGGTAGATATCCACATCAATCTCACTGAAGTCTTTGAAAATCTATCAATGTAATAGATTTGTAAAACTATTACTTAGAGCAATCACTGTTTGAAAATTTTGAAAAATCAGTTTTTCATTTCCTTATCCTGAATTGATTTCCTTTATACAAAATCATCACGGTTAACATAACTGTAAGACAGAAAAACTGTCTAACTGAAAGTTTCAAATAAATCCCTTTTTATATTTGGGAAAATGTTTGTTAAAAGACTATTGCTTTAACACTTACATTTTTTATAGTTTTTATAGCCACCGTGTCAATGAAGTTAGCTGTGGACAGGTCAATGATTATGGAGTGAATGTCCCATGTCCACTTCCCCAGAGACCCAAGAGAGACCCGCTCCAGGTCCCGACTCAACGTGTCCTCACTACTGGAGCCCAGAGTGGTGGTGTCTCCATCCTGCAGCTCAGACATCCATCCTAAACTGGTGCAGTCAGGTTGACCTCCCTTTAGGTATTCCCATCTACACTGGACATCTGGTGGTGTGGTGGGGATGACAAACACAGTCCCATTCTCTCTCTCAGCCCAGTCCTGCTCTTCCACATCTGAGACGTTTCCATCCATGCATGTGTCTCCCCAGGGCCTGGCCTCTCCCTCCCCAGAGAATACTGTAGTTGCCGCGGTCGTCTTAGCTTCCTTCTCAGTCCGTCTCAGCTGAAGAAAGAAAAAAACAATTCCACTCCAGTAAAGCTTTGAGGTGATTTTATTTTTGTTTTTGTCTTGATATCATCTTGTTTTTTCCAGTATGGCCGCAGGAGCACATCAGCTATCTGTTTAAACCATCATTACGATGCTGGAGTATGCTGACCTACTGCAAGAAGATGTAACCAACTGACCACGCATCAATCAACCATTGTACTCTTGTTTTCAGCTTTGCTGTTGATTTGTGAATTTCTACCTCTCTCTTAGCTCGCCTCTTTGCTCGTCTTTCTGCCCTTTTTTCCCGGCGTTTCTGCTTGGCTTCTTGTCTCCTCTTATAAATAATCATTTTACTGATGTCAAGCCCACTCTGAAAAAGAAAAAAAAGATATATAAATTAAAGGGAAAAGGTACAGAAGGAGAATTTTATAAACCTTTATAATTTTATAAACTATGAAATAACAAGTAAATATTTAAGAATTATAATGAATTACAAACACAAAAATTTATGAGGATCATTGGCAAACCTTTTCTTCCAGAGCCTCAAGGTAAAGCTCAGCATTTGCAAAATAAACTGTAGCAGAGGAGCGGAATATAGTTACACCTGGAATTTCTCTTGCCTGCCATATAAAAAAAGGACAAAGAAATCCATGAATTGATCCAAAGGACAAGTAAAGTCTTTCAGTCTGGCCTATTATCTTTGAGTGTTACCTCTCTGTGGGTCTCAATATCCACATACAATTCAGTTCCTGGAACATTTCCCAGAACAGAATATATTGGCCTGGAGGGAAAAAAAAGCAACAATAAAACAATCCCAAATGCAACTTTTTTATCTGCATTATTTGACCAATTAAATCTATAGTGAAAGCTTCAAAGTTTAGAGAGAGTCTTACATTTGAGTTCTGAAAATAACAGTGAATAGTGCAAAGGTGATGGATGCAGCAAGACCTAAATCCAGGTTGAACAGCATTGTTGACACCCAGGTGACCAACCACACCACCTGGAGGGAAAAGAGAAACAAGAAAATGCTTCAGTGAAAATTAATAGGTATGAGCAAAAATGACACAAATCTAGGTGTAACACCACAGACAACTGATATTTCTAGTTACAATGGCACGTTCTATTCAAGGCTATGTTTTCAATGTGATAGCAGTACTTAAATGTCTTACCAGATCAATTTTACTCCTTCTCCACAGTGAAGCTATGTCGGAGTACTGCTTGAACATGCCCTTCAGATTTACAAAGACAATCACAGCAAGGATAGCCTAAACCAAGCACAAGATTTGTTGTAGTACTCGTAGGTGTATCTAGAATTGAATTTAACCTTGATACAGCAAATAACTCAATACCAAAGTTAAATATAGAGCAAAAAGGACCTTTGGAAGCTCCTGGAACAGAGGTCCAAGTTTCAATATCGTCACCAAAACAACCAGAGCTGAAGCAACTCCTGCCATCTGCAAAATAGAGCGAATTGGTGTTTGTTGTGTGGATGAAACATTGTGCTCAGCTGATTTCTTTACATAAACTTTTAAACATTATTCAGCAGAGTCAGACAGAGACTTCGGATCAGGTAGCTTAATGATGATGAATGGATGAATAAATGGATGGATAAATGGCTGGATGAAATGATCTCATAATTTTTTCTACTTGTAATGTAACTTTTGTAAAGTGTCTGTGTGCTGATCCTTACATACCTGTGTTTTTCCACCAGTGGTCTCCTGGATTAGACTCCTAGACATGGAGGGGCAGACAGCATAGCACTGGAAGAAGCCTCCCACTGTATTACTGAGACCCAGCGCCACCAGCTCCTGCAAACGGGTGGAAAAATAGTCACAGAATAAACAGCCAAAGAATTAAAAGCAAACAGTGCAGAGGGAAAATTTGAATTATTCAAAACCTTTAGTTTACCTGGTTACTATCCACTTTGTATCCATGCTTCAGCGCAAATGTTTTTCCAAGTGAAATAGATATAGCATATCCAACAATGGCCAATGCAAAAGCATCACCGATAACTTCTCCAAAAAGACTCACATCAGGGGCACTGGGAGGGTGCAGACTAGTGTGCAGGTACAGCACAAGAGATACATCAGCTTGGGCTAAAAAAAGGGAAATCTCACTCCATAAATGATGCAATTATAAGTACTTTCAATCACAGTCCTTACCCACTGGGAATTTCTCCAACAACTGGAACTGTGTAATTTCCATTCAGGTTGGCAAAAGATGATATTAGTGTCCCTGCCACAATCTAGAGCCATGACAAAAAATAATGAGATCATAGATACAACCAAACAGCACTGCAGGTTTTAGGCTTAAATAATTGAAAAATCTGGTTACTCATATACTAGATGTGAAAGTAAATATTAGGCAAGTATCTCCTTTTTGCTGTGGACTGCACATATCCAGAGGTCCTGGTGCTACTGCTGATTCAGCGCCATAGTTCCACTGTCAATGAGCTTTTTCAGTGCTGCAAACTCAGCAACAACAGCACAGAGCACATGTGCGTGTGTGTGTATGTGTGTTAACTAACTGTGATTAGCTCCACTGGGAGAGGCACAGGCAACCTTGGACTAAGATAAGAATTGAGTTCCTTTGCTGCAATCAGAAACACCATGGACACAGCACTGACAACCAGCGTGGGAAGATGAGTGTGCGGTAGTAAGGAGCAAACATCCTTCAGAGTCTGAAAATAGAGACAAGTAAAACATGGGATGATAGTGGCTTAAAGTTGTGTGCAATGAAAGCAGATGCTGAAATTCCCAAAAGCATTTATTTAACCTTTTGAAGACAAAGCAAAACATTAAATCTACATTTTTTTTTACCTAGGCAGCTCGTCCTCAGGTATTTTTTTTTTCTTTTCTTTTTGGTCGAGGAGCTCAGAACAGATAATGTAATGTAAAGCAGATAATGCAACTCAAGAGACTTCCCTGTTAGTAACTGGATAAAAAGGAGTCATTTAAACTTTTTTGTTGTGTTACTCAGAGAGAGCTCAGGTCTAAATACTAAGCAGTACTCACATACACCAGTGACAGGGGGCCACTGACACGTGTTGGAGAAACCCCAAAGATGTACTTCAGTTGTGCAACAACAGCATGAGCTGCAGCAGCTGTTGTGTACGCTCGTACCAGAGGTTCAGACAGGTAAGTTCCCACAAATCCAAACTTCACCATACCAAGCACCACCTATACATAAAGAAGTTGTTTTTTAAAAGGCAGAAAAGAAAAAAGAGTTTGGATAACAATTCAAGTGCTATGAAAATTTCAGTAAGGTGCTCGGACCTGAATTAGTCCTCCAAGAACAGTAGTGGCAGCGGCCACCTGAACCCTGTATGAATCCCGAGCAGCTACGTCCACCTCTGCAGTGATGTTGGTCCCATTTGCGATGAGGAAATTCACGTCTGGAGCAAGTCGCTCTGTCACACTGCCCACCATGATGCTCAGCACAGTAAATGTACCTGAACACAACGAAAGACAGGTGTACAGGTTATAACAGAGGTTATAGCATCCATGGTTTGACAATGTTTCTCCAACCTACCGATGGAGATGTGACGAGATGTTCCAAAAAAGATGTAAATTACTGCTGGAAAGAGGGATGTGTAAAGACCAAATACAGGGGGTAACGAGGCCAACAAAGCATATGCCATACCTTAAAAAAAATACAGAATATCAGACTTGTCTCAATTGAAAAGTTTTTATATACATCATCATCTCTTTCATAAAGCTATGATGTTTTGATTTCAGTTCCCAGTAAGTTTTAGTCAACATGTAAATATGTGGAAAAAAAGCAGGATTTGCCTTGCTTACAATTTTTTTTTCACATACCCTCAAGGCATGAGAATCACTTTACATAAGACCACAATGAGAGCTTTAATTTGGGGCATGAAAGGAGGACATCCTTCTGCAATATTGTTGATATTTACTCAAGCGCGAGGAACTCATACCCTGTGGCAAATGCATTATTCCCACACTGATGCCAGAGATGAGGTCTGGCATGCCATAGTCCCAGATTGAGTACTTGGGGAGCCAGTATAGTACAGGCAAGCTGCTCAGCACACTGTGTTTCAGTTTGGGTATCGAACACCTAGGAGAGATTTCAAGAATACATTTATAAAACATTCTCAATTGAGTTAATAGGAATTCACAGAATACTCAGCTCATGTCTAACATGATCCAATGAGACATCTACAATGATGGAACAGCTATCAAGAGTTTAAAAATTTAAGCTATAGTTTTTGCATTACCTTAATGAGCCTTTTAGCTGTTCGGACACAGAGGGGTGACTATCAGAGTATATTTTTCTCTGAGATAACTCTTCCAGTCGCTGCTCATCAAGCACCTCCCGCTCCACTCTGTATTTTCCAGGTCTGCGAGTGTACTCCATTCAGCTTATTGTACACAACTTTTCTTTTTTTACCTCTCGATTAAAGTTTTAAAAGAAAAGCGTCCAACATCAGCTGATGCTCCTCAATGAATGTCACCAGAACAACTCACCCCGCATATGTACATCCTGTCATCTAATGTTTAACTTGTCAGGATGTTGTGGGCAGAGTTTCTTTCCTGACAAAAAATTGGCATGCTATAAGAAACTAGGAGTGTGATAACAGTTTCAAAGAAGAAAAACATTAACTTTGTTAAAATTTAACAGCTTCTTGACAGATGTGTTTCCATCATCCGATTTTTCCTATTCACAAGCAAAACTGAAGCTAATGAAGCATGAAATGGCACCTTAAACCCAAATCACAGAGGCCCAGCAGTTTGTATTAGGACTTCTTCTCAAGACTGAAAACGTCTCTGGTGTAAGTCATCTACTAGATTGTCCAAAACCAGAAATACTTTCACCTTATACTGGCAGGTGATATGTTTAGCTGAAATAATATATGATTTTGTGTTAAAACTATGAATGAGTAATGCATAACTCCCAAGAACTCTGATTTTAAAAGTCAAATGTGAGGCCTGGGTTTTGTTTTACATGTGTGCATAAAGTATACTGGTCCTTTAAGAGTCTGCTGTCATGAAATCTGAATCCAAGCAGGGAGCAACGTTTCATTCCAGGCACGTGACTGTAGAAATCTAACAGTTTACTGAAAATATATTAGTATTATACCAATGAGCTGGATAAGATTATCAAAATGATTTTACACTGTTTGTCTGTGTGATGGCATTAAAACATCCATACTCTGAATCATTCAGACCCCTTATGACCCACTTTGCTGCCTCCACAACACAGTCTATTTTTGGGTTGATGGCTCAGAGGGCCACGGCAGTAGACAGGGGGGGACATATCTTTGCCCCTGCAAATGCTCAGTCTGTCTTTACCCCTAAGCAAAACATTGAGCAACACATGTTGCCTGGTGAAAAACATGGATATTAGCTGGACTTCTTAGATCCACAATAATAGAACAGAAGAGCTGGAGCTGATGACTCTGGTAAGACTTCTCTAAAAGACCAAAATGTTTATCTTGCAAAAAGCTGAATTGCTTACTTCATGGTTGGTGCAAGTTGTGTAGAATACAATGAATTACATTTGTGGTCTCTGAGGCTGAAAGAAGGATATTTCTTTAAATGCTTACTTAATAATAAAATCCACAAAACTGTCCTTACGCGTTATAACAAGGATAATGACTTTGTGCTTTTAAGTGTGGACTTTTTGAATTTGTTAAAATTCACTTTTGGTTGGTCGAGTGATACATGAACCCTGTTTAATAACAAAATTTGGAAGTATTTTTTAAGTTCTTACTTGCAAGCTATTTTTAAATCGATATTATACACATTGACGGCTGAACTTCATTATTGTCCTTGTTTTACAGGAGCACTTTCCTGGCTTATTATTCAGAGGTTTTTTTTCATATTGATTGTATCTGTATAAAAAGAAATTAAAAAATGGATCTGACAGCCAAACATGGGCTGGTGCTGCTTGACCAGCTGAGGAAGATGAAGGAGACTGAGCATCTGACAGATGTAGTTCTTGTTGCTGAGGGCATCAGTTTTCCCTGCCACCGTGTCGTTCTGGCTGCCTTTAGCCCGTATTTTCGGGTTATGTTCACATGCGGCCTGCGTGAGTGCAACAACAGGGAAATCTTCTTGCGTGACACTCCTGCAGAGAGCCTGTCCCTCCTCTTGAACTACATGTACTGCTCAGAGCTTCCTCTCACTAACGACAACGTTCAAGGCATCTCCATTGCAGCTTTCCTCCTTCAGATGGATGAGGTCTTCACTCGCTGTCAGCTGCACATGACCGAGAACATGGATGCCTCAAACTGCCTTGGTGTGTACTATTTTGCCCGTGACCTTGGCGCTGAGGATTTGGCTGATCACGCTCAACGCTTTCTGAGGCAGCACTTTGTCCAAGTGTGTCAAAACGAAGAAATCCTGGAACTTGAAGCCCATCAGCTAGGAAAGCTCCTGTCTTCTGATGATCTCAATATTTCACGTGAGGAGACTATTCTGGACGTGGTCCTTCGCTGGGTCAAAGACAACACGTCAGTAAATGGAGAGAACCGCATCCTTCACCTTCCAGAGCTCCTGAGGAAGGTCCGTCTGCCGCTGATAAACCCAGACTATTTAAATGAGGCCATGAGGAGAAATACTGCTCTGCTGTCTGATGCTGAATGTCATGAGATTTTCAATGAAGCACTGGGGGCTGCAGGAATGCACCCTTCAGCTGCACCTCGCAAACTGAAGCTGAGGTACGGTATGGAGACCACAGATCTGCTGCTCTGTGTCGGCAACGATACAGATGGGATTAGATCCAGATATGGCAGCTACACAGAGCGCAGCTTTTGCTATGCCCCCTCCACAGGCCGGACCTACTACATTACTTCACCTCGCTATGGAGAGGCTTTAGGGTATGTGTGTGCCGGCGTTGTGACTGAAAACAATGACATCGTAGTAGCAGGAGAAGCAAGTGCACGCAAAATGTCCCGACAGAAAGACATGAAGGTTGAGATTTACAGGTAAGGAAACATCACAGAAATGTTTCTTGACTGCATTTTCTCTTCTCATATGGATGACCCTGATGTTTTTATGGTTTTCCAGGTACAAAGTAGAGGCCCAAGGAACCTGGGAGCACCTGACATCAGCTGAGTATCGGGATTCGTACGCTCTGGGATCTCTTGGCAACACATTGTACCTCCTGGGTGGGCTGATGAAGCTGAAGAACCAGCTTCTCATCACAAACTGCGTAGAGCGATGGCCTCTGCAGGGAGGACCCTGGCGTAGTGCAGCACCCCTGCCTCTGCCATTAGCCTATCACAGCGTGGTCAGACTCAAAGATCGCCTGTATGTGATGGGTGGTCAGACCCCACAGGTAAAGTTGAAGATCTATTACACGTCGTGAATGTCTGAAAAAGTATTACAAAACCCGCTGACACATACATCATGAACTCTTGGCTGAATGCACCTGCTCTACTTCTTCTTTACTTTTTTCTACTTTAACCACCCAGTCTTACCGGATGGATGATGATCCTGATTGTCTCAGTAACCGCCTACTTGAGTATGATCCAAACACGAATAAGTGGACAGAGCTAAGTCCCATGAAGTATTCAAAGTACCGTTGCAGTGCTGTTGAACTCAATGGGGAAATTGTTGTGATGGGTGAGATTGGACAATTTGAAACCTTTATTGATCCTGCAATGTGAATTCATTTAGCTTTTTTAATTGATATTAAAAATTGTAAAATGATAACTCTGGTTTTGCAGGGGGTATTGGATGTGAAGGCGTGGACCGTGGACAATCCCGCAGATGTCTTAATGTTGTTGAGATCTACAACCCTGATGGAGATTACTGGAGGGATGGACCTCCGCTACCATGTGCCCAGCTTTCCCTGCGCTCCACTGCCCCAAATGCAGGAGTGGTTGGAGGCAAGATTTATGTGTGTGGATACTACAAAGGAGCAGGTAACAAAGAATGTCCATTTCCACAGAGTAAATTTGAAAATCTTGACGACCAGGTGAATTCCCATTTTAATCTTTCCTAGGTCGCCATGATATCATAACAAAGGATATTTTGGAGTTCGATCCATGGGATAAGCGTTGGACAGTGGTGGCTCGGCGCGCTCTGATGCACGACAACTATGATGTCTGCTTAGTGGCCAATCTCAACCCGAGGGGTCTCATGTCCCCACCTGCAGATCTGGTTACACAGTGATGCTTCTGTCAGATCCGATCAAAGTCTGTTTGTGTGAACTAGTGACAGAAATTACTTATTAATGCACTTAATGCTGGGCCAAAGGCATCTAGACAGAGGAGGCTTCAGAGCCTTGCGCGATTGTTTGCACATGGTAGGTTGAGCAAGGATAGTTTGTAAATACAGATTTGTTTGTGTTGTTGTGTATCATTCTTTTAAACCTGCATCTGTTTGACACTTTGTATTTTAAACGAAACACACAAATCCTCTGACATTAAAGTACAGAACATAAAGCACCAGTGCTTAATTTAAGATTTGATATATGAATTATCAGATGTATCTCACAAAGAATCAAGTCTACTTGCTAACACATTAAACCGTCATTGGTATACTTGGACTCCTTGGTACGGATAAAAAGGCTAATATTTGTCACATTTGTTTGGGTTTTTTTTGTGGCATGCTTGCTCAGGGAAAATGTAACATTTTGGCGAGTCAACAATAAATACGCACCTTTCGCAATATTATGAGGCATGGTTGTGAATGAAAATGCACTCCATCATTGATAATGCACACCTTAAATGTACACTTGGTCACTCATCAGTCACTCTGGTGGAGCTGATTAATGTGTGCAAATCAAATTAAACATTTCTGCTGTTAGTCGCCTTGTCATGATGGTCATATTTGGTTTTGAACTTTAAAACACAGCTCAGAGTCAATTTAGAGTATACAGTATGAGGTACACTGTAAATAAACTGCATTATCACAGACCATTGTTCCACCTAATTTAGTCTGTCTACACTGGTAAAATTCAGCAAACAATGTCCAAAAAATTTTTTGTCAAGAAAGCACAGTGGCCGGATTGGTGGCATGTTTATATTGTTTCATCTAGACAGAATTAAAGACTTAAAATCAAAACTGAATAAGAGTGAAATAATAGAGTAGAAAAATTAAGTATCCAATAATGAGAAAGAACTATAATATGAACCAAAGCTCCTACATTTATTTTCATTGTCAAGTCAGCAGTATAAATAATATTATTCCATTTAATCATACACATACTTACTAATCTTAGTCTACCACATTTATTTCAAGATGTGAAAATGTTTTATTATTTTTCAGATCAGAAGGAAAACTAAACAAGTGCAAAACAGAACAGAACAGCTGCAACCTGTCATAAATATAATAATCAACCTCTTTTACTTGTTTTTTTCCTGTGACCTAAATTTGAAGCAGATTTCTTTAAGCTGCTCTAACTTCTTTCATCCTTTAAAAGTCGATTTCAGAAGTCATATCAAACAATTGCCAAAGATTCTCTGCTTTCACTGGGGTTGTGAACTTGGACTCTGGGGAAAGCTTCTCTAAGAAAGGTTGAATACCTGCGAGGCATTCAGAGCCGCTGCTGTCCTGAGACCAGCAGCTGAGCGGGGTGATGAGGCATCCTTCAGCTTTGGAGCTGGTTTTCCTGTTCAGTGGTTTCAGACAGCAGCTGTCCTGCCTGTTTACAGCGTTCATTTCATCATGCTCACAGTGAGATACAGAGACTTTCTTTTGTTTGTTTAAGTTTATATGTGGCCGACTGTTTTCATCAGCAAAAGCAGGTCTACTGCTCTTCGATGGCACCAGTGGCCTCTTTTTACATCTGTTACGGCTTTTCCCAGTGAATTTTCTCTTACCTACTATGCGGCTGGGATCCTGAGGTAGAAATTCAGCCTGCTTGTGTTTTGAGTTGTTTGTTACACATAAATGTTGAGAGTCTTCAAGCTTGTTGTCCTGCAGGCTGTTGGAGATTTGCTGCTCTAGCCCTGGAGATGTCTGGATGGCAGTGTCCACCACTCCCGTTAGACAAGGTTTGGCTGACAGTTCGGAGACTAAAGTATTAAGCATATTCAGAGCCTCTTTCAGCATGTTTTTTTCTCTCTCCTGCTCCTCTCTCAGGTCTTGTAGACTTTTCTTTAAGCTTTGCAGGTTTGAACCAAGCTCTGCTGTACTTTCTCCACTCTGCAAGAAATGGATTACAAAAGGACCAATTACACACACCAGATTTAGAAACAGTCATAGCCAACAAAATCTACAAACTCCACATCAAACTGAAGTAAATTTTGATCACAAAGTAAATCTAAACTCACCTTGAATAGCCCTTCTTTGAGTTCAGCTGTTGCCTTCTTCTGGGAGTTTACTTTATCTTGCAGAGTTTCAAACTGCTGGGAAATGCTACTCTGAAGACTGATGAGATTGTTCTGTACTGAAACAAACATATGAAAAGATGAGAATCGAAAAATTAAACTGAGGAAAGGGCGCCATCTACTGGTAAAATAAATGCTTTGTTTATAATTTTTTTTTCCCGAGAGCAGCAAAAGTTTAACATCAGAGAATTGTGTAACTTACATGTTGATGAAAACGTTTTGATGTATTGATCAAGGATTATTTGGCACGTAGCAGTATTTTTCTCTGTGCCAGCAACTAGTTGTTGAATCTGACAAAAAAAAGGCGTTGTTTTTCATATCAAGAATAGATAAGCTGTTTGGTTCAAAAGCAGCTCAATTTGAAAACTTACATTAGTGAGTGTTTCTCTATAAAGGTGAAACTCCTTGGTTAGGTTATCCCTGTTAAATGAAATGAACAAATGCGAAAAATAACTAGCAGGTTGTTTTTGGCTTAGCCTTTGTTATACCAATAATATATGTTCAAGAGAAGTAGTATGTTTCATGTTACATAGAGCAGTACCAGTCAGCTTTCTCTTTTGCCTTTTTCCTGTCCTCCTCAAATTTATCCAGTAATCCAAAAGCTTTGTTGTCGTCCTTGAAGTCTCCAAACAAGAGAGGTTTGTTTTGATAACTGCTTGAAAACCTCGGGCCACTTCCCTAAATGAGAAAAAAATAAGGTTAAAATAGGCAGATTTTTCTGATTTAGAACAAAATAAGATACTTTATTCATTCCTGAAGGGGAAATTCACTGCCACAGCAGCAATGCAATGCTACTATTCCTCAGCTCAGGTCTCCACCAGTTAGCACTGACGTAATAATAAAATACAAGACCAACTAATTGAAATTTGTAACTTGGGCTTGATAGCTAGATAACATTTGGTTTGAAATCAAAGGTTTGTTAAACTTCACCTGATTATGAGTCCCCTCTTTGCTGCAAATTTAAGAAATCCAACTGAAGAGTCTGCTTGAATCACTGTACTGGTGTCATTTTATGCATCAGAGAGTCGAATTAACATTTGTATGGTGATTTAGAGGAGGAATCAGTGTTGCTGGGTAGCCAAAAAGTATCAAAACAATTGATTTAGGCCATACTCCAAAGTGGCCTTTTATATCCAAGGCTTACCTCTTGTGAGCTTTGCTGGGAGGTCCTAGGGGACAAACTCATTTCTTGAGATGCTCCTTGTGAATTTTCCAGCCAAAACTGGGAGCCAAAGAACAACTGAGAGTCTGTGAAACTTGAGATTCCACTGGTTGTCCCATTCCTGTGTGGATTCACCAAGATTTGAAGAGAAAAGAAAAACAATTTGCAAAACAGAGGAGACAGATGAATAACACACTATCCTCAGCCTCTAACAGGATACATTGATTAAGAATGACAGCATTTATAGTCAATGAGCCGTGTAGCAGAAATTGGCTAACCACCTGCTCCCACTCTGGATGCCGAGGATTTCCTTTATGTTCCTGATATGGCTCATTGTGTCTGGTTACCTGTATGAAAACAAATTATCAGCAGTTGAGACGAGCCATTTCCTCTAAAGAGCAGCGGTAAATGGACAAAATGTGTTTTGAAGTCAAACCAGGGTTTACATAGCTAGCGTGAGGATCAATTCAGGACATTGCTAGTTTACTCAAATTAATTAAAACCCTTAAACTGTGCACATTTTATCGAGCACGGTGCTATAAAACATTAACACTGACCAAAAGATGCCAAAATAACTTTAAAGTAATATAACTGACTCACGGTTCACAAGGGTGCACAAAGGAAAACTGCTCGCGAGTTGTTGGATTTCCCGCGATGTGACCTCGCAGTGACTGGGGCAGTGATGCGTTCATTGTCAGAGACACAATTCACAATACCACTCAGCAGAAGTAATACAAACGTGTGAGATAATAGAAACTCTTTATAACTAGGAAATTCGAAAATAACTACTCTATTGCAGGTCCCTAAATGTTACACAAGTTTGTCTCATGCATGGTCCTATGAGAAAACTTTTCAATTGGCAGCTTATTTTACGGTGGTGCACTCACTCTAAAATCAAAACAATGACAAAATAAATAAGTTAAATAAATTCATAATAGAACTCCACCATAGATATATTCCCATCTTTACAGGAAAATATCTGATTAAAACAGGTAAATCAAACATCAATATGAAAATTCTGTTGTCATATGTTATAGGAGCCAATTTCAGCCTGTTTAGATAGAAAAATTGAAAATTGATGCACGTATAAGTCGAAATTTTGTGATGAAAAAAAATTCATGAGATGCTAAGTCAAAAATGAAACGTTGATCAAGATTTACACTTGTCAGCTCATAACTTTGCCCCTTATTCTGATTTTTTTTTTTTAATTTTTCTAATTCGTTTGACTTAATCTTAAAATCAAAAAAGTTGGACTTTCTAATCACAAAATTTCGACTTTTATCTAATAATTTTGACTCAATATGCCCCCCCCCCTCAAAAAAAAAAAAAAAGAAAAAAAGAAAAAGAAAAGAAACAAAAAGAAAACTTAAAAGAGCCTAGATTTCAGTATTATGGATTTTCTTTTTAAACCTGTTAATCACTCTTCTAATGGTCACAGTGAGACTGTTCATTTAGAGTTGGATTTGTTAGTAATTTCGTTTAAACATATGATCATTAATATTTTTTTGTCATTATTATTATTATTATTATTATTATTATTATTATTATTATTATTATTATTATTATTATCATTATTATTATTATTATTATTATTATTATTATTATTATTAAACTTCAGGTATACAAGAACAGTATACAAATACATAAAAAACAGATACAATAGGCAGGGGTTAAGTCTTCAAAAAATAAACAAAAATTAAACAAAAACTATCAAGGCAGAGCAAATGTTCAGTGTTTTAATTGCTTTTCGGGTGTTAGATCAATCAATCAACTGAATGTATTGTTCCATATCTTTGAGGGGAAAAAAATATAAAGCGGGGTTTCTTTTTACTTTATTTAAATTTGTGAATAAATAATTTGGCTAAAATAATTAATAAGTTTATAAGAACAAAAAGTTTCTTTGTTTTTTTGTACAAACAGAATACAACATTTTCCCATGACAAAGCAAAGTCCTTGTGAATATAGTCAATGATGAATCTGCATAAGTCCTTCCAAAGTTTTTTAGTATGTGAACAATGCCAAAAAACATGTTACAAAATATTATCATTATTATCATAATCTTCAGCCCAATAAATTCAGCGTTGGACAGTAGACATCCTTCAAATCTCGTCAAGAAGGATTTTAACTTGAAAGTCACACCCGGAAGTGTGTATGCCAAACCAAAGCAGGTAGCGATGAGCTACGCACGAAAGGCTTTTCTGTTGAACTGCAGCGGTGTGTAGGTGACAAAGCTGCAAATATTACAGATGACCGTGTTGTGATCCCTCTGCGGAGGACTGTATCTGAGGCGGATCAAACCACAGTGAGGAGTTCAAGCAGGCCAGGTCCTGGTGTTTGGCTGGTGAGTCAACTTTTTGATCAACACTCTGACGCTGCTCAGTGTGTCGGTAAATAGTAACATGAAACAGATTTCAATGGGTTAGCTTATCGTTTTCGACCACAACGAGGCTGTTTTACCCAAAACCCGTCACGAGATAATTACCTCCTTGTGACAGGTGCTAGCTAGCTTACAACCTTATCTGTTTCCTGTTTCATTTTCTGACGTCTGAGCCGTTTTCTATGACTTTCACTATTTCGCGCCATGTTCACTCTTGGTATAATCGTGTGTACAGAAAAAGTCAGAAGTCCAAACTTAAAGATAGGGAAGAAAGTTTGCTGTGTGTATTAATCCCTTTATTTCGATTACCGCTCATGAATATTAAAGTCTTGTGTCTGGGGGTGACTCATCTGTGTAGACTGGATGCAGCACAAACCAATAACAAACAAGCACAACAGATTTGGATGATCTGGTTTCAACTTCACTCTGGAAGAAACGGATATTTCAAGAATGTTAACAATCAAGTTAACGTGGTTACCTGAATCTGCATGCCAAAAGAGCTATCAATTATACAACCTCAAAATTTCAACGTGAACACACTGCTCGTTAAGAGCTGTAAATTAAAATTGTTGTCATGGTCGCAGCCTTTGTCATCACACTTTTTTTAAAACTTTCTTTATTTTCCTTCTTTTTTTCTTTTTTGTTTTTTTTTTTCTTGTATTGCACATGTTAATTAGCAGTATGGCAGCTTGATCTGCACATTGTCTGTGCATTTAACTAAGGCAATAATCAGATTTAAATTTGTCCTCCTTTCAGTCAGCCGTGCTTTCCTCCTTTATCCTTGCAGACTAAATATATTCTGTGCTATAGTTGTGTGTGCTGTAAATAGGTTTTGTCTTTTTAACTGAAGTGTATGTATTTTTGATTTCTCAGAGCTCAGTTATGGCTCTGTCTTTCCTTTTGGTCTTGGCTGCTACAGTGATCCTCATCAGACCAGAGACACCAGTGACAAAGGTAGAGATGAATTAATTATCTCAGCCAATATGAGGCTTCTGTTTAAGTGATCAGTCCCAGATTTGTTCATCTATGACAACTGTTCTGTTTGCAGGCTCTACATCAAAACTCACTGGAGTGCTGTGGGGAGAAACAGAGAGGGAACAATTCATGTTCAAATGACACTCATTGTGAGCCAGGTAATTCAGATGTTGAGAAGACATTATAGGATTTTTGACTCTTACACCATAAGCAGACAATGGTCTAAAGAGGAGAATTCTCTTGACTTTTGTAAACAAAGCTTGTCTTACTATTTTAACACAAATATAGTACTTTTTTAATTCTTGAATGCAAGACATTACTTTAACTTCCACCAGGACATTTTACACACATAACATAAGATAACTGGGAGTTCTATGAAGCTGTGGTATTATACATCATGGCGACTATTATGTCTGTTAAGTAAAAGCTTATTTTTTTGACTCAATATCAAATTAACTTAAATGTACGTTCAGGTGATAGTCAAAATGCACAAGTACAGAGTTTGTCTTCCAGGTTTTGTTCAAACACTGAAACTGAGGAGATCTAATGAGTTAACACAAGACTTGAACAAAGAGCAGTAAAAGTCACACTCAGTACAAATCAGGATTATCCTGTGCCTCTGTGTTAACCATATCTTAAAAAAGGAAAAAAAAGGGTTTTTTAATTATGCAGCTTTTTTGTAACCCTATTACACAACTGTGTTAAAAACTTGATTCTGAATTATCACAACCATTGTCAACTTGTTTGTATCTGTAGCTAGTCGATGGGTAGTAAGTGGGATAGTGTATAGTGAGCAGGCTGTCATGCTTAGTGGAACCCCTTTCCGTCAGTTTGCAAAATTTATCCATATTTTATTAATATTTTCTGCTTTTTTTCTTCTACAAGGATGCTTCTTGCGCGTCCTGGAGAACAGCAACACTGTGTGTATATTCTGTGACTCAACAGCTGTGGATTCAGAAAACATAACAGTCTGCACCTACAGTAAGATTTTTGTTTGTTAATGCTTTTTAAATTAATAAAAACTGGAACGTATCACATCATTTACCATGTGTTTATTCTCAATTTGCCCCGTTTTGTGTCTTCACCAGACTACACAGTGGAGAGGAAGAATCACACAACTGTAACTACTGTCATTCCTAAAATTGGTAAGATGTGACATTCTATAATTTAAAAAATCAATTTATTTGAAAAAAAGTTCATCAGCCTGTTGATAACCATGTTTGTTTGTCTAATTTTGAAATATTAGACATAAACACCAGAAAAATAAAATTAATCACCAACCAGCTGTGTGTGATGAAAGTCACACTGGAGCAGAAAGTAAGATTTGTCCTCCCTTCTTCTCACCAATGTTTTTCTGTTTTGTGCATTCTCTTTGAGCAGGAGGGCCAGGTGTGGCAGCCTCTCTTCTTTTGGGAACATTGTTAATCAGCCTGTTTCTAATCCTCTCCGTCGCCTCCTTTTTCTACCTCAAACGTTCCAACCGACTTCCGAGCATCTTTTACCGCCGTAATAAGGGTAATGACCGCATGGATCTGACTCCTAACTTAAATAAAATGAACAGGGCTCTGAGGCTCAGCTGTTGCCCTGCTTTATTGAAATTATTTGCTTTAAGTTGATTTTTTTATTCTTTTACAGCCTTCATATTCCAGCCAAGTGAAACTGTGAGTCAATTTGTTTGATCTCAAAATGCACCAATTATTTTAAAGCCTTGTGTCAGTACTTATTATACAATCTCAGTAAAGTGCTTGTGTCACTCAGAGACAGAAAGATTTGTGAATCTTTTTCTCACAGGACTGATTTATATTTGTTTTTGGTTTTTTTTCTCATTTTCTTTTTTTTTCCAGGCTGTCATGATCCCATCCTCAACAGGTAGGACTACTTGACTGTCTCAGGCTGCGTACTAACCCCATTGTAACTGTAACTCTGAGCTCGCTGAACAGGTTTTGGAGTGTCAGGCTATTGAGCAATGAAAAATAGTTGAAATGCTACTCAGAACTCATTTTTTTCTGGTCCTAAACAAGATCAAATGTAGTACAAAGAGGGTGGTAACTGTGCTTCTGCATGTCTCTCCACGTTTTGTCTCGGATGATTACATGTTCTGCTCTGTTTTGTGTTGCCTTTGAAGTGAGGAAGCCAAGATACGTCAGGAGGGAGAGGCCCTCTGCAGCATCCATGCTGAACAGTGCCACTGTTCCCACCACATCCCCCACTGAAGACTACAACGTGTAGGAGGAAGAGGCGGGGAGGTGTTGGTGAAGGTAGGAGAGGTTGCTCAGGAATGGTGTCAGACTTTCTGATCATGTGAAGAATCCACAGAAGGACCAATAGGCTTGTGCACAGGTGGCCAAATTTAATTGTAGCTGCTATGTTGCTCGGGCTGCTACTTTTTCTGTATTTGATATGATCATAGAGAAGGTTATATTAAAATTGATACTTATCTGTTTTTGTTTTTTCAATTTTTTTATAACTTTTAATTAGTTTTTCACTTAAAAGGAAAGCAGTTTTAGTTCTCAAGCATCACCGGCAGTTTACTTTCTTTTCATATATGCTGTGCCCTTTGATTTTGAAGTCACAACACTGTAAATGGATATTATTTAATGTGCTATTACGTGGTTTGGATTCATAAACTTGATGGTTTTAATTAATATATGCCGTGGTCTGCTGAAAGACGGGTTTGACGTTTGATGAAATGCTTTTGGTCCCCTTTTTCTGAAAAAAAAAAACATTGACAAGCCACTTACCTTGTCTTATCTTTTTGAATACTTCATAGTACATGAAAGAAAGTAGAAAAAAATACAGTTCTTCAATCTGGGTTATTTGATTAACATTTAGGTCCATCAGCATATTAAATAGAGAAACTACGCCAACCATTTTCCCTGTTTACACCAGTATTGTTACTGCACTAAGCTTACCTGCTGCTTGCTGTGAATGTACTTTTAGCTCATTTGAAAAACTTTAATCTTCATCCAAGCCTCTGAGAGTAAAGGCAGGAAAGAGCATTTTTGAAATGTCAAACTCTTCTTTTAAAGTAAAGTTTCAGCTTGACAGTGACCAAGTAGACTGTTTTTTTCAGACAGTGCCAGTACAGTGATATTTTTTGGACGCTTCATTGAAGGGTTTTGTTTTATTGTTTTAATGCCTGCTTATGAAAATGTGTTTTATACATGTGATATTTATTTGCACTTTGAGACTGCCCATTGACTTTAACTACTAACAAAGTGACTTAAAGTAGTAAGTCCTTTTTTGTGGAACAGGACACTTAAAGTGATTTTTTGCAGGTGTTATATGGATGAAAGATGAAAATTCTTTTTTATGTTTATTTTCATATTTATTATTGTTGTTAGAGGCTGAACCATGGAGAATGTATTACTTGCATACGACAAATCCCACATTGCATAGGAAAATAATCTTTTACAGCATTAAAAAAAAACAGCTTGTTTTACCACAAAAGCCACATCTGTATTTTTCACATCAATAAAATACAGATTTGTTTCTCATAGTTACAATAAATTCCAGTTTATATTCAGCATTAAAACATACAAAATTCTTAACCTTCTTGCACTTTATTACTCTGGGTCAGTATTAGACCCTATTTTTGAAAAGCACTACTGAAAATATCTCGTTGCCATTGAGTGTGATTGAGATTTTCTTTTTGTACTCATGGCAACAGTATTGCTGCATTATTGAATTTACTTGACTACTATCTAATTTTGCCAAATGTTGTCTGAAGAAAGTGGCTTTTACTCCATGCCACTACTGTGATAACTGTGCCATTATGAGCTTTAAATGCAGACAATAAATGTCAAGTGATAGTGAGATGAATAACTGCTTATTTGACTTAAATCAAGTGGCCTTTAATGAACATTATTCTAAAACAAGGTTAGCTATGAAGCCTGATTTGCCACATTTTTTTCTGTTTAAATTTCCATTTCTAGAGTATGTGAAACCATGTAAAGTGAATCTGATAAAAGGCAGTAGTCATTCCACGAATATTCCCCTCCAGCTTCTTGTGTTTACTTTTGTACAGAAAACCATAAGCTGAATACATGTATGTATTGTTTTATACAAATAATGTAATGTTTTTGTATTGATGTGCATATTCTAGTTTCAGTGCCATGAAGACTATTCTGAAGACGAGTGTATTGCTGGAGAAATAAAGCACCTTTCCATCACAATTGTTTCCCTCAACACTTGTAATATTAGATATTTTATTGTATCATTTTTTGGTAACTCCTGTATTTTTTTTCATTTTATTCCTGCTGCTAATAATAAACAATGCCTCACTGTGTGTTGGCCAATAACTCATTTTTTGATAGCAAACAAGTTATTCTGTGGATTAATCTTTGTCATCGAGATTTGTACATCTAACAAAATTGTTCAGCTTTTGTTCTCTGTTTATGAAGAAAATAATTGTTAAATAATGCCAGTGTAACAACAACAACAACACATGCAATAAATAAATCTACAACTATTTTTACCTGATATAAGTTAAAAGTTAATGAAACATGCATTTTTAAAAGGCTAATGTTGACCACAGTAAGGTTTACAGAAACTGTTTTAGTTGTTTATTCAATATCAATATCTACATTGAAAATCGCCCCACAACTGACTACAAAATGTCCTCGTTTCACGTTTCCGATGTCAATTTTTGAGATGTTCTATTTAAGATTTAGATTTATTCCATATTTATTTATTTATTAGTTTAATAAAAGCTCCTGTGATAAATATTCAATTTGTTTCTTTTTGTGATGCCCCGTATGGACAAAGCAGTACTGCTACCCACTTTTTGTATGTTTTTTTACAAAATTGCGTAAAAAAAATAAATAAACAAACACTCATCCTAGTTATGCCTCATATTCAAATGTGTCACACAGTGAGAATCGTTGCTGTGGAACATGTAAAATAAAGAAAGAAAAAAAAGAGACTTTCTGCAGCTTTCTGTTCATCTCCCCAACTGAGCCCACCCTCTGTGAGTGGTTTCAATCATCAGTAATAACCAGTCTATAATAATAGTTATTTTAAAACAATCACTCTTCTTGTTGAAAGTCTATTTTTCAGCAATTCATAGATAACTCTTAGTGATACATGCAGTCTGTTTTATAACCACCAAGAAAATATCACAAGTAATGAAATGCCTGAATGCAATATCCTTTGTTGTGGTTGTTTGTGTCCTTCATGTTTAATGTGGAAATGTTTATTTATCTCACCTCTAATAAAAGTAAGGGAGCTTGTATTTAAGGGTACTGATATGTCACACCACTTCTGAGGTAGGGACGGACGTTTACACTGGAAGCAGCTACATGTGACTGGACATACTACTCTATTTATAACAGCTGAGAGCAAGGCCTCAGTCCCACACAGGCAAGGACAGACGGACATCAGAGCTGAAATGTTCCTACAAGCAGAAAGTACAGAGGCCTTCAAACTGGACTTTTGGTCCTTCTGCAACAGGTAGGATCTCATCTGCTATTGAAACATATCCCCATGTCTTTACTGAAACTTTGTCTTCGTTTGTTTTGGTTGTGTTATTAATGTTTATGAAGAAGTCCTTTTATGTCTTTGACCAAGAGCAAACATACAATTTGGGTAAAATGGAAGAATCAACCCTTATAACTTAATAATCCCACCTGTAACCTGTAAAACACAGTACAAAAAGCATTGACCAAATGCAGTACCAAGTTAGGAAGTTGTGGAATTTTTCATTTGATCAGTCCTTGTTATCATGATGTTTTTATTATCATGCTGCTTTGCCTTCACTCTGTATAGGAAAGAAAACACAGAGTACTTTAGTAAAGCTAATACTGTGTGTTGTACCCTGACATTGGACAGCTGAATTTTTTCATATCAGGTCATATGACTCAGAGTATTTTGGGCTCTGTCATGGAGCTTGTGGCCATGCTGTCCCGACTTTGCTGCTCTCTCAGGTCTTCACCTGTCGAGCTTTGAGCTAATACAGGAGCTTGTTCACCCTCAGTGTGATACAGTGCTAATGACAGCTGATAACTTTTTTATGGTAAACTTTAGATAGGTGTCTATTCTATAATTGTCTCAATTATGTGATGTGGAATGTTGATCCAATAGAGACGTCAAGGTTGTACTTGTGAACACTGCAATCTTGACAATTTAACTCTGCAACCACACAAATCTGTTTTTTCCCCTTATTCTCTCAGATTTAAGACCAAGTGAAAGATACAAAATGGATGATTTAGATCACAGCATTCACATCTCAGAGGGTGAATGGTCAAGCTTCTATGAGGAAAGTGAGGAGTGTTGTCTGCTGCAGCCTTTGCTTGCCTACCCTGATCACTCCTGCTTCAGTGATTCAGAGGATTCAGGAAACTCAAGTCCAGTCTTCATTGCAGGCCCACAGGAGCCTCAACAGGGCCCTGATGCAAACTGTGACACAGCTGGGAGCAACCCTGCACCATGGTGTATGAGTGAAATGCAGATTAATCTGAGCAGTTCAAGTAAAGAACAAGATGATCCCAGCGCAGAAGCTGGGAGAGACAGGGACACACAAGTGAACTGTGAACGAGGCCCTGATTGTCCTGAGGCTAATAGCACAAACATAGAGGAGGTGCATTTCGTTTGGTCTGTAGAGCAAACCACAGAGGAGGCGAACGATGATATCACAGCCATGCTGCAAACTGAGCAAATAAAGAGTCGGTTGACTCATGGAGGGGCAGCAGAGCTGAAAAAGGACAATGAAGTGTTGCAAACAGAAAGTGACACTTGTGAACTCAAAACCGTACAAAAACCTGACCCACTTTCATGCAACCAAACAGAAGTAAATGTGAATGAGCCACACAGTACAGACAGAGCTGAGGGCAAGGATGTGAGCAGTGTCGCTTTAAGAGCTGAAAGAGAGCGCTGGTTCGTGACAGTGAATGACAGTCCAGCACGACAGAGGGTGCAACGCTCCTCCGGCAAAAAAAAACGAAGACAAAAAAAAACTAAGGACAGTTTCATGTGCAGATCAGGCAAACAGGAAAACAGCAAAGGTTTCAAACCAGAGGCAATCAGAGACAGTGATGACTCAAAGAGAGGAGGGGGCATGTCCGACAGTTGTCCAATTATTGAAGAAAATCCTGAAAGAGTCCCAGCAGGGGTCATTTCAGATTTGTCCCAAGTGTCCTCAACATCTTGCGAAGAAGAAAGTTCACCAGAGGAGAGTGTATCATCCTATTCCTCCAGAGAAAATTTCACATTGCATGGTGTGTTTACATTCAAAGGCCCTCCACGGATGGACAGTGTTGAGTCTGAGGATGGAGCAGAGTTCTTCTCCACGCACAGTTATGATTCTGAAAGCTATCTATCAGCTGCTGAATCAATGGATGAGCCACAGTATCCGCTTGCTAATAACCCATCCATGCAAAGCACAGGATCTCTGACAGAAGACAACTGCTTGCCTGATCCAATGGAAAATACCAATGCTGACAACATACAGGTGACAGAAATGCCTTTATATGATACCACGCTCTCCTCCATTTCAACAGCTGCCTGCTCTAAAAGTTGTGAGTGCACTGATGTTGAACCTACTCAAATACTTCTGTCTGTGGGCCAAAATGTTCACAAAATGCCAGATGACAACTCTGCATGTCTGAATGACTCTCCTAGCGAGTTGCCCTGCATATCCTCGAACCCACCTGGAGTCCAAAAACATGAAGTTAATCTTCCAGCATCTGCTTGCTCTTCAGGAGATCAGCTCAGCCTTCTCTCTGTTCCTGATTTAACTGTAACACCATGCCTAGTGGCTGACAGCCCTGAAACATATGCTGAAGCCACAGGTAATACTCAGCCTGTGTATGCCATTTCTGCTTTTTGGGATGAAATGGAAAAGCTGACAATAAATGACATTTTACAGCTAAGGATGGGTAGAAGCCCAGCTCCCAGGGAGACACAAGAAATGTCCATACCAAATGATTTCTTAACAAATCCCAGCTCTTTGGATGAAACTGTGGACAGTTTGTGTAGTGGTGGGTTAACAGACCCAGACACTGCTGACTCAGATTACTTCACGCAGGCTGACGAGTCCAAGCCAGACCGCTCCAGCTGTGAGTTCTCCACCTCTGATTTTGAAGAAGAGTACTGGCAGTTCCTAGGTGCAAGTAGAAACACAAGTCCTGATCCTCAGAGTAAAATCCAAAGAGGGACAGAAGACTCGCCTTACTTCGAGGAAGAGGAGTCAACATGTTCAGAGGGAAGGGAGACACCTGTCCCTTTAGAGGACCGTGTGGGGACCCAGGATCAAGACTCCAAAGCTTCTGACTCAAATGAATTTGTGTGGCCTAAGCAGATAACCAAAAGTAAAAGCGTGCACAATGTCCCAGCTCTCAAGGACAATTCATTTTCACAGCTGAAACTTGTTCATGAAGACAACAGTCTAATTTTCAGAAGCTGTCCATCTTTGGTAGATGATGTGGTTTTGGAAGCAAGCAACAGCCTAGAGAAAATAATGCAGACAGTCTGCCCATTTGACACACAAATATTCATCTCTGAAGTATTTGAAACCCCTTTGAAAGATCAAACAATGAGAGAAAGGTGCATCACACTCTATGATCCAGAGGATTTATCCACTGTGCCTGTGTTTGACTACACTCCCTGTGCACTCAAGGATGAAACAACCCTCTCTTTCCTCCATGATTCCCAGTGCAGCGATAGGAAACTCATCCCCATCTTCTCTTGTTCTCAGCCAATTGTTCGAGAACTCACATTCCCAAATCTGAACTATGTTTTCCTGAGCTCAGACTACAAAGATGTATGTGATATCTCACCAATCAGGGTTGTGTCACACTCTTTCATTCAGAGCAGAAATTTGGGGGCATCCACTTTTAGTAGATTTCCCAGTTTGTTGCCCATAAGACAGATTCGCCAAAATGAAGGTAGTATCTGGTGTGGCAGCCCTGGCACCTGGGTGTTTCCAGTTGAGGCTGCAGACAATGGCATAAAGGTAGAAGATCCACCATTGACTCTTCTCGCGAAGAGGAGTGTTGCAACACCTTCCTCACAGATGTTCAGAGAGCTGGCAGAGCAGCAAGGGATTCTGGAGACTTTTCAGACCACAAGTAAGTCTAATTTCTCCTATATTAGAGTGGATCACAGAAAATTCAAACAAAGAAAGCAACTAAAATGGCTCTAACTTCTTCTTCTGTGTTTCCTCACAGGACAGGAGGGCATTTTCTCCACACTGAAGCAGTCTGATATGTGTTTGGTCTGCATTGCATTTGCCTCCTGGGTAATAAGATCATCTGATCCAGAGGCTGCGGACACCTGGAAAGCTGGTATGAAATACTCTGGTTCTTGCACACTTACAATGATATATTCAATCTGCAATCAAATTTTTGAATATGTTTTATTAAGGGGGTATCACTGTAGGATCTGAACACAAAGTATTGTGTCAATTCAAATTGAGTTTCTTAATATTTTTCCATACCTTTTCAAGGCCCTGACTTGAAATGTGATGTCTATTTTTTTGCAGTTTTATATTATCCTTGATATAAATGTCAAATTCCAAAAACTAACCTCTATGAAATCCTTTTCAGCTCTGCTAGCAAATGTCAGCGCCCTTTCAGCTATCCAGTACCTGCGGCAGTATTTAAAGAAGAAACCTTCACAAAATGATCCCTGATATTTTCACAAGACGTCATTTCCAAACCTTTTCACTTGGGTCCATTCATTCACATTTCTCTACCATTAATACTGTATATATCCAACCATTACAGGTGTCCTCTGCCTAAGTGTTTGAATTAGTTCAATAGTGAATATACAGCATGTAAAAGGAAGAGAAAGCAAAGTAGTGTACTAAGATGTCTGCTGAGCTGGATAAGAAAAAGGCTGGTGATATTCTACTGTGTGACAATTAAGTCGGAATCATATATAATCACATACTCTAAGGTCATGGAAAATGGATTTTGGAACTAACAACCAAGCATATCAGCTCAGCAATTTATATTGTTTGGCTGTTGTTGTTTGTTGTAGCATTCAGGGGAAAAAGCAGTAGGAAATTAGAGTTTCTACACCCAGATCAAGGCTTGAGTGAATGCTTCTCTAGTGGGTGTGACGTATTCAATTTATCATTTGGACTGTCCGGACTGGCCAATAGTGACACAGAACTCTACATCGGTTGCATGCAATTTCAGTTGGATATGTTTCCGGCTGGTTGGAAGAAGGTCAATGAGGTAATTGAATTTGGGGGCAATAATCTGGATTGGGGGCTGCACGGTGACGCAGCTGGTAGCGCTTCAGCCTCACAGCAAGAAGGTTGACGGTTCGATTCCCCGTTCGGGCATGGTTGGCCTTTCTGTGTGGAGTTTGTATGTTCTCCTCGTGCATGCGTGGGTTCTCTCCGGGTACTCCGGCTTCCTCCCACAGACAAATAAACATGCCCATGTTAGGTTAATTGATTATTCTAAATTGCCCGTAGGTGTGAGTGTGTGCATCAATGGTTGTTTGTCTATATGTCAGCCCTGCGATTGACTCTCGCCCAATGACAGCTGGGATAGGCTCCAGCCACCCGTGACCCTGAATAGCAGGATAGACGGTTAAGAAAATGGATGGATGGAGTCTGGGTTGGCAAAAGTGGAATGAACCTTATTGGATTCTGAATGCCTCTTTGTGCTTAATGTTTACTTTTAAGCAATTGCATTTTAAAAAGAAGTTGCAAAATCTACTGATAAACAGTGTGCCATAGCATTAGTAGCAGCTATGGGCCTGACCTCCACCATTGATAAAAATGAAATAAGAAGACCAGTCCCTTCTTGATTATGTCAAGGTGCGCCCCCTCTGGAGGTATGCTTTTGCCAGAATGCTAAAAAACATTTTCTAGTCTTTGACGGTCTAGTCGATTCACAGGGGAGAAAAACATAGCATATCATCAGCCTTTTCCTTTCAATAGGCAACATTTAGGTGTTTGATCATTTTATCTTTTGTTTCTTGGTTAAATGAAGATGTTATATGGACCACTCTGTAGAAACCGAAGCTGCTACTCTTGAAAGCCTCACGGGTGCAAATGTTATGTTGGAGCTTTGTATGTTATAAAGTTATGATGGTAGCTTGTTAAGTTTCCAGATGTATGCAGGGCATCTTTAAAAGGATAAAAAGGGAAATTAAAGCTGTAAGTGGTTTTTGTTGTAGATATTGGTCAGGTCTATGTAGGTTGTAAGCAAGGACTCGGTCAATGGCTGCTTAAGTTGGATTCAAAGAATCATGCAAAAGGCTGTAAAAAATCTTTAATCATGAGACCCTTTGGTAAAAGATTTGTAGCGTGACTTTAATTATCTCAACAAGTCTGTGCTGAGCAGGAAAAATGTGTGACATAGAACTTTACATCCAGGGAAGATTTTTAAGATTTAACAAGTCTAAAAAGTATATGACTGCTGCGTTGCATATTTCTGTTTTTTCTCCTGTCCGTTAGATTTGCATGCAAAAGGCACATAGTTGTATTTTTAGAACAAACTGTCACCTTAAAACAAACATATCTTCAAGGTTTTATGCATTGTTTCCACTTTCACTGTTATAGTTCTTGTCTGAGAATTAAATGAAGGAGTAGTTGTGGTCTGAACACTCAACAGACCTTATCAAACAAGACTGGGTGAATGTGAGTTTACATTCTTCAATTCCACAGTTTCATTCAGCAGACACTTTAGTCCAAAGCAATGTACAACACAGGTAAGAATGTAACAATTATGTAACGGGTTCTGTGCAGTAAATAATATCATGCAATAAAAAAGTAATTCATACATCGTACTCCCATGTGTCTATTTATGGGTATAAAATAACAACAATAAGCATTTGCTGTTAAAAAGTATCTGGGTGCTGATACTCGGTTACACCCACAGACAGCACGATACAAGATTTGGGCGTTTGTGATGCCACCCATTTGTTTCTAATTCGCAGTGTAAAGCCCATCGTCAAAATGGGCTGAGCCGGTCGTCAGCCATGCACTTATTTGGGCAAAACTGGTATGTTAGAGCGTTTCAAAAATAATGAGATAAAGGAAAATTCAGCAGAAACGAGCTATTTATACCCCAACTGTTTTTGAACCAACATTTTTATTTTTGCTGTTAAAAACACCTTATGTGGAAAAGTCTGTATTTTGTTTCTGGTGTTTCTGGAGCCAGTCTCAAGAGGAATCTTAGGAAAATGCAGTTTTTAGCCATATGTTCAGCATATGCTTCATATTTTTAAACTATATTTTAAGGGGTTGTTGCTTGACCACAGCTAGTAGTCTACAATAGACCTACAAAAAATAAAAACTTCATAAAGTTCAAAATCTCTTTAAATAAGATCCTGTTCATTTTTACACAATGTGTCATACCAAGAGAGGAAGACTAAATAGTAGCACTTTTTTATGTAGTACCTCCACTGGGCCCTGTTGTCACCTCATAAAGCGAGGCTTTAATATAGATATTTTGCTTTAGACTGCATTTAATTTTACCTGATTTACCAAATGAACAAGCAGCTACAACTAAATACAACAATAAATAGCTAAACACAAAACAGACTGTTTCTTTTTCAAAAAGAGGAACTCCAAGTACAAAATGTAATAGGGTGTCATTGCAGAAATATTTATTGAAATAAATATGCAATGGATACACTTCCATATTATGTCACATAAATATTAAATTTAGAGGCAGTTCTTTTAAAAAAGTCCATTAAAATCCTCAAAATTTAGTTTCACTCCAATTCAGTTACCACATCAAAACAAATGCAAAACTTTGATGTTTGTGGTAATGGATCCCAGTCCAATTCAAATTCTCCAAACATATAATGCCATATATGTTTCTTAGCTTATGACTTACTGCTATCGTGCTGAATCAAAGGTCAGGTGTTAATATCTACTGCTAAATCAATAGTAATCATTCATATAGAATAATGTGAACATGTAGTATTTACATTCTCAAAAATGAGCGAATAAAAGCTTAGGTTATACTGTGGAAAGATATCTCGATATATAAAACTTTAGGATTTAAACAAATATTTAGCAGATTAAAGATTTAAACCGACCTCTACTAAGCTTTCAAAGTCTACACACCACAATGCAACTTGCTACTCTAGTTAGGTGTAAAATGAAGACTGAGTCATGCTACGTCGTTACAATCATTCAAACACTGATTTAGATGTCATTCTGTACAAGGAAATCATTTAGAAATCATAGGGATATTTCAACGCAACACCAAAGTCTGTCTGTTTTCATATCCTTAGAAGAGAGTAATTTCAACTCATTAGCAGATTAGCAGAGTAAATCTGTAATTTCAATCTCATAGAAACAGATGAGATTTTTCCTTATTGTAGTAGTAAAAGTGGTATAAAGTCTTGTGTGATATGAAAATTTCAGACAAACTTTGACTCTCCATCAAGTGCTGAACAAGGAATGCACAAACAGATCCACAAATTTTTCTTCTAAAATATGTAAAACAATAAACAGACGCACAGTTATTCTCTTATGGTCTTAAAAGTACACAGTATTCTATTGGGTATGAATATAGGGTTTCAGTGCATGCACCACCTGAGACTCAAGATGGCTTGTCACCTTCTTTCTTCAGACGACTGTGGAGAGAGAAACAGATTTACGATCACATTTTTTGAAAAGAGATAGAAGCCGGTGAATGTACTTTGATTTAAGTAAACTCAGGTTTCTTCCGCTGCATCTCACCCAAAACCCAAAATACATATCTGCTGGATCTTGAAATATTCTTACCAGCCAATTCACAAAAATAAGCATCACTGCAGACATCTGGGAGTGATGAAAACAGCAAAAACGGTCTCCCAGGGTTCATAACTCCCAGAATCATGAGCACTGTTTATGCTGTTACTATCTCAACATCGTCCATGTGGCAACAGTATACGCAATTATACTGGCTTTAATCATGTCCACGTGAAACAGTTTGATTCATTACATCTGCACTTTAAGCTCAGCCATAACAACAAAATTTGTCATTAATGGTAGGGATTAAGTCTTAAATCCTCGTATTACTGTTTTGATTGTATTCACAGGACAATTAAAAGCCTCACCTGTAGTAATCTTCCTGACTTGGTATAGGGCCTCCATGCAGGTGATGTCCATGCAGCCACTGCTGCTCCATTGCCATTCTCTGCAGCTCTGCAGACTGAGCATGCATGGCCTGGAGCTGATGAGCAGCTGACATCTGCGGAATCGGGCCCTGCAGCTCGCGCGGGTACGCTGCTCCTGTGGGGAAACAAAATAACACAAACTCAAACAAACTGGAGGAGCAGGACTCAGAAAATGACTGAGCTGAGGGCCGTTAGTGCAGAAAAGAAAGAGGAAACACACCAAACAATGGATGGCGCAACATCTCATGATCATGGGGGAGATCGCTGAGTAAGGGGTTGGGAACTGGACCACCAGGGAAAGGGAACCTCGCCAAACGTGGTCCTGTCGCAAGGGGGTCCACAAGAGGATGAGGACTTGAACCTGTGCAAAGTGAATTATACAGTTAGAAAGAGATTAAGTATAAAACACTGTGACTAATCTACACATCTCATACACTATGAAGTAATTATGTGCATCATCACCTTGACCAAGGGGATCCTGCTGGTGCAGGTGTAGGTGTGAGTGAATGTGGGAGTGTTGGTGGTGATGTGGAGTGACGTTGAGCATCTGCAGTCTGGCAGCAGGGTCGGCCACAGACGCCATCCTCTCTGCATGAAGTCGCTCTGCAGTTAGTCGCTCTGCGTAGCTCAGCTCAGGGCGCAGCTGAGGTCCTGCCAGTGCCATTCTCTCACGCTCTAAGTGGTTAAACCCTGGATGGAAAGGCGAAAAAGGGTGGGGCGGCCCAGGAATGTGGGGAAGACCAATTGCCCCATGTCTGGCAAAGTGCTCCATTGGATTGGCAGAGGGGTGCAGGGTTTCCAGGTCAGGGGGCTTGACCTCAAAGCCAGGCTTCATCCTCTCTCTGAGCTCCCTCTCTCTGAGGTTCCTCAGCTCACGCTCTCTGAGGCTGGGTTCAGCACTATACAGGCCGGGCATATGATAGGCCAGCAAGGGGTCCCCAGGGCTCAGAGACACATAGAAAGGGTGGTTACGGTTGGTGGGCGACATAACATGGGGTCGGGCGTATTCACTCAGGGTGCGCAGGGCTGGTGTATCAGGGCCGATGTAAGGGGGTACGGCAGCGACAGTGGTAGGCGGCTGCTCGAAGGAGGGACGTCCATGTCCCTGAGGTGCCATCTGAGGCTCGCTCATGCGGCTGTCATGGGAGGAGCTGGAGGCTCTCTGCAAGCAAATATCAAGTGTGACATCAGGCAGACATGTTTTACAGCAGACAAATTGTGAAGGACAGAGAAGAAGGAAATGTTACACTCACAGCATTCCTATCAGCTTCTCTCTCCCTCTCTCTTTCTCTGTCTTTTTCCCTCTCACGTTCTTGGCGAGCGTTATGCTCCGCCTCCCTCCTGGACTTTTCCACAGCCTCCTCCCTTTTCCTAGCAAGCTTGGAGGTTGAAAGTGGGGTGAAGAACAGGTCTGTTCTTGCACAGGAGTTGTAACCACGATCCAAGTGTTTGATAAACCTGGAGCCAAGAGATGCAAATTTATGATTAAAGCAATTAAATTTCACGCACAGAAATAAAACTTAACTTAAAGTTTTAAGTCATACTTGAAACACATGAAGTATTTATGCCAACATTTGCCCTAAAGTGTTTGTAGGCAATTAACTCTCTTGACATTTAGATGACTTACAAAATCTATTTAGCTGATGCCAACTTTATGTCTATGCAGGGCGAACTAATTCTATGCACACATCAAAGTTTACAAGGCAACCACACCAGTATCAAGTCCAGTTCAACTGCATGTGAATCACTCAAAACCATAAAAAATGTCACCAACTGGAAACAATTATTTACTGTCACAAAGTATCTGTTCATGACCTAGCTAGCCCGCTACTGTGATCAATTGGCTTGAATAACACAATAAGACACCTGACAGGTAAAAAGTGTGTTTGTCATTTCCTAATAGAGTGGTTTCAGTTGTACCGTGCTGACTGGCTGGCATGACTTGCGATGTTGATCACAGTTGGCTCTGGTGAGGGGCTACGAGGTGGAGATGGTGGGCTCTCTGCTTCCTCAATCTCATCCACCGGCTCTTCTTTAATCTGAATCTGTGATCCTCCTGTTATCGTGTTCGGCGAGGGTCTCAGAGGAAGAGGGGGGATCGATGGCTGGAGGCTCGGGACAGGGCCAATGGTTGAAGGTGTGACAGAAGTGATGGGGTGTGAGGCTGCAGCAGGTTGAGATGAAGTCATGCTTTTTCCAGGATGGGTCTGCACTTGGGAAATCACTGGCAATTGGGTAGGAAGTGGCTGCATTGGTAAAGGCTGTGGCATGAGCTGAAGAGGAGGGGGAGGGGCACCCGGGGGGTGCTGGTTAGGCAGAGAATTAAGTGGTTTTAGAGCAGGGGGAGGAGGCAGATTGGAGGGCATCTGAGGGTAAGGTGTAGCAGACTGGTGTGGCATCTGTTTTTGTGAGGGTGGAATTGGAGTAGTGGGAGGTGGTTTGATTTGTGGGCCAGGCTGTGGGAGCTGAGACTCTCTAAAGAAAGGTGGGGGTCTCTGGGGTGCCTGAGGTGACAGGCCATGAGGCTGGACAGAGCTGAGAGCTGGAGGGGTTGAAAATGCAGGAGAGTGAGGGGGGTCCTGGCCAAGAACTGATGGAGGGAGTGGTGGGCCAGGAAGAGAATGAGAGGCAGGCAGTGGTCTGCTGTTTGTGGCAGCTGACTGGCCAGCAGCAGGCTGAGGGGGCTCTGGAGAAGTAGGAGGAGGGCTCTGAGCGGGATCATCCGGACTGGTGCTTTGAGTTTGCTGAGAAGTGATGAGAGGGACCTGAGAAGGAAGGGCCTGAGGGGTTGGTACGTCGGTCAGCACAGCGGCTGCAGCAGCAGGCTCTGATGGGACGCCATTCGGCTGTGCAGACGAGTCTGAGTCGCTCTCGTTGCCCTGCTGAGGACTGGGAATACTGGGAGAGGAGCTGCGGTTGTCCTGATCTATGTCTTTGGTGTCACTGCTGCCATCGTCCTGAGCACTGCGGCTTTCAGAGGAGCTTTCCTCCTCTGCTTCAGCTTCTCCTTCTGATCGGGAGCCCTGTGGATCCTGAAGTAAAAAAAACACATTAAGACTCTGCAGTGGTTCAAACTTTTTTGTCACAGGTAAAGTTTTATCAGATGAGTCGATATGGAGCCAAGTGCAAGTACACTTGGAAACTTAGTGCAAGTGCAACAAGGTTCAATTTGTTTTTATATAATTAACAAAGTTATTATATCTGTTAATATGTGTACCTGTATTAGTCTCTTTGTGTAAATCTTATTTTAAGTATTTCTTTAGTTGCAGCTCCAGTTTCTGGTGTTTTGTGCTACGCATTTGGTTGCCCCCTGCCCTCTACCCTTTTTCATGTTGTCTGAGGGGAGAGGTAAATGTCTAATGTTTCATTTTTCACATTTCTCACATATTTGTCCATTTTATACATTCTTTTTGCTATTAAGATGTGCCTGATGTGGTTTCTATGCAGATTTTATTTTTTAACTAATATTTAAGTTGTCTCAATGTTTACTTAGTGCAGACAGAGCCAGTTCACACACAGGTGCTCTTGTAAGCTAATCTGTACATGGGAGACCGGCTGCATCGTGTTTGTAACACTGAGACTTTCTGTTGTACAGAATAAACACTGGCAGGAGAGAGATCCTGTCAGTTATCTTTTCACAGGGGGGAAAAAATCACAACGCAGAGCCACACCAGTTGTACAAGTGTCCCTCTGATATCTAAAGTACTGTTCTTACCTGTGTCTTCAGCCTTTTATTAGCAACCTTTTCAGGCTCATCAGGCTCCTGAGCAGGATTCTCACGTAGTCTTTTTGTTGTCTTTGGTGATGTCACCTCCTCTTTTATTTTCTGTGGAAAAATTGTGATATTCAAAAAGTCAGTGTCTAAAATGCTGGGCTGTTGAAATCAGTCTGGTTGTAGCAGTTTTTGTTGCAGTACATGAAACAAGCAGACAAGTCAAACACTTTTATAATACAATACTAATTTGCAAATGTAACCTTATAAACCAAGAGACTGTAAAAAAATATCTTATAAAAGTCTCTGTCTTTCATTCTTGTGTATACAAAGAGAAAACACTGTTTACCTTGTTGGTCTTCCTGCTGGACTCGTTCTTGTTTTCAGCAGCAGCAGATCGTAAGGATGTTGTTCCGCTTAGAGCTGGCTGACTCCCTGTCTGCTGATCCTCATTGGTGGGGGAGCCTGTGAGCCTCCTGTGGCCACTTCTCAGAGAGGAGAGCTGCTTTATAAACATATGAAGGAGTCAATGTTATTATAACACAAAGGGTAGATGTGTTTCCTTTTATGTCCTAAACATTTTCAGAGTTTCAAGGTGAAATATCATCACTTAGACCGCAAAACCTGATTCCTGTTGTACACTGCAATCACATTAGCACAAAAATAATCAGCAACATACAGTACATGGAAATGATTATCAATAACATTACTGATGCTAGTCTCAGGCTTACAGGTGCTCGGCTTCGTCGTGTCCTCATGCCATGCTTGCTGTTCACCTCCTCTGTCTCTTTCATTGGTTTGAACATGAACGAAGCTCCTCCAGACTTTGAAGCAGGTGGCAGGCACCCATGTTTGTTTTCATATGTGTGACAAGTCGTGCACAACAAGGGGTTGTCTCGTCCTCCCTGGTGCCAATCCTTGGAAGCTGTTCAGGAAAAATTCATTTGTTTTAGTTTTTTTGTTTGGTTGTTTTTGGTCAAAATAGATAAATTATGATAACAGAGGCCTACTCACTTGTAGTACCACAGTGGCTGCAGCTTTTAATTTCTTGTTCACTATCTTCACTATCAAGATCATCCTCACTGGCAGAGCTGGCATCAACTGCAAAGACAAGGTTGGCTTCCATATAAAACAGTGTATGACTACCACATTTATTGACTATCCAAACTTAAAGAAAAAAAAAGGTTTGAAAGGAGTTCTGAAATGGCCACTCATTTCTGCAGCAAGTGCTCACCTGAATAATTCCTTGAAGGAGTGCTGACAGGGGCCGTTACAGAGCGAGTCTTTGCTTTGCGAGAGGATGGCTGTCGGCGCTGCTGCCGATAAGCTCTCGTTCCTGCAGCTTCAGGAGTTTTCTTCCAGTGATAGTAGAAAGTGATCAGCTCTCCCTGAGGGTAACAGCACAATGGGTGTTATATTTCACATCACAAATAAACCATACGTGACTGGCAACATGCATTGCAAAATGTCCTGTGTTTATTTACAGTCTTTTTGCTGGGTAGGAAGTCTTTCCGAATTCGGAAGAAATTCTTTCCGTACTGTCTCAGGCCTTTGATGAAGCGTTTCTGTGAAAGGGAGGCAGGGTCAGTTAAATTAAATCAAGCACAGTTAACCACAAGAGAAAAGTTCACTGCAGGCTTTTATCACATCAAATACTATTTACAGGCTCCAAAATGACCAGATTACCTTTTCATTTCAGAAATGTGAAGCAAAACATGCATCATCATGTTAGTGTATCTGAAACAATAGCATTCTTTGTGAGGGCAGACAAGAAATGACAGGTCTGTACTTGCTGAGCTGACTGTAAAGGTGTGATATAAAAACATCATTACACAGAAGCTGGACCTCCTTTACTGTATCACTTTTTTAATAACTTCATTTTCTATAATAAATCAGGATTTTATCTGCCTGCACAAAGACTTTTAGTACCTATCAAACTCTCAGCAAAGAGCTTTGTTAGGGGTTTCTATGTCTCACCACATCATCCTCAGACCAGCATTTCTCAATTAGCCTCGGCAGAGGCTTCTTGACCAGACGCTGGAGAGCTTTCGCTGCATCGTAATGACTTGCATGAAGCTAGAAAAGAGAAATTCACATTTGTGTTTGAATGGGTCTGTTTTGCATGCATGACTTTTTTGACACAGGTTAATGAAACATTAGTTCCTCTTCATACCATGTTCAATGCGTTGAGCGTGGTGTCGTCACGGGAGGCTGCTAAACATCCGTCCTCTGTTGATCCACCATCACACATCCCTGCAAACGCTGCCATACTCCTTAAAAATAAATGACACATAATTTTGACCACCAAGTGATGCTAATATTTTGGATAACTTGCAGTGTTTCTGTTATCACTTGTATTCTTGGTACCTACATGTTCAATAAGATTGGAATTTAAAGTATTAAGTACACAGGATCATTAAACAATCCTTTAACAAACCGAAACACTAGATGATGGTTCAGAAGCCATATGTTCCATTTATCATAGTAATGATGTGATTGGATGTATTCAGAGACACACTAATGACAATTGTAATTGTAACTGAATTGTAAAGGTTGCCAATAGATCAGTCATGTGTGGAAGACTTCAACTTTCTGTAAAATAATTATTCCCTCGTTTTAAAACTAACCTGACCACCTAACCATCAATGATTTCGTACAGTGCACACACTGACCTGGCAGCTCTGAGGTACATGAGAAGGTCACAGTCATTGACCCCCGGCGTCCACATCAGCTCTTCATTCTCCGTCTGAGTCTGCAAACCTGGAGCAGGTCGCAGCTGTAACTCTGGGAGTTTGGCCTGCAGGGGCAACAATTAAAAACCTCTTAAAAGCACTTATACCTAGGTACTTTCTTTTTTTCTGAGAGTTTTCACAAAGTTCTTGATGAAGTGGTCAGTTACAGTGTAAAAATAATTTCAAAATGAAATACTGTTATTGCAATTTAAAGTAATAAAGGGATAAAAGAATCTTCCACAATCAAGCAGATTCTTCACTGTTCTTATTTTGTTAGCAAAAAAATGTTGCATGTGACAAACACACTGGCATACAAATTGACTTGCAAATATCAAGTACGGTATGACATGCAAATTTAGTGCAACAAGCTGACTGGGTTGATGTCAGGGGCTTGAAAGCAAACAACAATAAAAACAACAAACAAATCATACCTCAGCTTATTGTTTCTGTTCTTATAGCCTCTAGTAGCATGCTTTTTTTATTGTAAATCACAATTTAAATTTTTATCTTGGATAAGTAAAATAGTCATTTACCAATGTGACCTAGTTTTAACAGTACATTATATTTCTAGAAGATTGTACCTGGTGGCTCGGTCCGACTCTGATCTCCCCCTGTGTATTATTCAGGCTCCTGTAACAAATACAAATACACCCAGTGTTCATCATATGCATCGCCTTTCATAATATTATCATTTTACTTTCAAAATATGGCACAGGTTGTACAACAATGTACAGTAAATATCGTGGTGTTCACGCTGTGAAACAGTGTGCTATGCAGTAAATGTTAATTACCGGGTGCTAAACGCAGCACAGCTTGCACACAGACGTGAGATCAATACGTGTACAATAACTTGTCTGTTGTCGGAGCAGCTTCCCTTCCTCAGCTCTGTGATTTCAGCTGTAGAATAACAACCCGCCCCTCCATCAATGTGAGCCAATGTCAGCTGTGACCTGCGCCGTTTCCTTATATTACATGAATGAAATTCGACGCTAGCTACTGCAAAAGACTGTCAATCAATCATATACGAGCTGCTAATTTTTACGGTCACCATTACGAGAACAGTGTGTGCTACTTCGCAGCTCTTAACAGGTTGACAGTGTAGCCAAATGGCTCTGAGTCGCTGCTAACTGTGAGCAAAAGTGTGCAAATATAGTGTATATAATGTGTCTCGTTATCGCTGACATACATATACATTCGTGCTTACAGCGATAACGATCCATGTCAATACACGTCAAGCCCAGAGGGAATAACAGCATATTTAAGAAGCGTGTAAGCCAGCTATGCACTTATCTAATCTTCTTTGCTGATACTATCGAGCATTATATCTGCGATAGTTGCTGTTAGTTACATTTAAGCGACCGTAAAGAGCAGCTAGCTGCTAACGAGACAGCAACATTACGCTGTTATTGGGTTAGCTTGTTAGCCAGACACGAACTTCGTGACCACTGACACTCCGGCTATTTCACACAAACGGCGTTCAAAGTACCGTGACAAAACACTAATCAACATACTTAATAAACATTAACTAAAACAGAAATGCAAATGCAGCGTGAATGAAGTTACCTCCGCGGACTGAATAGGTCGTCCATGTCGAAGGATGTTTGGATGTGCCTTGTTGACACTACGCAGCGCAGTGGGCGATACACACAAACTATGCGAATCCCCTATTACATGGCTATTCAAAATGGAGGCGGTGTAGTAGAGGGAGTCGGTGTATTTTTTTTTTCCAGTGCAATGACCTCAGCAGCCACAGCTAAGCCTTCAAAGTTGTCTGGGTGTACATAACTGAGCATGTGCCGCGGATCAGCAGCAGCAGCAGCAGCCACAGCCACTGGGGCCGCTCATCAGCTGCTTCTTCACGGGCGCCCATGAATCAAACAGCAACACCATGTTGTGTGTGCTGCTGTGGTTATTAAACACTGTTATGTAAGCTGTAATATTTACCCACCACCGATGGAGTCAGTATAATGGAAGACACTTCAAAAACAGCACTGCTGCTTTTATCTCATTTACGACAATATTGGATTTGCGATTAAAACTGTAAGGGGAAAAATCATTAGACGCCATTTAAATGAGCCATGAGTAATCACTTACACTGAAATACATTTGGAAAACATAAGCAGCAGCTTGTTAGAGTGTTAAATTCACCACTTTTAAAACACATGCCATTCAAGAATATCAATGAACTGTCTCCTCATTTGTATGTTAATAATAAAGCCTGGAATAATATTTTAGGATAAAAATATTTCTAAGACACCCTCCTGCAGTCGTAGGCTCAATTTTACCAAATTTTAAAAGTTATTTTGTCATAACTTTGGTTTTCTTTCATAGAATTGCTTGTAAAATACATGTGTGATTTGCTGTTTGCATGTAAAATTAGTTGTTCCTTTTTTTTAATAGCAGCAGTTTTTTTTTTTTGAGAAGTATGTCTTTGTTTAAAAAAAATTGTTGCATCTTGCAGCTGAAAACTGAAATAAAATCAAAACAATATTCTGCCTATTTGATATATACCTGTGTGTGATAATACAGGGTGTTTTCTCAAAGTCTCTACAGTTTAAAAAATACATCAAAAAATGCAATTAATGACATATCTGATTTATAAATCAGATTCACAAACACAGCAAAACTACAGAACCAAGTATTAAAAGCGATCCACTGTCAGGTCTGTGGATTTCTACTGGTCAAAAGAAATTATTGGAAACAGTGACAATGTTGGATAAAGGAAGGAGTAGATGACCAAGAACATCTGAAGAAAATATCAGTCATGGAAGACAAGCGTTTCAGTGTTTTTCTAAAAATTCAGTCTGCTGAACTAGTGTAAAAAGAAAACTCTTGAATATGTTCTCCTTGTTTCCACTTGGATGTATTCTCATTTGTTTTTTTTAATAAGTTTCTTCAATTATAAAGAGACATTATGGACATCCTGTACAACTCTTGGGACCAAGCTTCTATCTAGAGTGCATTTTTTATTTCACCTTGCCATTTGAGATAAATAAGATCTAATATACATAAAAACTGAACTTGGTCTTTTTACAGAAAGTTATGTTTTAAGTGTTACTAGTTAGCTATTAGTTTTTAGGTATCATTGTTATTGTTCATAACTACACTTTTTATAACTTGATTACACTTCACATTGAAACTGGATGTGAAGTTATGTTATAACCAAAATATGACATGGAATTTGTCTCTGTATGTAGCAAAAAGATCAAAGTTTTAAAAAATGAAGTATCATGGGTCTGGGAGGCAGAAATTTAATGCCCACATATATGGATGGTGGGTCTTCAGAGGATATGTGCCTCTGATAATAATCCTTGTTAAAAAAAATCAAAATTTCTGCTTTTTCTACTCAAAATAAAGTTATGTTTTTACATAAATAAGGTCTTTCGCACCATACATAACAAAAATAATAATTAAATACACGTGAATACGTTGGAAACATCTTCGCTAAAAAGGAGAAACGGAAACGCAGTCAGAACAGACAATGCCTAGAAAATCTGCAGCCCATATGAGGGTTAGACAAATTCTCCAGAAGTTTTTTTTCCTCCAATGGGAAAAGAATTAAATGCCATGAAGGTGTCATGAAAGAATACATGATCATATAGTGAGGTAAATGCAGAGATTTGAGCTTCCTCCATAATCAGGAATTAAATGTTTGATTATAGGGGTAGTTTCTGTTAGATAAAGTTGGCGATTTATATATCATTATTCATCTAAATTGCTGAAATGTTAAAAAACACAGGAACGCTTTCATTTAATCCAAGAATACCAAACGGTCAAATTACACCTGATGGAAAATAGTCAAGATGCAGTTTGTCTCTAAGAAATCTTTATTTTCTTTTACTTTAAATGCAGCTTTTTTAATTCCAGTGAGAATGTTGTAAATAAATATAACGCCATTTCCCCCCTACTATGTTCAACTCCACATTACAACAACACATCAGAATACAGAATACAGTAGAGGGCTAAAATAGTGCTGTTACTACAGTTAGTAGAAGAGTAGCTCAGTATTGACCGTGATTCTTGTCCTGTGTTATTGTGATTTTGTGTACATAGATTCATTTGCATGTATGGAGGAAAGGCATGAAAATCTAAGCCACAGGGTTTCTGAAGTTCTTTCCAGCGAATTTTGCCTCGCCTCCCAGCTCCTCTTCAATTCTATGTAGAAAAAAAGTTTTAAGTTAATTTCCTGTTCATTTTGGCATCAACAATACACTTTCATCAGCATGTTATTATTTTACAGTTCACCACAGACAAAAGTTAACAACAGATAAGGTTGTTAAGAGAGCAGAGAAATGACACACTGTGATAAAAGCTAAAAACACTGAAACAACTGAATCATAGTTTTTTTTTTTCCATGAGCACCAGTCATTTGTATGGTGGCATACCAGGGGCCACTTGGAGGAAACAAAAAATTACTTTTCAAGAATGAATACTCAAATTGTTTGAGTTTTCTTGAAATCTTCAAGTTTAGTGAGTCACCAATTTAAGACCTTTTAAAGCAGCAAATTTCAAGTTTACAGATATTCAACGATTCAGCTTCTCCCAATCAATAGATGTAATTGCTTTAAAGAAGAAATAACTGTAAATCAACATGTGATGCCACCTAAATCATAGCACACATAAACCGACTCCTCTCGATCATAATGTGTGATGTTGAGTAATCTAAAGGAGACAGTTTGAGTGATGAAATCTCTGTAAGCTGCCTCTATTAGTGAATTGATTTTGATGACACTACACCTCTCCTGGGTAAAGTAATTAAATGTTTCTGTCTCATATGTTTTTGATGTTAAATCTACGGACATTCTCTGCGCTGGCTGGCTTTGCGTAGAGGCCAATACAAGTTCCCCAGTGCAGAGGACGGCTCATTTCAAGGAAAATGGGACAATAGCTCCCAGTCTGACTTGTTGTAATTACAGAGAGGTGTTGGATTTGTGGAAGCTAAAGCCACAGTGAAATTATTGATCAAAGCGAGCTGGACCCATGAATATCTCTAAACTTGCCAATTTGTGACTATAAACTTGCGAATGTGCAAGTTTATGAACTGGAAGATTTGCAACTTTATAAACTTGGAACTTATAGTTTTCTTTCTCAATTTTTGTTTTTATTTCTTCAAGCGGCCCTAATATGCTGTGGCCAATTTGCAATATATGGTTAGTGACTATACTTTACAAAGTACAGAACAGTACATTCAACATACACTTTTAAAGATGACACATTTATGACTTATTTTCGTACTTAGCCAACTATTTACACATACCTGAGAATCTGGTTGTATTTGGCCAAGCGCTCAGAGCGACAAGGGGCCCCAGTCTTGATCTAAGGGTTTATGGAAAAATGTGACTCCATTCATCATGTGCAAGTCAAATCATAATTGTTACTTCCACACAGATTTATGTACATTTTTTTCCATGTCTACCTTCATTCAGAACCCTGTCAAACTTTTGAAAGCGATTAAAATAATAAAAACAACAACAATAGGCCTGAAGCCATAATTTGGGGCGACTAATGTAAGATGTATTAATTTTACGATAGAGGATCAAGCCCCAAGTTGTTTTATCTGTTTTTACCTGTCCAGTGCAGAGGCCAACCACCAAATCTGCTATGAACGTGTCCTCAGTTTCACCAGAACGATGGCTGACCATCACACCCCAGCCGCTCTCCTGAGCCATCTTACAGCTGAGAGGAAGACAGATGAGACAATGCTGAGATATCTAGAGATCACTGGTCAATATTGACATGTGCTGCGTTTCCTCAAACAACTTGACATTGATCTAAAGAATTTTGATGTCATGAATATCACTATAAACATCTCATTATATCATTTAAATTCATATACCAAGTTGTACTTTGTTGTACCATAGGGGTGCCACCAGATGGCAGTAGCCACAACAGTTGACACCATTATGTTGTTGGAAATGTTTCACAATAAAAGCCTTTCAAAGAAAAAGGGAATCCGTCTATAAAGTTGGAATGAAATCAAGAAGTCTTTCTATTTACAGAATAATCCAATTAGTTCAACCATACAATCAGGACTGCATCAAAATGAGATCTTGTCCTGAAAGATGACTAATTACACTGATCACCAAAAGGAGTAAAGAATCAAGGTCATCCTCTTATGAAAGCCTGATTTAAATGAAAGTGTGCCTGATTTGATTTCATCAGTTGTGGTAACTTATGACTGCAGTCACTTTTGTAGAGGCTACGTTTGTTTGATATCTACATGATTTATATTCACAGCCCTGACTTTTTTGGAGTATTAACTTACGCTCTCATAGACTCGGTGACCGAGCCAATCTGATTAACCTTTAGCAGCAGACAGTTACAGGCCTTCTTCTCCACGGCTTGGCTGATGCGATTAGGGTTGGTTACTGTGAGATCGTCTCCCACTATCTGGATTTCTGTGCTGCCAGTGAAGTTGCTCCATGCCTCCCAATCATCCTGGTCAAAGGGGTCCTCAATGGAAACCACTGAAATCATACAAACGGAAATTGCCATGAAGAGTATGTCAAATCAAATGCGTTTATAACCTCTATAAACTGTGATGGCTGTTTTTAGTGTTCCTCAAGTCCAGGCTTTGTTTAAAACATGCAAGATCTGACTGAATATATTACTTAAACAGCAAAATCCTCGACTGTGCGCTTAATGTTGTCATCTATTTTTTTATTAACAATTAAAGATTGCTTGTTTTTTTTTTAGCCTAAAACCCCTGTTTGGGATGTGTTTTTCAGTGCTCTCAATGTGAGACGAGACACAAACTTCTGGTTTCTACGTTTTGTTAAAAGTACTTTCACTGAGTTGTATTTGCTTCAAAAATATTTTTGTCGCATTTTAAAACAAGGGCTACTGGTTTCTGAGATTGCTGTTGGCAGCTTTCCAAGGATGAAACAGTAGTTTGGGGCTGTAAAACAGGATCGACAACAGCATGCAATCAATTTGTCTGTCCCTGTCTATAGATGTAAATTAAAACTACAGATCAAAAACGTAGACGCTGATTTGACTGCTCCATTGTGTGCCCTGCTCCTCACCTGCTGAATAATGTGAACACAGATAAAGTTTCAAGAGGTTACCCGGATAATCCTTGACAAAGCTCTTGTAGAGATCAGCAAGCTCATCAGGAGTGATGTAACGGCTCGGGTCGTCAGGAGACTTGAAGTCCAAGTCATATTTTCCCTCTCTGTAGAATTCAGAAGCTGCCACATCCATACCAATAACAACTTCGTCGGTGTATCCTGCTTTAGCAACTGCCTCCTTTATCAACTCAAGAGCTGTTGAGTTACACAAAAACAATCTTGTTATTTATGCTGTGAATCTTTCATCAGGACAATGTGCTTGAAGTACACAAATTATGACACTGACTCCCAGTGACTAGAAATTAAAGGGACAACAAACACTGAAACGTACATCACTGAATAGACTCATCTCAGATATTGCATAAAAAAGACAGAAAAAATAAGTCTCAACACTTAAAGATCATTTGTTTGAATGCAGAACTAAATGTCTTTAGGAGTGTTGCACTGTCAGCTCAACACTGAACAGGTTTTTCTCCAACCAGCTGGGAACATTTGGTTTACAGTACTTACAGAGAAAAGATAACCATAAATGAGAGACTCTTGAACTGAACTTACCCTCCTGATTCTCCAGGATGTTTGGAGCAAAGCCACCTTCATCACCCACGTTGGTGGCATCCTGACCGTATTTCTTCTTGATGACGTTCTTGAGATTGTGGTAGACCTCAGCCCCGATGCGCATGGCCTCTTTGAAGCTGCTTGCACCCACAGGCAAGATCATGAACTCCTGCATAGCCAGCTTGTTCCCTGCATGAGAGCCGCCGTTGATCACATTGAAGGCCTAGTGGAAATTGAGGAGAAACGATGAGAGAAGGGAGCCCAAAGGTGAAATGAATTCTGAGAGAGGGAGAATAACAGGAAACAGTTCTGTGTAATTTAGGACACAGATCCTCACCGGCACAGGCAAGATAACGTCTGGGTTTCCTGCGAGGTCCGCAATATGGCGATAGAGGGGGACACCTTTTTCTGCTGCACCAGCTTTACAGACAGCCAGAGATACACCCAGGATGGCGTTTGCTCCCAATTTAGCTAATCGGAGAAAAGCAAAAATGATATAGAACTAAAAAAAACCTGAAATCTCTTTTCAGTATTTGATTCATTAATGACATCACAATAGACAGCAGGAAGAAGACAAAAACCTCTAAGAACAACTCAAGTTCGGACCAAGGATGTGTCGAGAAACTGTCTATGTGTAGTCTTATAAAAAAAGCAAATATCAATATTCACATATTTCATTCATTGGATCTGTCATTGATAGAATTTTTGACATCTGATAATTATTCTGGAAATTTATTTTTTGTATTATTGTTTCAACTGTAATGAAATGTTTGTGTTTAATCAGTGATTTGTCATCATGCTCAGAGGGCAAATGTGGCAAATTCACAATACAAGGTAACAGAGTTCCCCCAGATTTTACCTGCACTTCAAACAACAGTTTAAGCAGTTGTGCATGACCAATGTCCCTAATATTCAACTTCTCTCAAAGAGACACTGTCCTGATATATCTACTCCACACAGTGTGTACAGCCTACTGAGCAAACACTATAGGGAATCAGATTATTACTCTGCCTTATGTCGTATGTCATAGAGTTAGTCATGCGTGGAAACCGTAGGATTAACGTGCCAGTGGACATGCCCTTGACACACATCATGGTCATGGCCAATAGTAATCTGTCTAAGTTTTTAAAGACAAGACTCAACGTAACAACAAGGTAAAAAAGGAAATGCACCAGAAATCTGCTACAACCCAGACAGTTTTGAAGATGGTAATAAAATGTAATCTGGATGTTGTCAAGCTTAAACTATACCATAAATATCACTTACATTTGTTCTCTGTGCCATCCAGGTCGATCATCATCTGATCAATTCTTTCTTGGTCAACCACAGACACATCCTGGTAAGGCAGGTAGCCAAAAAGTGAGGAGAAAATATCATGTTAAAACCAAATTTAGCAATTAGGCACAATTTAAGGGGGGGAAAGTACTTGTCTTACTTGGCCAACAAGTGCAGGTGCAATGGTTGAATTTATGTTCTCCACAGCTTTGGAGACTCCTGCAACAGATAAATAAGTTTTGTTATTCTCTGTTCACATCAAGTGCAAATAATTTTAAATCAATCATGACAAATTAAGAAGCGCATGCATTCTCAATGCCCTGAACACCCAGGCATGCAAAAGGAGAAGTTATATTTCATTTGTTTAAGAGTAAAACAGATTTTATTGAACGTTTCAAAACCTTTGTACATTCAATCAGTTCACAACCCTAAAATCACTGTAGGAAGACAACATGCTGTCAACAGTGCATCATGCACATTATAATTGTTCGACATCTTAAGCAATCGATAATCAGTTGCTAAAACTGCTCAGGTATTTAATCTTCAATGGAATTAGTTTTAATTACGAGGAATAGGCAACTGAAACTCACTAACCCTTTTACATCTGGGGAAAAGGAAAACAGAGAGGGGAAGAGATGACAGAAATGCAGAAAATTAGAGAAGCATGCTGATGCTCAGCATTTCAACATAATGAAAATGATAATGTTAACTTTTCTCGTTTAAGGGGAAAAGCACAAAGCGTCTTAGGCTCTTGCGAAAAAAAAACCAACAACTTATGTTTGACCAATTCACTGTCTCTGAAAATATCATTAGCATTCAAACCTTTTCCAAGGTAGCGAGACTTGTCATTGTCCCTGAGCTCCAAGGCTTCATAGATGCCAGTAGATGCGCCGCTTGGTACAGCAGCCCTGAATAAGCCTATGAAGTGTCAAATAAAAGCAAAGCATTATGAAAGCATATGGACTATGGTAAATATGATATTTCAAAATGAAGTTTAAATGTACAGTTACTTACCTCTATCAGTGTAAAGATCAACCTCCACAGTGGGGTTTCCACGAGAATCAAAGATCTCTCTGGCGTGGATCCTCTGGATGGACATGGTGTGGGACCTTGTGACCAGACAAAGAAGTCAAACTTTCAATGTTTAAATCTTCTTGATAAATGTGTGCTGCAGCCTGCAACACCTCCAGTTGCCACTGGAAAACAGTGCAAGTATATATTCAGCACAACAAAGTGTATATTTCAGGTTCTATTGTCGCAGCTTTACTCTCTCTTGTCCTTGTGACTTAGTCACAAAAATATCCTGACCTGGCTGCAAGCTTTGGATTGCTAACCAACATGCTACAAACCTAATTGGATTTGACTTCCTCATCTGGTTAATCACATGGCAGCAGGGATGAGGCAATTTCTGCTGAGGTCAAAGGAAGGTTAAACTTGCAACTTCTACCTATTTGCAGCAGAATATCCAAATATGAATAAACATTTTGGCTGGGGAGTTATGCTTCTGTATTATTATTATTATCGCAGAAGTATTGCCAGTTATGGCATGACACAACAACCCCAATAATCTTTTCACTGATCCTGTCAGATAAACAGGTGGGCTAACTAAGGGACACATGAACTCATCCGGCAAACTGAGCAGAGAAGAAGAGAAGAGCACACTGAGGCATTCCTGCAAGTTTTGAAAAGATTAGACACTAAATTAGACTGGGATACTTAGATTAACACACCTAATGGCAATCAAAACAGAAATACACAACAAAAATGAATTATTATATCAAGTTATGAAATTAACAAGCCAAAGACCAGTAGTGAACAACTATCTGACTTTGAGGTTAGGATCATTTTAAATATAAGTTTCTTGAAATATGTTCTGATAGAATCAAATAATTGAATAAGTTGTTTAATATACTGTATCAACTTTATATTTATTCTTTTTGCATTTTCAGAATTTCTGTCTTAATTTAAATGTTTAAAACACTATATTTCATATCGTAGAAAAAAAAGATAAAGCAATGGTTATTACTAATCCGGGTATAAAAATGCAATCCATACTACACTATGTAGTTTCTAGTCTCAGTGCCATTTTTTTTTTAAATAATTAAACGACGCCATAGTTTCTTCAGATTCGGTGACACCAAATATAAAAATTAGTACGACCAAATTTCAGGCCAAATACACATATAACTAACAACATTTAACATGTGTTCTCACAGTTGGAGCTTGTTTAACCTAAAAGAAACCATTCAAAGTAGCGGTAACTTCATAGTGAACCCGTTTGGTTCACATTAGCTCATTGAACTGACAGCACTGAGGCCAGACCCGGAGTTTAGCGAAACACGAGAGAAAAGACGAGCTGACAAACAACCGTGATAAAATTAAAGCTCCCATATGTAACAATGCTGGAGACAGAGTAACTGAGTGTCTACCTTGCTGTGAGGACACGTTAGGATAACTTCGTACTAGACAACTCAGGTGGTGCAACAGGGCCGGATGAGGAGAGAGATAATACATGAAGAGCTACTTCCTCTCTTTTACTGTTGCGGCCGCAGGCTTGAGGCATCGTTGCTGTGTCGCCGCCCCCGTGGACTTTGACATGAACTGCATCAGTTTAAAGGGACTTTGAGGACTTTCTAAGTGATCTTGAAAAAGTATACAGCTCTTCAAAAAATTAAGAGACCACTGCAAATTTTTCAGTGTCTCTGATTTTGCTGTTTATAGCTATTTGTATGAGTAAAAATGAACATTTTTGTTTCACTATACAAGCTACTGACAACATTACTCACAAATTTCAAATATTGTGATTTAGAGCATTTATTTGCAGAAAATGAAAAATGGTCAAAATACAAAAAAAAGCCCACTGTTATCAGACTTCAAATTATGCCATAAAACAAGTTCATATTCAATTTTTAACAACATATCACTACTGTTTTAACTTAGGAAGTATTCTGAAATCAATTTTTGGTGGAATAGCCCTGCTTTGTAAAAACATCTCTCATGCGTCTCTCATGTTCTCCACCAGTCTTTCACAGAGGAGAGCGATGACCACAGCAATGATTTTTGTACATTTCCTTGTTAAATAAGATTTGGTTCAGTTGATCACCTCATCAGTACCTTGTTAGGTAGAAACAGGTGTGCTTGTGTTGGAATTCAACAGACACCGCAATGGAATGACTGTCATATATGTATAGATGCTGATTTCTGAAAAATTTGCAGTGGTCTCTTCATTTTTTCCAGAGCTGTATCTAGACATATATATGATCATAAACCCCAACTTTAAACAAGATGAGCGCTAATATAGGTTATGCTAATTCCATATGTTTTGCTTTTTCCAACAAATTTCAATCCATATAAATGACACTAAATCCCGTTTTACAGCACAAAATATAAAATACACACACAGACACACACATAAATATTTATATATATATGGTAAAATGACCAAATGCAGAAATCTATTTGTTTTCTCACTAATAATAAGCTACTCTTTATAAATCTTTCTGAGGGGAAAGATTTTCATACCTGGTCATTTAGAATCAATGTGATACGTTTTCTACTACCTTTAATATTTTGGTTTCAGAACTATCAGCTCTCCCACTTACTGTCAGGACATTCTCACAGGTCTGAGCTCCATCTGTCAGTATCAGTCAGGATGTCACACCATTACTCAGTATGTGAGTGAGTCACAGGACTGAGCCACCTCAATAATAAAGGGCTCATAGTTTCAGCTGCAGTTAAATAAGTGGGTAAGTACAACTTGTGCTTGTACTGCTTTCTGGCCTGTGTCCATGTGCATAGTGTGGTCATGACTTATTGCATCCAATTGACTACTTACATTATTCTTCCTTCCTCCTCTCCCCCTTAATTTTTCTTATACAAAAACTCCTTATTTTTTTATCTCACATTCAGTGCTGTCACCATTTTTGTCTTCATGTAAATACAACCCCTTTTTTTTAGGTTTGGGTTCACATCAGTCACATAGCAGAATGTGTTGTCTGTGTTCCATTTTTGTTATTGTGCAGTACTTTTTGATTTGTGTAAAGCAGATAAACATTTCTCTGTGCTCCATAATATATTTTAGTGTGCCAAACATAAATCATGTCCTCCCCCTGCCAGCGTTTGTTCACTTTATTGCCCATAAAATCTGTACATAAAATATGTTCAGTGCAAATGAACTACAGATGCCTTAAGGTTGTCTGCCCTCAGTTGCTCTTGCCTCTTCTCTCTACACAAACATATATATATATATATATGTTTATATATATATATATATATATATATATATATATATTTTTTTTTTTTTTTTTTTTTGAAGTTGTTGTTGTTGTTCGTTACAGATTTCTGACAAATTAAGACCTGAAATATCATCTATCATCACCTCTTCAAGAGCATCATGTACATGACTTTTTCACACTCTTATTCCTCTGTGGCACAGATATTATGTCATAGCTTCACTCTTATGGTTACATAGATACACAAGAAAAGTGTATTTGTATTATCGAGAACATTAGACTGTGAGGATTTTTTCAAGTGTGATTTTCCTCTCTTAATCCAAAGATTTTCTCTGAATGTGCTGTAATATATATGGACAAAATAACTCTACATGTTTGGCAGCATTCACAGTCATGGACAGCACCTGTTAGGTAACCAAACATACTGTTTGATTGATCGTCTGAGATGTATGACACACCTCCTCCGACTGTGAAATAATCAATTTCTCAAATGTTACAAGAGATTCATATCTGATGTTTATGGTATTATGTTCTTGACAAATTTTCACAACTGATTCAGATTCAGATTCTTTATTGTCATGCAACGTAACATCAAAAATGCACAGTAGCACAAACTAAAGTTGCATCCCTGGCCACAAAAAAAAACAACAAAAAAAAACAGCTGGACAAACAACAATCAAAAATAATTAAATATGAAGGGGGGGGGGGGTGTGTCAGAGAATGATGCAGTTTAAAGATATAAATATGTAGATTGAAAATACTACTGATGATTTATACAAAGAAATAATGCTGATATGTTCAGGAGATAGCAATCAGTAGACTTAGAATCAATTATCAGTTTTGGTTAACAAGATCAGTTCACTTTAAAATTGTACTAATTTTAGGCTACCTGTGCCAACTACTTATTTGCAAAGATGTCCTGACACATTGGGACATACTAAGACATTTGCATTTTGACGAAATAAGTGAGTAATTAGATACAGTAGAGAGTGGTTTGGATGTTTGTCCATGTCATTTTTATGAGAACTTAATGTCTTGTTAAGGAAATGAGCCAAACCATTGAAGAAAAACTACTCAGAAGCATGTACTCCTGGCGAACAATAGGAGGCAGTAAAGTGTTGGTGACTTTTCGTTTGAAAAACAAAGAGCGGTAACCCCCGAAGAAGGAGACTTGTGGCAGTCATTTGGACGCATGCTGCCGTCATATTACTCTTAAATTTATCATACCAATTCCGATATAGAGAGTAAGCTGTGACTGTTAGAGTTATAATGTCAGGGATACCTCCAGACACCTGGCAGCCGCCAACAGTTGCTATGGATACGACGTAAGTTCGAATGAACAAACCGGGATGCTAACTCAGCTAAGCTATTACCCGGCTCCTCCGTTTATTTCCGTTAACAGTCGTTTGTCATGCTGGGGTAACGTTTCCATGATATCCAAGTACCTTTATAACAAATTCACGCTTTCTTTTGACTGAATAAATCACCTCACACAAGCACTTAGATGGGTGAATGCTGCATATTAAAGATTTAAACTCAATTCGCACCTCAAGCTTCTTTCTCAGCATGCAGGATTTGTTTGACTCTGTATTCGTCAAAGGTGAAATGTTGTACACCATCTTAAAATCGTCTTTCTTTGCTGTGCAATCGTACATTTGATGTTGACCTTTATTAACCCCCTTCCAATGTATTGCAGCATGGGGACGATTGTGGTCGAGCTCTATTGGAAACATGCACCCAAGACCTGTAAAAACTTTGCAGAACTGGCCAGAAGAGGATACTACACCAATACAAAGTTTCACCGAATAATCAAAGACTTCATGGTGCAGGGAGGAGACCCGACAGGAACAGGTGCGTAAACATCATTCACTCATCAGATCATTCAGACCCTTGGTTCTCAGCCTGTTTGGGCGGTGACCCCATAGAGATATCAGAATTTGGCAAAGGTTTTTTTTCTACAATTAGTTTTTTTTTTTTTCATGCTTTTATACAGAGGAGCCAGGGTTAGTACACAAAATGACAATTATATTTTCCCTGACCAGAATACAGGCTTTATTTATAAGGCAAAAAAATTCATGCTGAACCAACAAAAAGCTGCTCCAGTGTCTTCAGCTGGCCACAGTGAAGATTTTTGTTGTCTCTTTCAACTCACTGCATTTAATTATTAGGCTGAGCATGCACACCTTCCTGCAGCCTCCTAAAGTCAAGTTCTGTAATAGAGCGCATCTCATTTCTGACATAACATCCAGTTGGGGACGGTACTTGTGTTTAAACAGGTTGAAACAAGGGGACTCAAGTATTTTTTTATGCAGCATTTTATTTGAACAAGATTTAAATTTGAGAATGTGAGAACAGTTGTTTAACAAGTGTTGATTGTGTGTGAGGTGTCTTAATTTCAAAGAAACTGAAAATTACTTTAAAAAATTCCCACAGTATCTTCTTAATCAATTACAAGACATTTCAGGGGACCCCATTTAGATTCCAGATGATGCCGCATAGGCTCGTGACCTAAAGGTTGAGAAACATCAATCTAGACCAAGCTGTTCAGATAACCATACTCCTTAATCAATGATAATGTCACTTTTATAAAGTTAACGCAATCAATCGTGCCACATGGTCGGTGCTGTTCTTGTTTTTCCGTTTCTATGACAAAAATAAGTGGCCATTTAGCATTGTGCCTCAAGCAGTGCAAAGCGTGCCAACAAAAGTTAGCTGATCACCAGGCTTGTCTATGTTTACTTTACATATGCATAACATTTTTGGAAATGGTTCAATAACCGAAACCTGACCTGCTCGACAACAAATGCAAGACTGGACTTGATGGTAGCTCTTGAGTTACGTAGTACAGATGGTTTTGTTACCAAACATCTTTCTCACAGCTTTGACTAAGCCCTTGTATTTTGCACTTGGCTTGCCGAATGACAATTGATATTTTTTCCCTTAACAGGTCGTGGTGGAGCTTCAATATTTGGTAAACAGTTTGAAGATGAACTGAACCTGGAACTGAAATTCACAGGTAATGACAATGTTTGCTGAATTACAGTTGAAGTTAAGGAAGATTTGTGAGCAGCCAAGAGTTTGCTGGTAATTAAAGATAAGTCTCCTGAGCACAATCAGCCTGTTAGTATGTGTCGGCACTTGTTGATCGATATTATGTTATTTTAATCAAAAATAGCACTCATTGAGATTAGATCAAGCTCATTTATTATTGATGTTTATTATAGTAAAAGGTTAAAAAGTCATCATTCTCTTCTTTCATCTTTTACCTGTTAGGTGCTGGGATTCTAGCGATGGCCAATGCAGGACCTGACACAAATGGAAGCCAGTTCTTCCTCACTCTGGGACCGACGCAGTGGTTAGATGGAAAGCACAGTATATTTGGGAGGGTTTATCAGGGGATGGGAGTGCTGAACAGAATTGGAATGGTAGAGACTAGCACTCAGGACCGGCCAGTTGATGAAATCAAAATCATTAGAACTCAAGTAGCAAGCTAAAAGAGTCATTTTTATACACTGTTGTTGTTGTTGGTTTTTTCAATAAATGTTAAGATTTTCTAATATGAAGGTTCATGTGTCTTGTATGACTTCATCAATCCATGAAAGTATCACAAAACTCATAAAACATTTAAAAAAAAAAGCAAAATCTACAAAACCACATTTGCATTGTTATCAGGTGCAGTATGCAGAAATAAGCAGCATGTAGTGGAACAGACTTGATCCATGTTGAGTAAAAAAGAAAGCGGCAAAAAATAGGGAAAAAAATCACTTTGTAGTAATGAATTTACCTTTACCTTTTTGCTGCTTTTATGCTCAATGTTTTTTTGTTGTTCTTTTTTTTTCTTTTTTTTTAGTTATTTTATTTCATTGTTAATAAACACTTAAAGAATGTGTCTTCACCAAGGCTTGGTCATCAGTTCTTTTCTCCTTTTCTGTGTTGCATGGTCCAAATTACTCATTGGATTGGCTTTTTGTTCCAACAAGTACATTAGAGAACCATCATCAAAACAATGTGTAATTAAATCAATATCCCAATTACATCATTTGTTATAAGCTCAATACAAAGAAGATAAATTGTGTACAGAACATCATTGCATTAATTGCCTGCTGCGCATTAAAATGTGAGTGCGCCATAGTGGCAGAGGGAGTCCCGTGTTTATTTATAATCATTGATAGTCTTTATATAAGTAATGAAGCTTGATACATTTTTGATCAACCCACTAATTTCCCCACTTTAAATGAAATTTATGTGAAAATTAAAGCCTGTTTCATGCCTAGAAGGTAAATTTTTTTTGTTAAACATTTGCTATAGTTGCACATTACCAGTGACATGAGACATGAGTGTGAATGAGCTGCTATTCTTTTTGATGCGGCCCCTCAAGCACCTGAAAATGTAAAACACACATTCATACTGTGCATGATTTCATTCACATGCAGACATATTAATGTGTAAATCAAAACAAAATAAGCCAGAATGTCTAAAAAGTTTTTATTAGCCTACTCAAACTCACTCACAAAAAAGTCATATAAAAAGCCAAAGTTATAAAGTGTTGATTCATGAAAATAAAAATAAAAAAATCAGTAAACTAATCCAAGGAGAAGCCACCTATCAGGAAAAAAAAGTTAAGGTAGTGTTGAAGGCACTGTTGGATTTGTCATAAAATTCAAGCAGCAATATAGCTTAACACTTATTCTGACCATCCTGAGGAGGTATATCCATCTGGCAAAAAATGCCAGCCTCTATCTATAATAAAATATAGTTTTAAAAAGTACATTATGCAATTGTAAAATACTGGAAAAGTATTTGCATTATCATTCCTCAATTCTACAACGTCAATGCCAGTCAGTAAAAAGTGTTGGTAATCGAGTTGCATAACAAAATACAAAAAAATAAAAATAAAAACAGCACCATCCAGTGTTTGCTTTTTTTTGGGTTAGTTTTGGTTGCAGGTCACATTAGGAAAATAACGAGAAGCCAAACTCCTTTTCAACACCTGACAATGTAATGACACTGTATTTGGACCTTCGGCCCTGGCTCACACAGCATGCTTGAGCAGGGGTCAACAGCCACCACGCTTATTTTCTTTCAGTAAATATTCAGCAAATGTTAATTCACGCTCAAATAGAATTTGAAAGACATGATTTTGTTTTACTGTGACATATTAATCTGACATGGCCTTTAACATTTTGGTAAAAGGTGTGTTATGTTAGTATTGTGACTAGAGTACTGTCCAGAGAAAGTTAACAATATTTAATTGCCAGGATCCACACCCAGTTAACAATAAACTGGATGAAACTTCTGTTGAAACATGTTTTGCGCAACATCATAGCGGTTTGCTGGGGGTGTGGCTGCTGTAGTTTGTGACCATGCACGTGAAAATGTAAATGAAGAAGTCCTGTGATTCACACGTACTGCTCAGGAATGTTGTGTGAACCAACCATCAAAGACTTTCCCTCATGTGTCCACGTGAGCTCCATGAGCTGTTTTCAAACATGAACCCCAGGGCAATGTGCAGGGAACTAAGACGAGTTTGATCATACATCATGTGAATTTTGTATCAGGGAACTAGCAAATCTAATACCAGACAATGTATGATTAAACAGATTTTGGTACTTTGATTGGTGTATGCAGCCCTGCTGGGTAATGTCCAGACGTGCAGGATTGAAAATATGTGTAAACACGTCTGTTGTACAAAAAAGAAAAAAGAAAAAAAGAAAAAACACAGCTGCTTGTCTTTTAGTCAGACTCATATGACACACTGGGAGAAGGAATAAAGGGAAAAAAAGAGATTGAAAATATGCAAAGGTCACAGTCCACACATAGTTCTGGGTTGTTGAGATCTTAAAGGTTACTGTTGTCACAGACAGTGTTCCGGGCTGCCAGTAATTTTTCGTAGAAATTGAAAAGTTTTGTTCAAGTGTGACCAATCAGGCTGCATGATAGGTCAGATTAAGTGTTCCCAAATACTGTTCCCAAAGTCAGGGGAGAACTCCTGTGTTCCATGCATTGTACCCATTCAGAATATATATATTTATATATATATGCATATAAATCACATAAGAATAAAGGATAGAAAAGTTAGAAATTTTGGGTAATATGCTTTCAGTTAGCAGCTTAAATAATCTCAGCACCAGGTTTATAATCCCAAAGTACATTTAACATTTCCTTTTGTATGTTTCAAAGTGTTAGCATTTTTAACTTAATAGACTGTGGTATAAAAATGTACTCTCTTTACAGTGTGGAACTGTATTAATGCCCTGCCTAGTGACAGCAATAAAAAAATAAGTGCTTTTTGTAATACATAGACTGAAAAAATAGAAATACACTGTTGTTGTCCTCAAGGTTTTACTGAGATGTTTGGGATTTAGATTGTAAAACAAAAAAAAAGTTTTTGACTAGAAGTTGTATATTGTAAATATATAGTTTCCATCCCATATCAGAATGTGCTCTAAGGTTCTATTTACAACATTAACTGTCAACATTTGTTGTATTACAGCACCAGCATGCCTGGCTTAATAAAGAGGTATATCAGCCCCACCAACCCCAACGCTCAAACCAGTTTTTTTTCTTTTCTTTTCTTTTTTTTTGGATTAAGAAGATGACTTAGCCTCTAAACCATTCTTATTCAAGGTATCAAATTTCAACCCTCTAACGAAACCCTGTGGCCATTCATGCACATGAATTAAGATGGTCGGACTGAAGTGAACCTTGTAAGGGTAATAACGTAGTGCCACTATCTGACATCCTGAAAGAGAAAACTTATTTTTAAACTTGTGTCCTGGTTAACAGGGAAAACTGGGAAATTTATTTCACTACTGTACTACATGATTATGAACTGTGAAAAACTGCTTATGGGTAAAGTTTTGTATGAACCAGGAACTTAATTTAACTTATATTAGCTGTATTTAACTGCTCTTCACTCACCTCTTTGACCCACGCCATCCCGCCTTCCAGTGTGGCCCAGGACACATCTGCATACATATCTGCTAAATAAATGCACTCTTGACCACCCCTGCCTATAGCTTGAATGACTGGATCTTAAAGCATGCTGAATGAATCATGGGTATATTTCATACTTGTGCTCAAGACCTCCTAAACTTGTCGTTCACCATTTGGAACGAAAAGATGATTTCAGGTGTAAATAGCCAAAAGAATTAAAAAGTTGAGCAGTAACACTGTCAGGGAATGAGACTTGTTTGAACTTAGAACACCATTACTTCATCATGATAGATCTAATTGTAAACTCCTTCTATATATGTATGTGTGTATATATATAAATATATATAGAGAGAGATATATAAATATATATATATCATTTATAGACCCTCTAATTAGAATCACACACTATGTTAGACATTCAATGTACTAGATTAAGATATGCCACCTCACCTTAAAACTCATACCTGTAAATGAATACTACCACCGTACATGCCATTTTTTTTGGACATGTTTGCAAGGGTGTGTTTTATACACACACAAAAGAGAAAAGAAGAAAAAAGAGAGTAGGTGAGAGATTTGGGAATAAAATTATGTAAAGTATATGAAGCCATTTCACCAGGAAAAAGCATCAGTGAGATTTAGATGTGACCAGGCCATGCATCACATGTTTCCATTTTTACCATCACTGTGCACATGTAGTGGGACACTCAAGCTTGCCATTTCCTTTGCCATCGTTGGTAGATCATCTGCAGCTCTGGTGCTTTGTTTGATCCGCTATAGGAGAAGGTAAAATTTTGGTAAGAAGAGAATAAACATCATTTACAGGGTACAACAATGATGACTGTTCCCAAACTTAAAATGCTTCTCAAAACTAATGGACAGTGTTTACCTGCAAAAGAGTGCCTTTCCCTTTGGCCACTTTGCAGACCATGACCAGGGGAATCATCACAAGAGATGACATGGCCAGAAACCATCCGATGCAGTAGGCCCACCAGGGGTAAACATAGGTGTTGTTGAACTTCATGGGGGTGTATCTCAGAAGCAAGAAAACAAGGGTGCCCTTTTTAGAAGGAAAAGAAAAAGATACATATAATAACACACACACAAATATACATATTTATATACACTCAAAAATACATGTGTATATATTGTTTTTCAACTTGATAACTTACAGAGCAAATAACAGGGGTGCCATACATCCAGCAGTACTTGATCAGAGACAGAGGCTTGTACCCAATCATGTCTTCCATGTTGTCCATGAATCGATCGGAACCTATGACAAAACAAAGCACTCTACATTGCACAAGCTCTATACCAGTTCAGCATGGTCCACAGCTTTCCTCCTTAATATGATGAATGTTCTGTGTTCAGTGTGTTCAGGATGAATACAAAATATGGAAACTATTGCCAAATAAAGTGTCTTACCATAAATCCACCCAATAATCACTGATTGTAAGATTGCCATCAAAAGAAGAGTGGGACCACTGCACACGTAATGATCAAAGATTTGCAAAATGTATGCACCCGCCTAAGAATAAAACCAGCAAATAAATTGCGTTAGATGAAAATCCCTCTTGGTTTTTTTGAAAAGTGATGCACAGGGAGTTTATTTATTTGACTGCAGAAACACTGCCTGGCCAAAAATAAAAAGTCGCCACCTGGATTCAACTAAGCAAACTGGTAAAAGCCCCTTATTGGAAAATTACTGCATGGACGATTATCTTTCAGCTGGCAACAAGTTATTTAACCCCAGCTTATGCAATGAGTAACTACATAAGTAACCATGGCAAAAGACACATTCTGTGGTCATGGAAAAGATGTTGGTCTATTATAGAAGGGTCAAATCACTGGCATGCATCAAGCAGAAAACATCTAAGCAGATTGCAGAAACTACTAAAATTGGGTTGAGAACTGTCCAACGCATTATTAAAAACTGGAAGGATGGTGGGGAGCCATCATCTCCCAGGTAAGAATCTGGTCAGACAATTCTTACCAAAAATAAGACATAATTATCTTTTTAGATTTCAGTTTTTGCAATCTATGATTAGTCATAAAAATAAGAGCATTTCCACACGAGCAATACGAAGGGAACTCAAGGGACTGGGATAAAACAGCTGTTGTAGCCTTAAGAAAACTACTTATCAGCAAGACTAACTGAAAAAAGCTTCACTTTACCAAGTAGCACAAAGATTGGACTCTGGAAAAATGAAAGAAGGTCATGTGGTCTGGTGAGTCTAGATTTACCCTGTTCCAGAGTGATGGGTGCATCAGGGTAAGAAGGGAGGCAGGTGAAGTGATGCACCCATCATGCCCAGTGCCTATTGTACAAGTCTGTGGGGACAGTGCTATGAGTGCATGGGTTGCTTATCTAAGCTTATCGAAACAATGCCGAAGTGAATACGTGCTGTTGTCAAAGCTAAAGCTGGTCTATCAAAATATTAGTATGTGAGCTTACTTTCAGTGGTGACATTTTTTGGCCAGGCAGTGTACTCCTTACATAACATGCTCTTGTGGGAACAATTATATGGGTATTTTGAATAGCTTACCTCTGAAACTAAAAACAGGCCAAATATAAAGCAAAGTGCACAGATCAGCATCAGAAGAAGCTCTCTACGATATCCCTTTCGAATCTGAGTTGGATAGATGTCCGTTAAGGATGTCATGATGCTCTCAAGCCCAGCAAACTGCCAAATGACAGAAAATTTTGAAGTTAGTTTCAAAATCAACAGAAAGTGAATTTATTTTTGCTGGATAATTTTGGGAGTGTAAAACAAACTGCAACTGACCTGACCATCTATCCCTAACAAGATAATCATGGTGAAGAAGCACGCAGACCACACTTGAGGCCATGGCAGAAGGGTCACAGCTTGAGGGTAGACTATAAACACAAGGCCAGGGCCTGCAGATTGAAACAGACAGTGAGTGACGGAAAAGAAATTCTATTAACATCCTGTCCATGGGAATGAAGATGGTTAAAATTACTTGTTAAAATTAGATTGTAGAAAAACATAATTAAAGTTACACATTAAACATATAATGTCATCAAATTATCAAAGACTGTAGTGATGTTCCAGACAAAGTACAATTCACTTTGTTTAACCTCTTCCTTCGCTTGCCCTTTTGCAACATATGACGGTTAGGCTGGAAAATTATTTTATTTACAGCAGTGGCAAGATAAAAACTTATCACAAAGAATAACAGAATACTTGGAATAACATTGCACCTCTTTATACAGTCATAACTAATAAAGTAAGAATCCAAATGTAAAAAGACATTTTTTACAACATATGTAACCCCTCATTATTATCCACACTAGTTTAGCAAATATAAAAATGTGGACTACAACCTCATATTCTGACTTTTGCATCCATTTTAGTGGCATACCTGACTCAGCAACTGAGGAAATGTCAACACCCTGCGTTTTCGACATGTAGCCCAGGACCGAGAAGATGGCAAAGCCGGATGTAAAGCTTGTACCACTGTTCAACAGGCAAAGAAAAAAGGAGTCCCTGCAAATTCAGGAAAATTAACCGTGTCATTACTTATTTCTGAGTGCCCAAAAGCTGTTAAATAATCATATCTATTGCAGGATATAAACAATCAGAATGAGAATCCAACATTTTGAAATCAAACCAACAAGTAAATAACTTTTTTTTGAAGAACTGAGTTGATGAACAAATGAGAGGGAAAACCCTGCAGGCCCATCTACTGTCATTATGGAAAACAATTAAAGCAGTCATTTTACATGATCATCCCATTAATAAATCAATTCCCCAGTTACCCTCTGCCTGAGAAGTATTGCTTCCAGTGCAGCACGGTTTAAGTTAAGATTTTATCCAATTAGAATTTACCTCTCTGTTCCTTAGTCAAAATATTTGCCAGTTTGACTGAATCACTACATCTTTTACGGTTTTCAGACAATCACACTCTGAGTCTTTGGTAGTATTCCAGTTCCAATATGCCATAACCGTCTAGCTAAGTAGGTGAACTGTTCTGAAACTATTACAGATTGAGATTGAAGAATCAAAGTTTGAAGTCAGTGTGAACTTATTTATATTTGAAATTAAATATTATCATACATTGGTTCAGGACAACACTGAAGGGCCTGGTATAGGATGCACAGTCAACACATGGTAGGGTGGAGTTGTGCTAAGTTTCAAGAGCCAACATTAGCAAGCTATCTGGACTCCTTCTGTTTTCATGGTACCTCCATTGCAAATCTTCCTTAACCACATACCATGTGACCAATGCCACCGTTGCTTTGGTTTGCAGTCATTTTCAACCTCATGAAGGGAGCTGGGTCTAGCTCTGATTTGAATGGTACTTATTTGTTATTTGGGTGGTGATAACACCACACATGATGCCCCAATTCTAAATTTACTCAATGAAATTTTCCGTTGAATGCTCCCACTTTGAGGAGTAATTTCCATCATCTACCCAAACTAATTGCAACCCCTTTTATGGTTGTTTATTTCCTTTAATGCCCCTGCCATCAAGTAGTCACCTGTAACAGTTGTTGTTGTACTTGTTGTAGCTCCCAAGCGTTGTGAGACATCCCAAACATATGGCATACGAATAAAATATTTGTGTTCCAGCATCCATCCAAACCTATAAACCAGTGATATATCATTTCACTAACAACAATCCTACTTTGCTATATAATAATTCAGTTGTTATAGCATTCAAAGTATTACCTGGGGGTCAGCCAGCCTAGAGGGATTAGGGTACAAGTAGTACTTGATGCCATGGAAAGCTCCTGGAAGGGTCAGTCCTCGGAAAAGCAGCACCACCAGCATCACAAAGGGGAAAGTGGCGGTGAAGTAGGTGGCCTTAGGTTTAAATGAGAAAAGCATATTTTAATTGAAAGAGTGACACTTTGATGCTTGAATGACAAAATTTGAAAAATAATGTCAGGAAATAATACACTACACACAAGCACATGGTAAAAGGGCCTTGTGCTACTGTTGTTTCCACTGCCCCTTTTTGTGGTTGTAAAAGATGCAAAACATTTCACCTCTCTTGTGACACCAGATTCTATCGCTACCTACTTTGTAAAACAAGATCTAGTTTCTTAACATGTTCAGTGACAATGAACTTAATAAACAACTCAACAAATAAGGAGGGCCCCTTCTCTTTGTCAAGCTGGAGGCTTCTAGGGGAAAAAAACAGCAGTTGGGAGGGATTCACATTAGGTAATCTCTGTGACAGGTGGCTAGGTATGTTTCAAATGTCTCTGTCACTTAACAGACCGTCAGTCAAGCTTACTTTCCCGCAAACACAGACCTCCCGGATCATCATCAGGACTTCAAACAAATGACAGACTCAGCCTGTGGCCAGGTGTCATTCCATGATGTTCCTTAATCTCTTTTAACACCTTGGGCTTGTAAGTGTTTGTTGTGTGAGAGAAGATCACATGTGGCAGCAGGTGTACTGTAATGACAGGTTCAGGATATGCTCTGATGAAGACACAATATCCATTTAATTACTGGCCTCTGCACTTGCCAGAAGGGACTAGCACAGATTGCATCTCTGATCTTGATTTTCCTGATCTGTCTGTTTAAAGAAAGCCTAATGAACATGTTTGATAACTACGGTACTATATAGGAGCAACACGAGCACACCTTTTTCCTCATTGAATAATGTCAGAAAAAGAAGTACTTCGATGAAATTATGCAGAGTATGTGAACACATGAGAACAAGTAGATACTTTGGCAGGAAAAAGACCCCATTGAGCCAAAAGAACCTGCTTCCTTATTTTGACCATGGCATTATTTTTCATAACTCCTGGCACTCTGCCCTGCTCACTACAGGAGGAGTCAGACAGACAGTTTCAGAACAGGGTGTGAAACGGTTTCAAATTGCTCACAGCCATACTGTGCTCTCATTGCTGAATATGTTTTCTTAACTCAGTCAATGATTATGAAAAGGTTGTAAGGAGGGAAAAAACTGATATGCCTTATTCAAAACTGCCTCTGACCTCAGCAGGTGATGCAACAAAACGGTTGGGAGCAAAAAAACATGTTATGGAAAAAAATGACGTAAATAAAGCTATTAAAAATGTTAAGGCTTGTCTCTGTTAGTCTACTCTGTCAGTTTCACATAATTATTCTTGAATGCACATAAGTCCAATAAATTATGGAAGCGGGCCTTGTTGCAGCTTTTACATCACTTATACTGGTTGCCTGGGTTATAAAGAACACTTCTCCATGTTATGTACTGTGCATGAGAGGAAACATTTTCTGAGTTTTTGAAACATTTCAAGCATTTAAGTGATTTTCCTGGCGTCAGAAAAAAGGGCCAATCTTTATTTATGTATTTATTTTGATTGAATGGCAGAAGGAATTGTTATTTTTTTAAGTAAGAGTTAGATCCTATTTTGTCTCACCTTTCCTGTCGATCTCACACCTTTCCAGACACAGAAGTAGCAGATTACCCAGGCCAGAAGGAGGCACAAACAAAGGTCCCACTGGATGTTCCCCAAGGCTTCAACGCCAGATGAGATACTCAGCACCCTTCGCCTGGAAAAAACAAGATGACAAGTAAAGTTTTGAGGAAAAGTCGTTTCCTTATAAGATAACCTGCTGCATGTTTTTCTATCAGTACAAAAGTGCAAAACCTGTCCACTTAAAGGCCATGTGAAATTCCTTTATACTTAAAAATAGTACATGGAATAGCTGTGGCTCAGTGGTAAAGCTGGTCATCTCAATATCAGACAGAAGATAAAGTCACAAGCTATAACCCCAACCCCAACCCATCACTGACTTTGTAATAACTATTTACTTTTTTGTGAAATCTCCTCTATTTTAATATCATCTTCATCTTGTAATGATGCCTATCATTATGCCTATCATGCTTTCTCCCCTAGGGAAGGAATACTTCAATAACATCTTGAGGTTGTAAAGTGCAATATGAGGACTGCCTTTAAATGTCAAGATAAACAAGCGTGTGAAACACATTAAGACTACTGGCACATCCACAATTAAATGGAATGTAGACATAATTAAGTTTATTGATGAGATAGTCACACCTAGGACTGACATGTTAATTAGGTTATCAGGATAGATCTAGTAAAAGAGAAGATCAGCCAAGGTGTCATGATATTACATGTTCTAATAGTCTATCAGTCTGCTCTCATCTCACAGGTGTTTTCAATTATTCTGGCTGATAAGAATACTTGAAAAGGTGAGTAAGGTTAACTAACAAGTGGAAAATTTACATACTCATGCACAAATGCACACAAACAGTTGAGTATATACAGATTTATATATTTACTTAATTAAGCCAGTTTTTTTTTAACTTACTCTTTTTACATTTGAAATTAAATTTAGATTTTCCTTAAATACTACAGATTTAGGAATATGAACACAGATTTTTCAAACATCATTGTTTTATACTGAATCATAATATTATTTCACTTTGCATATGGCACAAAATTATGACACAGAAACTAAAAACAACCAGTGTCAAAATCATTAGCCCACAGAAGAACTAACTCTTTTATTAAGAAAAAGCATAAACCACTGTTGTGCAATCATGTGCTTTAACCTTGTACTGCTCACAGCTTGTACTTAGTCAATAAAGTTCGAACTGAGTGTTTTCAAACACTTTACACGTTGGATGAAAACCTTAAATTAAGAGATTTTAATAAAATGAATAAATAAAATTAGTGAAATACATTTCCAGAGAGCCTACAACAACTACCAAAACACTAGTTAATGACTTGGTCAAGTCATAAATTATGGTGTCAAAGAGGACAGTCTCTAAAGCCCTAGAAGAGGAGCCAGGCTGATGTATGCCAAGGACAATCCGGTGAAAGAAACGGGGGTGTATTCTTTGATCAGATGAGACCTTGGGGAAGAAAACCTCAATCTGTCAGTAGCAAAACTGGGTCTTGTTCATCACATTGTCTTCCAACATGGCAATTACCCAAAACATTCATCATTCCTGATGAAGAATATTCTTAAGATAACCTAAGTGATTGTTGTCACTTTCCAACTGTCATTAAAAAAGACATATACTACTGACTGTAGGCACCAGGAGGACTAATAATTTCAACCCTAGTAGTTTTTTCTGTGATTTTTTTTCTGTGTGCAAAGTAAAATAATACTAGTGTTCAAAAAATAACAAATATAAAAATGGGATGTTTGGAATTGCTGAGTTAAAAATTCATTGATTGAAATTCAAGTGATTGAAGGCACTTGGGAACTTTGACCCTTACCTTAGAAACTGAATTAATTAGACATCCCAACATAATTGAGGATGACAAACAAAGTTATGAAAGGGTAATTTTGTAAATGCTGTTTTAAGGTTATGTGATGCGTTCTCCTCACACCCCTGTGTGTTCTGTTGTTCTTGGTGATTCGACCGGTAAAATTAGTCTGGGGTTACACAAGGCTATAAAATTTATTACAAAAGCATCAAATGTGAATGCCATCCTGTCCATACTCGTATACAGACACGTCAGTGACTCAGGCAACATTAGTTCACACCCAACCCACGTCAGACCACACTTGTGGTTTTATGTATGAGTAGCTTATGTATCACTTCAGATAAACACAGATTATTGTCAACATCATTACACAAAGCTGGTGTTCACACGTTTTGAATGTGTTATTTGTGATTCCTAGAATTAAAATTCAATTAAACACACACATTGAATGAAGGAGATAAAAACCTACCGCCAAAACTCTGTTACTGACGATGTTGCATTCACAGGTGTGGTCCTGTATGATGTGGCATTATAGCTGTTTAGTACTACACAGGAATCTGTAAGGTAATAGAGTATCACCATATACAGTTAAAACTGACAATGGCTGCTCAACTGATGCAATATCAACCAATAACAAATGTTTAGTTGTCATACAGTTAAGTTACAGTTATCAAACTCTCTGCTGACAAAAATCAGTTCAGTAATGCAGCCTTTACTGTGTTCATTTGTTACAAAAATGAGGTAAAAATAATGATAAAACTTGAACAGAGGTGTGTATTTGAGATAAATGAAAGTTAATATACTTGTATTCCATGTATTATTACAGCTGGTCCATGGCAGGCTGCTGGAGAAGGAAGAAAAAAAGTAGAAGAATGCCCAGGCTAAAATCACCATGTAGCTGATAGAGCCATAGAATATGATGATTTGACCCGCATATCCCAGGCCTGGAAATGGAGAAGTACATGAGCATCAAGCTGTCATAGCATTCGTCCTTAATTTGCTAAAGTGTAACCTGTCCTTTCAGGCAGGTGAACCTCACCTTCAAACAAGGGGCAGACCTTCCTCCAGCACATGATTCCCCCCTGACTGGTGAACTGTCCCAGTGCTGTCTCCAGTACGAACAGAGGAATGCCACAGGTGATAAGAAACAGGACATAAGGAATGAGGAATGCACCTGCAAGTGTGAATAAAGCACTGTCATCATGCAAAGTATAAAAAGAAAATTTAAGTACAACGGACAGCACTTCATATGAACAAAGCCAATGGTTCTGAATGTCTTGAGTTTAAGATTAGCAATGTGATTTTGGTTTTGATTTTTGGTTAACATCTTTCCTTTGAGAAGGGAAACTTCAAATGATGGGCTAGACCTTCAAGTCTGACTTCAAATTTGGGTAAGTTAGAAAGTAATTTGGACAGATCTGTTGTACAGTTGAAGAAAAGCCTTTGTCTCGTATTGCAGCAGGCATGAGATGATGCAAGAGTTAATGTTCTACATACATACATAGGAAAAGCATATTTTAAAAATAGACAGACTGTAGCAATCTCTTCACCTAATATTTGTTTTGGGTGCTCTGGTGGGGCTAATCAATTCACTCTGCTAAATAGGTCATCACAATGTAGATTTCAATGGATAAACTATTTAACAATTAATTACTTTGAAAAGCAAATTGGAGAGTGTTCAGATTTAACAGAATCTGGCTCTTTAGCATGCATCATTTATTTCAGTGCCTTTGAAAACAAAAACAAAAAAATAGGTGTATTTGTACAAATATGCCTATCATCACATTAATTGAACAAATAAAAGAAAATCTAAGTAACCTTCTCCAGCTCTACAGTTAAAGTTAATGTAACATTATGCATGTCAGAGACTGTTAAAACATGGTCATGATGAATGAGAAAATAACTTCACTTTAATTTTGTGTAACATTCTTACAAGTCAGGTTCATTTCAAAGGATCTGTGTAAGAACATGACAGAAAATTTAATTTTCCATTTTACTTGATTCGCCTTATACAAACTTTCAATCAGAATTATCCAGGAGCAAGTAAGAAGCAAGGGGAGAAAAGCTACTAAGGTCTTAAGGTTCTGATTTATTAGGAGTTTTCTTCAAGGCCAAAAACGATTACATACTTGGCAGCGGTCTTTATAAGTGCGCTGGTATGCTGAGTAGAAGCAGAGTGTGGAATGAGATGCAGGTGATGAGCTGGGTGGGAAAGCACGTGTGTGAATACAGGCCACGGTTCTGAGGAGGGGTGGGAACAGATATGCTGCTGGGTGGGGTCAGGTGATGAAAAAGGAGGGGGACATCTCGTGGCCAGGTTGTGCATAGCACATCATGGGGAGACGAAGGGGGATTGGGAGGAGTGGGCAGGGGCTCAGAGAATTGTAGTTTCAAACAAAAGAAAGAACCATGAAGTAAAAGATGAAACCTGTACCTTTAGTCCCAGATTGTTACATCATATGTTTTAGTGTGATATAGTTAATTTCCAACCTCAAACCAAAAATATTCCTGTTTTTTCAGCTCACAGTTATAAATCCAGCATGTTTAAGCTTTCTGTATCATCAGTTTGACACCTTTCTTCAAACACCTCAGGACATGAGAAATGTGTCATGTTAGTTGCAGGTTCCCCTGTGAGAACAATTCCTGAAACACATTTGTCCGGGTAGGAGCCAGTTTGTCAAGAACTTCTCATTGCATCGTGGGAAAACCATCTAAGCCAGACAATGTTTCCACCTCCAAAAACGGCTTAGTGCTTTTGACCCATCTACTGCTGTAGGGATAATCTTTGTGACCTTCTGACATTTTTGTCAGGTTCATTTTAAAAAGGTCCCTTTATAATATACCCATCAAAGCTCAGATTAATTAAGATACTTATACAAATTAGCAAATCCCTTCTTCATGCCCGTCATTTTTTTATTATGTTCCCTCACTTCTGACTCCTTTTAGTGTAATTTCCACATATTTGGCCTAAAGTCTCCCTGATTTTTCTGCTATGATAGAGATTACTAAAGAATGAAAAAGTTTCTTTGCAATAGCAGGTTGTGTGCTTCTCAAATATTGTTTTTAAAAAAAGAAACATGAAATGCTTTGCCTTTAAAATGTTGCTCCTTTGTTTTATGCTCTGATGGGCTATGCATCTTTCTCCTTTGCAATCCTTTCTCTACGTAAATCGGATGCAATAATCCTATAATGATTTATTCTGGATTTGAGGCCTGTATCTATCACTCAAAGCACAGATAATGGTCCAGTTGTTCCAGTTATTTCACCTCATAAATAAAAAACATACTAAGAGAAAGCATCTATTGGTATTCTGAAATAACCTGCTATATGGGGAAGTGGGATCTTTACTCTGTTAACCTGAGAATATCTGGTTGTGGGTGACTTTTAATCAAATCAGTTTTGGCGCAACAGTTAAACTTGGCCAGGAGTCTTCTTTTTTTCTTTGCTCAGTCCTCCACTCTTGATGACAAAACAGGGGCCCTGGTTACTCTAAGCAGGTCAGACATTTAACAAATGTCAAAAGACATTTTGTCTTATTATTGTATTGCTCGATATGGACTCTTATCACCAATTAACACTCAAAAATCTTAACTTATTGTCTTGTTTATGCTATCATATCCTTGATCTGTGTATTCATCACATAGCTAGTGGATTGATTCCCCTGTTCACAGAGTAGCATTTCTGACTTAGGTACATCCCAATGTGAGCTCAACTTTTCCACCAATGTATCTGATTTCACTTTTGGCCGATTGAAATGTGGTGCGTGAAGCATCATCACATCAACAGCAGCCTGTGTCGTTTTATAGCAGGTGTTGAATCAACATGATGTGGATCTAAGCCTTGTGGCTTCTAGTAACTACAAGAATGCTTTCATTGCTGTACTACAAATCCATTAATAAATTTTCACTGACACCATATCTACAAGCCATATGTGTTTGTGATGACACTAATATAGTACATGACCTTTGTTGAGGACAGGCCTCATATTTAGAGTTCACACTGAGATATATTATACAACTTTGGCTATGCTTTAAAGAGGGACTTACAAAGCCAATGACAGGGGTGACGAAAGCACCAGGTGCAGCCAAACTGCTTGGGCTCTTGCACTTAAAGAGGAGGGGCATGAAAACTTCCATAACTGTCATTATTATGTCAACATCCAGGGTTCAGGTTAGGGTTAGGGTTACAAAATGGTAACAGTGACATGTCAATATATGGTTTGCTCAACTCCATGAGAGCTTGCCAGATTTACTTGTAAAAGCCCTCCATCTGACTGTTTTAAATTAGTCTCATCTGATTTTTTTTTCTTGGTTATCAAACTGAAAAATTTCCCTATATGAATATTATTTAAACCAGCCACTTCCTTTTTTCCCTTAAACTTCAAGAAGCAAAAGCATGCTGTCTCTCCATCAAGTGACCTTATGACTTCAAGTCATGGGATAACTTGTGTGAAAATGTATTGAGAAAAAAGAACAATAGCTAGACTGCATGATTTTTAGTCAGCTGCAACATAAAAGTGAGTTCAAATAAGGAGGCAAAATAGGGTATATGTTAATGTAACTCTAATAAAACTAGATTCATGAAGCAGCAAGAGAAAGAGTTGACTTAGTAGATTGTAACTGCATGTGACTGTATCTGGGGCTGTCACCAATGGGGTGAAGGCGTAAAGTTTCTGTGCTTTCATGTTTGGCAGGTCAATCCATTCATCCATACATTTACCTCTGCTTATCCAGGGTCAACAGTCCAAGCAAATCAACCAGACAGCTCTCTCCTCAGAAGTACTTTCTAGCTCCTCTTATGAAACCCTGATGTGCCAGGTAGGATACACTATATAACTCCTTCAATGAGTTATGAGTCTACCCCAAGACCTCCTCCCAGTTGGACATGCTCATAACACCTATAAGGGAGGCCTCAGGGAGGCATCCTTACCAAGTGCCCAAACCACTTCAACTAACTCCATTCAGTGGAAAAGAGCAGCGGCTATAATTCAAGCTCCTTCTGGATGTCTGTGCTCTTGACACTATCTCTGAGACTCAGCCCAGCCACTCTAAGGATGAATCTCATTTTATTCTTCCTGTCAGAACCCACAGCTCAGTGTTGTAACAAAGTCAGAAATTAAAATTGCAAGCTTTGCCCTCCAGACCAGGCAACTCTTCACCACAGTTGTCTGGTACGACACCCACATTAATGCAAATGCAGCGCCAATTCTCCAATCAATCTAAACATCCATTTTTCCTTCACTCGTGAACAAGGACTCAAGCAGTCTTGTATAAAGTACTTAAAGGCAATATTTGAGAAAACAAAAAGTATCTGACCAGACTTTGGTAGAAGTTTAAGTCACCTTTAACAATATTACTGGGGCAAAAGTCTTAAAGTATTTAATATTTAGTGTAATAACATATCAAAAGTAACTTCCTGATATAAAATGTACTTAAGTATTAGAAGTAAAAGTAAAAGTTTTTTTTTTTTTTAATAAGCAGTTAGATTTTCTGATTATGGAATTTATTTTGGCTGCCTTACAGTGAAACCAGAACATCCATGCACAAGAGAAAGGGGCTTAAACTCCATCAACATTAAGAATCAATCAATACTGCTGATCTGTGCATATGAACAAACAGTAAGAGCACCTCTCCCTGTGAGCTTAAGACACACCTCCCTCGCAACAGCAACGTGACCTTCCAGGTCTCATAACCAGTCTGCAAGGTAAGCACGCCGAGGTCCAAACTTTGACTTCTACCAGACTGTGCACCCATCCCTATGCCTACTCCTGTGGATGGTTAACCTGAAAAGGACAATGGCTTCACTTTTTTCTGGTAGACTCAGCCCACTTAAGCTCTCCAAATGGCAAGGTGGCCTATCCTCCTCCTCCTCCTCAGGCTCTAAGGGTGTGCCCCTGTGCCCCTCTTCCAGGCAAAGTAATTCTTTTCCCCTTTTTGCCAGCTCATGGCTGATTCCTGGAGGTTCTGTGAATTGCTCTGAGTGTGGCCCCTCCCCTGGGACCAATATGCCTGAAGAGACTCTACCAGGGGCTGAAGCTCCCAACAACCTAGCTACCCTCCACCGCATTAAAGTGGCAGTTGTTTTATACTTACCAACAGATGGTGTTCAAACCTACTCGTCTAAGCTATATTGACTCCTCTGAAGTTTAAATCAGGCTGTGGTAAATACTGCTAATATTGCATAAAAACTGTTGTAGTACAAATAACTGTGTCCTGGCTGCTGTTCCTAGTTATTGGCTGGTTTGAATGAGAGCTGAGCTCTTGGGGACTATTAATTTTTCACTCAAATGCCAATTATTAAACAACCTTCTTGCATCAACCCCTCTGAAGTTCTGTCCTTAAACTATGGATTGTTGACAACGAAAAAGTTTTGCATGATAATGTGAAAAACATGCAGAAACTGGCTGAACTGTTTGTGCCTTGCATGGACATTTAATGGTGCCATATGGCTCTGTTATTTGGCTTGGCGTGCCATTTCTTCCCATTTCATAATAAGAAGTGTATACAACCTTTTTTTTTTAAGCAAGGAACAGACAGCTTGTTAACTGTGAGTAGATCGTTGCTGAAACTGACAGACAATGTCTTGGGGAAGATCATAGCCTGTTTCAGTAAACAGACAAAACATAAAGTTGCCTTCTCAATGTTGAGAGATAAAAAAGATAATAAAAAAATACTAAAAAAAAAGGTTGATTTAACATGCTTTCTGGTAAGACAGTTAGTTCTTGTTTCACTAATTTATGTGCAATTGCTCATTTAATAAAGAAGCTTACAGTCAATGGTAAAACGTTGCCAAAAAGGAGACGTTATTACAGGATTGACAGCTCTCCTGAAAAATGTTGCTCCTGAGCCATTTTTTTTTTTACTACATTAGCAGAGTGTTGGAAGAACAGAGAGAGAAAAACTCAATAAACACTTACACAAAAGTTATGGAATTTTCCATATCCGCAAGAGTCTGTTTCAAATAAGTCATAAAAACTCAGGGATCTCTGCGGTTTTATCTGTAAGTTCATTGTGTCCTGGTTAGAAGAAGGGCGTGATGTCATTCCTGTGGCTCCACCAGCCAGATTGCTTCTGCACATGTCTTGGCTTCATAGTATGCAACCTGCACAACTAAAAAACATGTATCATCTATGTTTTTTTCTTACCCATTCAACAATGTGAAGGGATCTGAGTCATATTTGACTATACCAATGGATAAAAAAAAAAAACCTCATACCATCTTGCTTTACATATGGTTAACTTATGCATTATTGCCATTGAAGTATTGTCAGTATTTTGGATAATGATCATATTTGTTTTGTAGCTATTTCGAGCACTTTTTATCTCAAGTGGAAAGTCTTTGACAATTCTTACATTACTTTGTGGAAGGAAAACTATTTCAGCACATGAAAGAAAAATGTATCCATTTTCATCATTTCAGAAAAATCAGAAATCACAAAACTAGGGATATGCTGTGTGAACTAGATATTTAGATTGTTGACTTTTCAGTACAATACTTTAATTTATGCAGTGGGGTGGATGTTATTTTTTCATCTTCTATTTTGTACTCAATCAAAAATTTAAATGTGTTGATTGAAAAAAAGACGCCCTTTGGTACACAACACACCTAAATATCTCGCATAATTTACCTTCCTACCTACCTGTTTCCTAGAGGTAGCTAATCACAGATTTGCCTGGAACTGCTTGGGTCAGATCCAACAACAATGCACTTTGTCAATAAGAGTAGAGCAAACAAAAAAGAACAAAAGAGTAAAAAAATATCAACTATAAGATTGCAAGTGAAGGAAATGGTCAGAATGACTTTAATAGCCAGTATTTTCATACAACCACATTAGTCCAAGCTAATCCAAGTCAATCCACTTTTCTATTTGTGAATCTAACCAACACATTTAACTTAGCCAATAAAATAACAAATGAGCTTGTAAAAGTGCTGAAATTGGAGCAATGTGACCTCTTTCTCAGGACGATAGGGATTTGTATGTGTGAGGAATTCAGTAAACAATGTGACGCTCCTTCTTGCATAAACATGGGTATTACGTTATTGTCATAGCCTTTTGTAACCTGTCAGTTCCTTAGTCATCAGATGTGAAGCAAAGGGTGGGGGGGCACAGTGGGGGATTGTGGAGTTTTACAGCACACTGGGATAATTAGAAAAAGAAGCTTGCCTGACCAAAATATAACAAACTCTTCAGCTAATTACGTATGTAAGTAAAAGGTATGTTTTGTAAGATGTGCTCTCTCAACATCTACTGGTTATTGTTTTTCACTTTTCCACATCTTTTTTTTTTTTTTTTTTTTTTTTTGAATATTTAAGCCACAAAAAAGCTCAACAGGCAACTTCCAAAGAATGAAATATTTCTCTTTGTGGGTAATAAAATGCTGCAGCCATAAAAACAATGTATTTGATATTCCCTTGTTTCCATGACAGCAATTACAAGAGTTTAAAAATGTTTTAAAAAGTTTGAATGCTTCATGCTGCACAAATGCAAAGTTCACAAAAATGCTCTTGAATCTCGGGGAGAGTTTTAAGGAAATAGCTTCATGACAGAATGATTTTAAAAAGTTACACTTACCACCACCATTCTTGTAGCAAAGATATGGAAATCTCCACACATTTCCAAGTCCAATGATAGCACCAGCCACAGAAAGGATGAATTCACTCTTGCTTGCCCACTTGCCTCTGTCCTTGATTGTTTGTGATGTGGTCTTGGGAGGGATATGGCACAGGCTGCGCAGAGTGTCTGCCATGCTGCTCAGGGAGAGATAGTCTAATGGCAACACTGGCATAGATCCTTGAGTTTCAGGACTGCCTGGGGACCGACTGAGGCACATTTGAATGGACTTACTTAATTTTGAAACTGCAAGGTATTTTAGCCACAAGGGGGAACTGTCGAAGCATTACACAAAGCAACCGCCCCACATCCAAGAGAATCACAGGAGGGTGGATTTGACTGACTAATTTCCTTTTGGCTATGTTATGGAAACTTTGAAAGTTGGACTCGCTCAGTCTTACACAAGGTGTGAAAAAGTGACAACCAGCACATGTAACACTGTGGAGCCCAACAACTGCTCTCAAGGGAACAACTTCTGGTGACTAATAAATCTAGTGGCCCAAAGTGAGGTAACATCACAGGAATTTTATGTAATTTACTCTGTGCTGCATTACATATTGGTTTCCACATGCTTTTTCTTTTCACTACTTTAACTGTGGGTTGGAAAGCCAAATTGCATTCAAGCTCCAGGATACTTTAAATTTTGTTTTCTAAATTCTGATGACATACGTAGCACCTTCACAGTAAGTGCACATTTTAATATGAATCTAGGATTTTGAGTCAAAGAGCAGAGGAAAAAACAAGTAGGAGAGAGAGAGGGAGAAAGTGACACACAGGTTTGGCATGTGGGGGCTTGTTCATGATGAAAACATGTAAAGTAACCAAATGTCTTTGAGAGCTGAACAAGCAGATTGATGGATCTTAGCTCATTTGCAAATGAAGGATATCTCAGCGTGAGCTGCCGAGGGCACTTGAGGCAAATTGGCAGACGGTGAGAAGCCAGAAAACAGCCAGAGCGTCAGTTTGTATTTGTTTTTGTTGTAATGTAACTTGGAGTAATGTTGAGTAACTGGAGCTTGTCACAGAAGAAATGACAACAATTTCGAGCCTGTCAGAAAGGTACAAAATAAAATATGAGTGAAGTTATGAAAGTTATTGAATCCTTTCACACAAAATTGAACCCAAGTTAGATTTTAAATTCCTGTGGTTTGATTAATAAAGCATGGCTGATATTTGAGAAATTTCCCTGCCCAAAGAGAGATTTTATCAACAGACTCTCATGTAATAATACTGAAACCCCAGGCTGACTTCAAGCACAAAACTTTTAATAGTAATGTCAGACTTTCAGATATTGATCAAATTTACACTCATCTATAGATCCTATCTTGTAGCCATTAAGGATTTTTGATGTGGTTTAAGCTCTTTACTGCAAAAAAAAGCAGAGGAGAGAAAGAGAGAGTGAACACACAAGTCTGGTATGTGAGTACTTGTTCAGGATGGAAAGAGGAATAATCCTTTTTTTTTATCTAAATGCCACAAGGATGGATCCAAGTTGTTTTATAACTGTAATATTCTAGGCACAAACTTTAAACAGAGACTTTTGGAGCAAAATAGTAGAAAACCAGAATTCACTCAAGGCAGCAAAGGGTTGGGCTGTTGGGTTTAGTAACTGGAGAGACTGACAGATATGATATGACACTTTAAAAAATGTCAGCCAGGTGTAAAATATGCACCCTTGCTGGCTATGGAAGCCTTTGAGGTTTTGTTTAGAGTACTTTTCTGATACAATCCATGAAGGTAAATACGTTTTTACATTTTCTTATTAGGTCTTGTTTGAATGCAGCTGCCTCCATCTGAAAGCACTGCTTTCCAGTCTTTCACTTCCAAGGATTATTTCTGTGCAGCTCAGTATTTTAAGACAGCAGCAAGGGGCTCTGCTTGAACCCTGGTCCCTTCGCCTGGTGCAGTGACACTTCAAGCAGCTTACTGTGGCTTGTTGGCTGCTGATGCTGGGTCTAAGCTTTCATATGAAAGCATTTGGTCCTTCCAGAGAGATTGCAGAGACATACTAAATCACTAGCGCTGAAAGAACTTTTAAATAACCCTTACCTCAGCAATTCCACAGTTTTAACAACTCTAATAGCTGTTGAAATGTGATATTCTCCTCTGATGTGTAAATAGTAAAAGTACATAATATCATGATGACAGTAAATTAAATTTTCCTCCAACCAGATTTGGGAGAAATAATCTGGTGTTACAATAACAAGATAAGGAAGACACATTTTAATCAGGATCCTGTTAAAATTGTTGCAGAAAATCTCAAGGAAACTCTCTATCAGTTGTGATAAAAATACAAATGAAATAGTTTGAGTTTGTCAAGCATGGTGGCATGAAGATAAAAAGAGAAGCACAACAATATGAAATAAGTTTTATTGATTTCTCAAAGTATAGATGTGATTTCAGAAGAAAAATATTTTTCACAAAGCTTATATAAAGTCATCATTTTTAGGTAACCTGACAAAGTGCACTTCTGTGATTGGCCTGTGCTGGCAAAACACAACATGTTATGATGCAAAAAAGAGTGAATAAAAGTAACTGGAAGACAAAATATATAAGACTTGAGAGACGTTCAAAAAAACATTTCTGACACAGACCCTTCATTTCATGTTGTACTTCAGGTTCAATGTGGTTTATACATTTCAAACTTTATGTGATACATTTGATGTCAGAGAATAATCTCAGTTTGTCATTTGCTATTGTCCTTATGTTGCAGCTTTGACTTTTGGATAGATCTATCCCTCCACCAGTCGTTATACATTTTCACAAGTTCAACAAAACAAATACAGGCAGTCGCAAAAGTAAGATCCATCATAAAAAAAACAGTGCATGTTGAAACCTCTTGTTCTTGCAGTATTGAGAAAAATGTTCCAACATTTAAGTACAATGGTAAAATATATTACCATATTTTCCATTCTATTCTTCTGAATACATATACACTGGAGTTTAAAAATGTGTCAAAAAAGTGGTTTAAATGAAATTTAAAACAAAATATAGTTTCAAACTATGATTGTTTGATTTAAAGGCAGTCCTATGATTTCTTCAGTACCTTTGCTATGCAGAAGATGACAACAAGACTTAAATCTGTAAATTCAAATCTTTGTTGTAACAATCAGGCTTTGCAGGAACTATGCTGCTGTTGTGATTTATAAAAATGAACTCAAGAAGAAGATAAAGCAGTGTTGTATTGAATTTGGGACTTCGCAGCAATTTAACACCACTGACAATAATAGAGCTGAGAGAAACAGAGACATGTCTGCTCAACAGACTGGATCAATACATTACAGCACAACTGGAGGCTTAGCTTAGTGAAATTTCACAGCAAAGTCTTATTAAGTGAAATGAATAATGTATCAGATCAGCTATCAAACCAAACTTTAGAACAGAAGTTTAACCTCAGTCATGTTGGATAAAAACCCTGTGAAATGACTCAAATCCTGGTTTAAACCTCTTTAATCCAACCTCTGGATTTAGAGTTGAGACCACAAAGAACAAGAGACCCACACATTCAGTGAAAGTCAAGAGTCTCTTGAACTTTAGTGAAAACAATTGGAGTAAACCAATAAAATGTGCTTTCTCCGAGTCAGAGGAGGATGAAATGATTTCTTAAATGTGTTATTTTTTGAAATCACATTCAGAGGTTAGCGCTGTCACTTCACAGCATGAAGGATCCTGATTTCAGTGCCCAGCCCAGCAGGTGCCTTTCTCTGTGGAGTCTGCATACCTGGGCTCTCTCCAACTTCCTCCCACAGATCAGAAAAGTGCTTGCCAGATTTACTGATGCCCTGACCAGCCTGTAGAGGTGTGGGTTACTGTGTGTGTGTGTGTGTGTGTGTGTGTGTGTGTGTGTGTGTGTGTGTGTGTGTGTGTGTGTGTGTGTGTGTGTGTGTGTGTCCGTCTCTACACACTAGGGTGTACCCTGCCTTGTGCCCGGTGACGGCTGGGATAGGCTTCAGCCCACCCTCAAAAGGGAAAAGGGGTACAGAAAATGTATGGATGTTTGCATAGTCTCCTACAAGGTGTGAGCTGTAGTTTCAGACTTTTCATAAACAAAGGAGAACATACGACCTGCTCCCAGACAATTTAAGTGAAATTTTAGCAAAAAACAAATGGATGGCTTGTAGAATATTACAACATACAAAACAAAATAGTTAACAAATAGAGCCAATATATAGTGATACATCTTTAAAGAGTAATTTACGACCTGAATTGGTTATATGCTGATGTCTATAAAAGTTCTGTTAAGTCATTTTAAAAGGAAGGGAGTGCTTCAAAATCAGTGCAAATGTGGAAATCAAGACTCGCACTTCCTGATCTTCATCCTGGGAACTAGCCCATCTGCAAATGCACCCTTTATTTTCTCTAGGAGAAGTGCCTGACTCACATTCCAGATACCCAGCCAACCTGGCAGTGATTTAACCAACTACAACCTAAGCTAATGTTGGCGGGGTTTGATAAAATGAGTAACCAGTGAAATGCTATGGCGTAATAATATTGCTTATCAATCATTTTGACAGCTGCTGACGTGGAGTAATGTTTTAGATGTGTTACTGTGTGAGCATCAAACAAACACAGTCTACTTTTTAAAGAGTTCAAAAAGGAGAAGAAAACAACTACACTCAGATCTAATGTATTAGAGTAACTAATACCTAAGCTTACAGTCAAGGGCAAACACACTGCAATGAATCCAAGGATTTTCTTTCAGTGAAATAGGACGCAAATTCTGAACCAGTGAAAATCCCAAACATTTATGGCAATCCAAAACAATTTAACAATGACCAGAAATGTTCTGCTTTAGAAAAACACTGTTTTATGCCACAAATTCCACTCATTCCTAACATTTATTACATAATCCATGCACAGTTAAGTTATTTTAGCACATTTCTGTTGTATTTTCTGCTTGCATGTGGTTTTGAGTAAATTCCTAAATTTATTTCTGTCTGTGAGGACGAAAATAAGTTAAGGTGTTGCATCTTGTTTGCCTGCATCAACCAGAGAACATCACAACTTCAATTTCTGCTGGTAGAAACGGCAACATTCTTTTATGCACACATCAATGCCACACCATCACTGCTTACATTGTTTCTGCATCTGATGGACAGAGGCATCCAGAAGCATTTTGTTGTGCCTAAAAATAACCTGAGAGGCTCAAGCTCTGAGTTCTTACGGCACTGTACAGATGCAGCATACTGACAGATGACACCTGTCTGAATCAAAGACGTTGAAGGTTTCCTTTAACAGAGGATATCGTTAAAAAACTGCATAAGATTCAATACTGAGTGTTTGCTATGTTGCTGTAGAACTAAAACTCATCACTAATTGTATATGACACCTGATATGGTAGCCTACTAGAACTGGACGTGAGAATTTATTGCTTATCATATGTCCTTGAAAACAATTAGCTTGTAAAACCTGTTGTGTTCAAGAAAAAACATCATATTTAAAAACATCATCAAAAGGGTTTCATAACTGCATCTCCATCTCAGCTGCCCCACTCGCCTTGTATTCATTGGCAGCAGGCGTGAGTGTGTTGTCTGGGTTCAAAGGGTACTGCTCAGGCTGCTTTGCTGCAGAGTGTGTCTTGTTTTCAGGGCGACAAAGTTGCCTGAATTTCTGTAGGAAAATGATAACATAAAGCAAGTTCACATCAGTCAATATATTGTGGCACAGAACATGATTTTAGCAGTGGTTTGAAGGAACATGTTCACTGCTCACTTATCCTAGCAACAGAGACGTGAGACAGGACTGTGGCAATGTATAGTATGTGTGCAGTTCTCTTAGAGCAAAGGTGTTGTGACCATTGCAATTTGTTTAAGTGTGGTTGCAGACTCACAGTGTAAAAACAGCTAGAGAAAGTGAAAATGCATCTCAGTACTTCCCTGAAACCCAAACAACAGTAAAACAAACTGAAGGAAGATGTCACCACTGTCTGGTTCAAAAGTAGCATTGCAGACAGAAAACTTTTACCAGATCAGAAAGTGTCATCTAGGATTCTGGGCCACATGAAAAGATGTCACTAAGAAAGGAAATGTGGCATGAATATGATGTCCATGTGGACGTCATATTTCATATTTCTGTTTCTCAGACACATGATACTTCATTTTTAAAAACTTTTTTGTCCAATAACTACCATAACTACCATAACTACATACTAATAGCGAACCAATAACACTCTAATCATAACTTCTTGCACAAAAACAAGTTTTATTATCATACTTATTAAGTCTTACACTTGTGCCAAAATAGCAGGGAGAAACGAAAAAAAAATGCACATCAGACAAAGCTTCAGGTTTTCAGAGGTTAAATTTCTGCCTCAACAACCTGTTAGTAGTCAGAAAGTGCAGTATTTTTTCTTTTTGCCTGCTCCAGGGCTGAAGCTGAAGCTTATTTCTCAGAAGCAAGAACTAAATGGCATACAAGAGTCTGACACCTGCTCACAACATGCACTGCATGAACTTTGTAGTGATACACAGGTGATATAATCTCCCACTTACTCTCACTCATGATCTTTGGTTAAACATAGTAAAGACACAACATGTTTATACCCTTGCAACTTCTGATTTTTCATGTCCAAACAGGTCTTTATAAATGTTTTTAATTACCTTATAGTTTTAATTGATCCATAATAGTTTGAAACTTGACACCCTAATCATTCAAATTATTGCTAAAGCTCAATTTCCAGCTTAAACTATCATCAAACTGTGTGAGTTTGGCAGCAGCATCAACTTTTTGGCTCAGATTCAGATTGATCCTGCTGACTGGTAACAGGTGGACTAAACTATTTTGTGCATTAGTACAGATAAGGGGAACCTGTGACACAGACCACATTTTTTCCATTCAAGAAGTTCAGATCTTTGTTAATTCATTTTCACCTGTGACCATTACAACTTTGAGAATAGAAAAGCAAACCATTAGTAAATTTTTATTTCAACCCCATCAAGCGCCCATTCCTCTGAAGAGGCCCCGAGTTTGGAATTTTGGAATCAGGCCAGAAACACACTGTGCAGAATTGAATAACACTGAATTATTGTATGACTAAGAGGTGTAAGAGAGTTCATCAATATTACAGGAGAACAAAACAACCGAGAGCCACATTAGAGAGGCTTGAAGGACTCATTTGTTGATGTGTACATACCTGTCCCATCGTCCCTTTCATCTGAGTCACTTTAAAGATCATCCAGAGAGGAACCAGGAGAACACAGAACAGTCCAAGGGACCAGCCCAAAGCATAGGCCCAGGTCGGGTAGACATAAGTTTTGTTGAACTTAAGAGGCTTGTATCTCACAATTGAAAAGATGAAAGTACCCTGGAAATGGATTGACATACTGGATCATTATATTTGATACACACGGTATATAAACCAGGTCTAAAACAATTAGTTTTGCTGTCACTGAAGCTTGGGAAAGGGGATTTTTCACTTATGTGACATGTAGGAACAGAAACCTTATGGAGTCATGGTCTTGGTTTTGGGGAGTAGTTTGACTAGATGGCACAGAAGCCTGGGGCTTGGGTGTCAAGAGTTGAGGTATAAATCAAGCCACACTTCAAAATTAAGCCTTAGATAATCGCATTAAGGAAAATGTCACTCTGTGTAAGTAACAAGTTTATTCGGAGTCAGAAGCATTATGGTTTCTATGTGTATTCTAGGATTTATCATCTGTTTGCATGCTTTTGGAATAGACAACGAACAAAACATACACAAGGCAACCGAGGAACTTGTTATGACATCGATTTAGTCTCGAAGGGTGAGATCAGATGTCAACTGATGGATTCTGAGATTGGACTGCAGAGATTGCGAGTCTGTACAGCTGCCTGATCTTAGATTGTCATGAGTGGGACATATTTCACCTTTCGTCTTGATCAGGGATTGTAAGCATTTTTTAGACTAAGGACCCCAAAACTATTGGAGACCTGGAGCAGGGACCCCCTAATATATCTAATGTACATTAGACTGTGTTTTATAATAAACCAGGCCTAGTACCACGTGCAGATGTACCTTGTTGTGTTATTGTGCATAAAACATCAAGCTATTCAAATGAAAAGCAGTTTTAAAATAAATATAATTTACTTGAAGCTTTTCCAAGTTTGTAGGGTGGCCTTGCCCCTACTATTTATAAAGATAACTTCTCAACTGATACAAATGCCAATATCAACTTTCCTGTTTTCTTTTCCACGGATATCTTCCTTTAAAATAACTGTTGCATGCAAGTGTGTGTGTGTGTGTGTGTGTGTTTTTTTGGGGGGGGATTAGTTGGATGGAGTCTGAACAAGATCTCAGCCAATCCCAGGGAACCTGACAGAGCCAGTGTGCAACATGTGATGGGCAGAGCAGAGACAGAGGTGGGTCCTTCTCTACCAGAAGGACTCAGCGGTGGATGCTGAGTAAACTGGTTCACAGTTTGAGAGAGCTGCTGTGTTGCTGAATGTGAATATTCCTGACAAAAAATAACATTTCTGGCCTCCATGTATCCATTAATTTGTCTTCAAATATGAGTTAACACAAAAATATTTGGAAACAAATATTTGAAAATACAACATTATACCCTAATCAAGCAAAAAATGTTACAGACCCCCCTGCAGCACATCCACGGGCCCCTTAAGGAGCATCAACCGCCTGTTGAAGACTTCTGGTCTAGATTATTATTGTAATATCTACACAGCTGTATTCTATTTTATTTTTTTTATTGCTGGCTTCATAATGACAAGTCACAAGGTTTATTGTCATAGCTCAGGGCTGTGACAGCAGCCACATTTTATCCCCTTACATCACAGCTCTACTTTGCGGGGGCCCATGCAACGCACCCAGAAAAGGGAAGGCTATTAAAGCAACATGTACTTTGTCCCACAGTGCACATTAAGAAATAAAAGCCATGTAATGTATGTTAATGTTTGCAAGTCTTATATATCCAACACAACAAGCAGGCTTTGTGCGAAAGAACAATGTTGGCATTTGTTGTCCGGATTGACGCCCTTTGATCACCTGAGATCAGTTTTGGAATGTTAAAGTTGGTCTGGAGTTTCATTATGTCATTTATTTCTGTTTTTCCCCATCTCTCCTGTCCCCTGTATACATACACTAGTTGTCTTCCTCCATTTTTGTAATACCCATCTGATTTTCTTTTCCTGGTCAGTGTAAGTTTGAAGTAAGTGGAGAGTTGGAGGAGAGTGGTAGGGAAACATCTATAACAAAATGAATAGCACTAGGAAAAGTCAGAAAAAGCCACGTCTTTTGAATCTTTGATATTATTCCATCAAAAATATTTTGACTTCATGCTTCTCTTATTTCTCTCTGCCTCAGTATCACTTCACTGTAGGTGACAATTTATTTTTTAAAACATTCTTGTTCTTGACTTCAGTAAAACAAATGTTCATATGTGAACAGAAAGAACTTATTCACTCCTACATCCATTAACTCCTACCACCAACACTACACTGTGAGGAAGAGATACAAGGAAACTATTTTATCTATTGATTACATATCTTACCAAAAGGAATCGAAGGGACCAAAATTATCACAACTGTTCCTTATGAAGTCAGAGAAAATCAAAGACAACATTTTTTCACTTACCAGACAAACAGTGGGTGTGATATAAAGCCAGCAATACTTCATCAATGGCCATGGACGGTAACCTATCATGTCTTCGATGTTATCATATAGACTATCAGCTCCTGTTAATGAAAAAAGAGAAATTAATTGCAGTTTGAATGAGAATCCTGAGCATTAAAAGTTGGTAAAAGACTTGTTTGCTCAAAAGTTATTAAAACATAAAACATGGGGCGCAGATGGCCTAGTGGATATGGCCGCGCACCATGAGGTTCGCCCTCGAGCGGGTGGCCCGGGTTCGATTCCCACCTGTGGCCTGTATCCCGCATGTCATTCCCCACTCTCTACCCCCTTTCATACTCTATCCACTGTCCTCCACTATCCAATTAAAGGCAGAAAAGCCCATAAAATATCTTTAAAAAAATATAAATTGATGTGAACTAATCACTGTTCGATGTGAAATAGTTATTTCTGCAGCCTATCTAAATTTTATGTCTTAATTTAACGTCATGCATGTGCTTGAAATGTGGTCTGTGTCCCCTGTTTTTCCCAGTATTGCCTCTATTGCATGAACTGCTTTGATGTGCTCTAGGTGTGCATGTTTCAACTGGGTTTTATGTTGTATGTCTCTTTTCCTTATGCTTAGGCCTGCTCTGATTATCATTGTAATTTCTTTTAAATTGTATTTTAAATCTTAATTTTCATATTTAAGGTTGCCTTTAGTCAATTGGCTGGGGACTACTGCAGGAAGTTAACCGTACAGGCCAAAGCTGCCTCTTTTACTGTACAGTAAATTAAAGGGGACTGTCCACGTAAGTATAAATCAGTAGACTTAACTAAAATGGACAGATATACATTTATGTATTAGACTTAAAGGCCTAATAGTCAAAGTTACCATCCATTAATGTGAAAGTTATTTTAATATTTCATCAGAAATACAATGTACTGCCAAGCCACATGAAAACATTATTAAAGTTGAAAATGTATCAATTATGCAATCATGTTCTGTAAATCCATTTTCATATGAATATCATCATTCGTTTTCTACCTATTCTTCTGTTCCCAGCTGTCTTAGGGCGAGAGGCATGATGCACCCTGAACTGATCGCTCGTCAATTTCACCTTACAACTTACAACTACAGGCAATTTAGAATCACCAATTAACCTGAGCATGAACATGTTTTTGGACAGTTGGAGGAAGCCGGAGTGACAGGAAAATACATTGAAAAAGCCACTATGAATGTGACAGAAACCTCAGATTTGTTATATTTAACACAACACAAGCATGGGTATCAGAGTGCTTTCATTATGTACAATTGGAGTGTAGCGGTGTTGACTTCATTCAAATTTTAAAAGGCTTTGGAAATTGTCTGTACTAAGCCCTTCAGTTTAACTCTTACTCTTACATAATTTTACTGTAATACTTTTTTTTGGGAACATCAGTAAAACGGGAGTTTCTAATGCTTACATGGAATCAGTTGGGTTTAATTAGGATTTAAGTAGCAGTTGTTTGTGTTGTTGCATTTTTCCCACCCCTCTAAGCCAGTACATAAACTAGTCTTGAGTGGGTCATTTTATGGAATGCATGCATAGAGCTGTCTGGGGTGTCTTGTTTTCATTCACAGTCCATGACCGAGAGCCAAAGAGACCAGACTCCCCTCCATGAGAGGACTGAATGTCCATCCAGCTTAAACAAGCTCACATAGAAATCACTGAGACAACAAAGCTTAGTATAAGAGAGGACTTATGAGTAGAAAGAGCAAAGTATGCACTACACCAACCCATCAAGTGTGACTGGCAGAATTTGGACACATACAGTAAGAATGCACTGATGTTTTGCACTTACCAATATGTTTGTTTCAGAACTTTCAAATTTATGAACTAACCTAAACTTAAGCATTAATTCATCTTTTGTCTTCCTTTGTGCAAAAATATGTCTGCATTTTGAAATACAACAATGTTGGCCATAGCACTGTACACAATCTCAAATCATAAATAATTAGTAGTTATTAAGAAAGAATAAAACAATTAAAACAATAAAAGCCAACACCTAAAAAGTAAATAAAAACCAGGCAGAAAGAATGTGTTATGTGAGGGAGGATTTAAAAACACAGAGTGAATTGGCCTGCCTGATGTGCGAAGGTGAATTGTTTCACAGTTTCAGGCAGTTATGGAAAAAGCACAGTCACCCCTCTGTACCTCCTTTGTCTATGTGCTTCATTTTTCACTTTATTTTGTCTGAATAAAGGTCAAGAACACTGAAAGGAGTTTTAGTGATTATTTAGTGATCTTTCTTTGGTTTTTAGGAAAAGTCTTTGAACCAAACCTCATGAAAACCCTTCTGGGTCATGTGAAGTGATGTCATTGGACTTATCATCTTTATTTTTCATCTGTACTTTCATGCTTTCATGCTGATTTCTCTGTAAAGTATCTGAGGTAGTTTTACCCTAATATCCATAAAATGTGACATTCATGCTGTCCTGTGGTGCTTTTTCTCTCATCTGCAAGTGCAGAAACTGTGCAATTTTAAAAACACATGCAAAAGTCAAAAGCAAACATGGAAACAGCAATTAAAAACATGCTGCAAAAAATGTGTTTTTCATGTACAAGTGATGCAAAGTTAAAAAAAAAACTGTTAAAAAAAATCATAAAACATGAAATCCACTTAATTGAGTCTCAAAGATGGAAGTGCTCCAGGCCTGTCGGGGGCGATGGCTTGTAGTATTAATATTGATATGACAGAGTAGAGGACCAGACACTGAATTCCCTTATAAGAGAAAAGCAGCATTAATTGACATCAGGGGTGAGTGGGAAGCTGCTTTAGCTGGGAGCATTTGACCTATAATTTGTCAATCAGTAATGGTAAAAATACAGCTGAGACAGAAGAACAGTGAGAGGGATGACAGCCAAGTTTTCCCGTGTTTGTAGACCTCAAAAATGTTTTGTTATGGCCCCTGGAGTTTTTCAAATGTTTTCTCAAAACATAAAACCTGAACTTAACCAAGGAGTTTTGGGAGTAAAACTATACTTCAACAGTAAGAGTTTTGTTTTATTTTGTTAAACATTCAGTAAAGATTCTCAGATAGTAAAGGCCGTCTTGGATAGAGTTAAAGTCAGTAGACAAAATCTGATGTAATAGAACCAAAAGAATGTACTCCAATGCAGCTAAAACATTTTGTGACATATCTCAAGCTAAATTCATGGCTAGTGACATCACTGGTGTCATAGTGACAGTTTCTCTACAAACCCCACAATTAACACAAAAAGCCTCTGATCATTTTCCAAAAGGAGTAAGAAAAAAAGACTGTAACAGATATTATTTATGATGTTAACTTTTAGAACTCACCATAAATCCATCCGATTGCTATTGACTGACAAACAGACAAAAGTAGAAGATTGTTCCCACTGCAAACATAGTGATCAAAGAGTTGAAGGAAATACAAGCCTCCCTGCAGAAAGACAGAAAGAAAAAAATTGTGTGTAACTACAAGTCATACACAAACAAAAACACACACACATGCACACACTTAACAAACATGAGAAACCATGTGAGGCTCTCACCTCTGTGACGAGAAGGAGGCCGAGGAAGAAACAAACAGAGCACAGACAGAGCAGCAGCAGTTCACGGCGATAAGCTCTTCGAAACACGGTGGGGAACATGTCTGTTACTGATGTCATGAGGCACTCCAGACTTACAAACTGCAAGAGATGTAGAGCAGTTTTAACCGAAACATGATCAGCAATAAATCACGAAACTAAACAGAAGATTTAAAAGTGTCTACCTGTGTGTCTGCACCAAGCAAGATAACCATGACGAAGAAACATATGGCCCATAACTGAGGTAAAGGCATCATGGCTACTGCACGGGGATAGGCAATGAAAGCCAAACCAGGCCCTGTAATTTAAAAAAGTTGATTTTTTTCAATGTACAATGAGCTTTTTAACCCTTTAATCAACATTGCAAAATAAATAGTTTTCTTTTTTTAATTTATTGTTTTGCTCAAAAAGCAACAAGCACAAGATGGAGTGAGAATCCTGAAACTGAGACCTTTTAGCATGAAGTGTTTTTCAATAAGAAGTAGGTTGAGTGTGGATCCAGGAGTCACCTGAGGCACTGCAGGTGTGATTATCTGCACAGACAATAGCCCCTCTCTCCTGACATTGTTTGTGTAAGGATGGGCATTTCAGGTAGTCAGGTGTGGGTTTGGGAAGTGTGGGAAACTTTTCATGTTTAATCCTTCCTGAATTGATTTCCTGTGGTAGTTATTTTTGATGAAGAGCGCCATGTATGCACAAACTTCAGATAAAAGCCTTTCAAATACATGCAAGTTTCCACATTAAAAAAAAAACAACCTCATTATAGGAGTGTAATATAACATCAAGCATCAGCAGTAAGATGTCTATCTGGCAAATGGTTTTGGGGGAAAAAATTGAGGCAAATTTAGATGAAAGAACAATTTTCCTTCAAAAAGAAAAGAATTGTCTGGGGAATTTGTCTCTATATTTTTCTCATTTCATACCTAAAATCATGTATTGTTTTGAAATTGTCTCATTCTCAAAGAATTACAGACTTTCTTTGTCACTGAAACCAATGGATGCTTGGATGCTCCTGGTGAAAGCAGCACATTGTAAGAATGGATCTCATTGTTCCTCAGGGTTATACTAATAACCCTATGCTATTATGCTTGAAGTTTTCAGTTCATAATGGCTTGACATACCGAGGCAACAATTGAGTGTGGGAACATTGGTACTTCTAGGTTGGTCAAGTCTCCACAGACTAATAGTGCATATACTGTATATTCTTGGAAAGTCAACTGCTTGGTTGGCCGACTTCAGGTTGGTTGGTAATGACAGATTTAACAAGTGGTGACATATAGAGACCAAAGAGTGGTTCTATGAAAATTAAATCAATGGAGTTAGTTAACCAACACTTCAGAGGAAATAAGGTGTTAAGGAAACCAAATGGTACAAAGTAGTTTTAGTATTGCAGCACAAGCTAAGATCAAGCTCACCTCTCTCATTCAAAAGTGCTTATCTGTTGCGATACTGTATTAGACTCACCAGAAGCAGCCACCTCAGATATTGGCAGTCCTTGTTCGTAGGACATAAAGCCCAAAACTGAGAAGATAGCAAACCCTGCAACAAAGCTGGACCCACCATTCACCAAACACAGAACAAACGTGTCCCTGTGCAAACAGAAAATTTCCTTTTTTAGTGGATAAATGAGTCTGTGGTCACCATTTTGAGTTCAGAAATCTCAGAGGAAACATATAGCTATCTGTGGAGGTGAACTCATGGGATAAGTTTCTCATTGAAGACACAAAGTTGTTGGGGAAATAAAAAATTGAACAGTCCAAGAAATAGGGTTTAAAACATATCTATGCACTGTGACCTGATTGGAATCCATATAAGTAAGTAGTGTCTCTAATTGTTTTTTCCTAGATGGACAAAGCCTTGGCATTTTTTGTCTTAGTCTGAACTCAACTGATTACAAAAAATACAGCCATTTCAAGGTCCAATAGACATTGAGTGTACGGTATACTTGTCTCTGTATTAAATACTGTAGTTCACTCTTTCCTTTTGGGTTTGTGTTGATAACTCACATACTTGAAGTTTACTCTCACTGCAATAGGTGTTTGGGCAAATTATGATCTTCTCAAGCTAGATAGAAGTTGAAGCAGAGTACGAGAAAGGTCATAGGGTTAGCCAACCACTAACACCTGTTGTATGCTGTGGATGCTTGATAATGCCTACCCTCCCCTTTTGTGAGACTTAAGTCCAAAGCATAAGGGCTATGGCTGGCCACACTAGACGCTTTCAAACCATATTCAAGACCTAAATTTTTTAATTCTAGGAATCAGGATCATGAACTAATTTGGGGCTTGCCTTTACTAAATATTTGTCAAAATAATACTGAAGTGTGTGGTGTCTTTTTAACTTAGACTCACTGATCCTGCTGTTTGGGACTCCAGTGTCTGTAATTGTAAATATTTAACATTTTAAATGTTTATATTTCTTGGTCAGATTACACCCGCAATAACCAGCAAGAGTAGCAGACTGAGAAGAGTCACCAACCAGATGTTATAGCTCATGAGCAAGGCAGTGAACATGAGGAAAGTTTTACCCAGAGTGAAGAAAAGATAAGAAAAAGAGGAAAGTTTTTTTGTTTTTGTTTTTTTAATTATTGCAACATGACCGAACCATTGGCCGTATGCTGCTTGGATGTAGGCTCATCTATTTATGAAGCAGAATGTTGGAGCCAATTGTTGTCAGGGGCCATAATTATTGACAAAAGTCAATCTCAAGTATTTTTATGTGTGGTCGCCCATAGTTTAACATCAGTTGAGATCTAAATCAGTGGGCCTGGTTAAAGAAGTCAAACTCATGGTTTTAGATTAAATTTCTAAATTTAGTGTTGCCAAGTTGCTGTGTTAAAAAGACAAACTAATATCAAAGAGAATAAATATAAATGTTTTAAACGAACAAATGAATATGCATGTTTGAAAGAATCATAGTCTTATTTCTACATATAAATACCCAAGTATAGTTAAAGCTGTGGCATAAAAAGGTGATCTCATTTCGATTGTTTCCTCATACATATAGCCTTAAAACATTATGCAATTATTTTCTGCATCTTGAGGTGCAACTTTAACGTCACTGTAAACTTTTGAAATCCTTCTGAATCACTAAATCACAAGAATATTTTCACTTACAGTTTTCTGTAATCATAAAGAACACTTGAGCAAAACACAAGTACTCAACTATTTAAGGTATGTACCATTAACTTTTCATGAATAAGTAAAACTCTATTCCGTCTTTTTAAAAGTGAGGATTAGAACAACTAAATTCTAAGTCTATGGTCTACAAATGTTTCGCTGAAGGATTCAATTAGAAAAAAAAAACAAAAGCAGCAGAAAGCACTTACTTGTAACAATCATTGTTATACTGATTGTAACTCCCCAGAGCTGTCAAACTCCCCTGACAAATCCCAAAAGAGAAAAGAACTTGTGCACCTGCATCCATCCAAACCTAAGCAGATGCCAAACATTAGTGTACCTCCAAAAGTTAAACTACCAGAAGAGTGCAGGCTGCCGCTCACTAACAAATTATAATACAGTTTTACAGTAGAAGTAGAAGGAGGCTTTTGAGCTGGCAGCTTGTCTTTCAAAAGTTAACTAAATATTTGAAATGATCACTTACTTGAGGGTCCACCAACCTGCTCGGGTCAGGGTACAGGTAGAAAGCTACACCATCCATAGCTCCAGGTAAAGTGAGTCCACGAGCCAACAAAACAATGAGCATCACGTAGGGGAAAGTGGCCGTGAAGTAAACCACCTAACAACACGAGAAAAAGGAGTTTGAGTGACCTGAAGCGGCAACTTCTTTTTTTTCAAAGCAGAGTGACACAAGAGAGGACACACACACACACGCACACACACTCAACATAAACATTCTGATGTGTAGCTCCTTCATCAGGGTGAAACATTAATCATGACACACCTTTGCCTGTCATTGCTACCAATGAAGATAATTACACTTTTGAGTGACTCATAATTAACAGTAGATGAAATTAAATGCCACTAAAATTCTTATTTATGGTCATTAAATTACAGTTATTATCAACGTCATTACAGTTTCCCAGCGATTTTTTGCGTATTTACAAAATACTTGATCTCTTTTTGCAAGAAGGGCCTGCTGTGTTCCTTCACTGACTTCCAGAGAAGTTGCATTTATGTAAAAGAAAAGAAACAATAGGAAAAAGCTCATAAAGTTGAACATTTTGTTGTTTGCATGGAGAAAAGTGTGTTGGCAAAGCATTTTCTTAAAACTAGAAACAAAGTAATTGTAAAAGCTCAGTTGTTGTCAAACAGCATCAGGCAGATTTGAAGATTGCAATGATCCTCTACATCCCACCGTTTTCCCACATTTAGTTTACATCCAACCAAAGCCCACTCAAGAGGGATTGGTTTTTACATCCTGGACTCCTTGTTCCGCTCTAAAAGAATCTGCGTTACAAGCACACCACATAATACGCATCTTTGGGTGCTATAAAATACTTGGAGCTTTCATGCCCACATACACCCAACCCATTGTTTCCCTCAAAAAATATTCTTACCTTCCCAGTAGATCTCACTCCTTTCCACACACAGAAATAGCACAGGATCCAGGCCAGCAAGAGACACAAAGCCAACTCCCATCTCAGACTGCCCACCTGATCGATCCCGCCAGATATTCCCAAAACTCTCCTCCTGAAAAGACACAGAGAAGTTTGCCTTAACTATCAAAGGACCAAGAAAGTTTTTGCTCTGCCACAGGCTTGCAATGGCACTGGTCACAATAACTTAGAAAGCACACCACATTGCACCACATTCATAATGACATAATGAAAAAAAGCAAATGTTTGTGTCCCTCCTTACAGTTTATTCTATTTTTAAAGTGACTGGTAGTTAATGAGATATTTCTGGAAACATTTAAAAGAAGCATTTCTTGACATTAGTGAACACGTTTTTTGAAAAACAGAACTATCATTCAGGATGTTACTCACTCAGTTTCATTTTTAGCTTAGCATGTGACATGGAAAAAGAGATGAATGAGTCATTTCGGTCTGTGAAGCTGCAGCAAGTGTAGAGCACAGAGTTCTTTTACTCAAAGTAAAGTTATCTGGAAGTGTTCAGAAAAAAGAAAACTGTCCACATGGACCAAAACTCTGTGGGTTTTTTCTTTCTTATTTGTTTTGTTTTACTGTCTAAAGTACATGGTGTCCAACATGTGCTTTATGTTATCCAATTAGAAAGCTGACTCAGCCAGAGGAGCAAGGGAGCATTTTCACATCCTGTTTTTTTTTTTGTCTACTGTGTGTCTTTTGTGTATTTGTTTGTTAACTACCAACTTTTTGTTGGTTGCATGTTGTGTAAGACAACATATTTTCCCATAACTTGGGACTTTGATCTAGGAAGAAAAAGAAACAGTTTGGGTTTTTTTTAAAAGAAAACTCAACACATAAGTTCAATAGTTTGCTGGCTTTGAGCCTGTTTTGATTGACTGAAAGGAGTGGAATAAAAAGCAAGCATATCCACAGCCACTGAAGCAGCTTTACAACATTTAATGAATTATGTTGAGGCTTTGAGGCATTCAGTTACCCAGCATGCCATTGTGCTAAAACAATAAGTGTAGCTGTGACTCAAATCAAGAGTAGCATCCTTTGAAAGAACCAGCCTTTAAAGGGTCCAGCTTTGTTGTCTGTGTTGTCTACTTGGAATTAGAACAGTGAATATAAGTGCATAAGAGTTGTGCATGGAGTAGGGCTGCACAATATGTCATTATGCCCAGTCACATATAATAGATATATATGAGCATCCATCCATCTAGTTTGCCACATTACATGCAAAAGTTCACAATTAGAGCACCTTCTTGACACTGTCACCGCAGCTGCTGTTATCAATGTTGGGCGGAGTGACATGCAGCTTCTTTTTGAAGTCTCACTTTTGATCCTGTGATAACCTTTTTTATTGTTTATTTCACACCCCTCCTTCATAGGCCTTATGATTTCATAAGCTGCCATAAAACTTGGAACAGTTGTAGTTTAAAGTCCAAATAAACCGTTGCCTAAAGCTCTACTTCCTGCAGAAGTCACCCTTTTTTCTTTTCAAAGCCGACCATCTCCACAAAATGCATTGTGCTTGTTCTAGAAATGGAGGACAAACTCTCTGGCTCTTGTGCACAGGCTGGAGGGGCCGAGCATGTCAACAGATTTAATAAATATTCCTGTAATATTATATATGTTGGTAATAATTAACAGATATCAACATGATTAAGACTCTCTGCAGGCACAAATAATGTTCATGGAGGAAGCAGGAGACAGGTAATTAGGTTAGAGTCTGTTATCAACATTTAAGCAAGAGTCAGGGGAAATCAGCTGAACAGAGTGAAGTAATACACTTTAAGAAATGCTGCAATATATATCGCGGGCAACAAAAATATTGTGACATCTATTTTCCCCAATATCATGCAGCTCTAATACAGAGGATTTTCTGTTCTCATCAGCTTCTGTCCTGCCTTTATGCTTGTGTTACACAATGCCACCCCTGTGACCTTGCAACCTAGCCAGCTGACAGAACTAGCCTCACATTAGTTAAACTAACTCCATCACCTTTCAATCATTCTAAAGGGAATTTTGAGTTTCAAAGTGTCCAGACCTTCCCAACTTTACCATCTTATTTGAGTTTGATACGATAAGTTGTCGTCCAGGACACATTTGTTGGTTACATTTAAAGGAGTCTGCTTTTTTAAAGGATGCAGCCTCTCAATTGGGAAACTGAGCATATGGTAATGTGGATGATGATGCAAATTACTATCCCAAAAGGAAGCTGATTTGTCACTGGTGATGTGTTTTTTGAGCCAAGGCAAAAGCAATCTTGCGGCTACAGTCATGAAATCAATGTCATGCCACTTCCACAAACCAAGACACACATTTAACTTACCAAAAAAATCTCAAAGACTGCTCGGGTCGGTACAGCCCACAGCAGAACATAGTCTTGAGTCCATTTGAAGCTATGGAAAGGTCAATTGCTCTTTTATTTCAGTTTTCTAGATTGACCCGTTTGTCATCTATTCTAATGGAGGAAGCAAGCGTTATAGATGATGCTCCAGCCAGCCACTAGGGGGGCTACAAATAGGAGCTGTTGAGTTTTTGTGTTTTAAGATGGTTTATGGCTCAAAATGACAACAAAAGAATAAGCAATTTAAATATTTTCTTCCTCACCTTTTGCTGTAATAAAAACAAAATAGCTGCAGATGAGGAAAGTTCTCGTTTTGCTAAAAGCCCAACTTTTTAACAAAGAGAAGAATTTGACCTAAGTGAAGAGGAGCTCATTTAATCAACAAAAATAGATACAAAGAGGAAATAATTGAGAACTGAGGAAAACTATGATCTCTGCTATAAAGTTACTTGGAAGTAGGTAAAGTGTGATCTAAACTTACTCCCAAAATTCTGTCGCAGGCGTTGTTGCATTGGCAGCTACTGTCCAGTTGGATGACGCATTTCTTCTGTCAAACTCGACACAAGACTCTGAGTTAAAAACAGGAGACAGTATCTTAAAACTTATTTGTAACAACCACCTGAAGAAGTTAAGTTAACTAACAAGTCTGAATCAACCAAACTAAGAGAAGGGTTGATACAAGACATCTTATCTGATCAAGATAACTTCTAAACTTAACTTCAACTTATTTTTTGACCTAACATAAATCTTTGGATAACTTTCTGGTAGTTTTTTATAAATGAAATTTAAGCTACCTGTCACCTTAATCAACCAAGAAAGCAGGAAATCTCAATAACATATCTGCTAATAATCAATTTGGTGCTGGCTGTCATGGGTTGTACCTGCATTTTTAAAGGAGTAACACGTTGGTAAACCAAACTCATCTCTGTGCTGGTGCACTTGCGTACCTGTATTCCAGCTGTTCCTACAGCTGGCCCAGGGAACCTCAGCTTTGAAGGATGAGAAGAGGTAGAAGAAAGCCCACGCTTGGATTACGATGTATGACACGGCAGCATATGCAATCACAACCTGTGTAGCGTAACCGATCCCTGAGGAGACACAAAGGATTTGTCAGTGTGTGCGAGAGAGAGAGTGACAAGTAAATGTTTTTCTATTAGATGATGTTAGGACACAAGGACTGTTTGACTTTTTCACAATATAAACCTCAAGATAAACTGTACATTTTGCCAGGACATCACTAACTTGTTAGATCCTGTTTACTATCTATTCTACCCTCATCTCATGACCAGTTTTAAACTTCTTTTTCAAATTGTTGTAACTTGATCTGGTGGTTGGTTTTTTACTTGTAACCTAGTTACAGAGAGAGAAGCTCTTTCAGTTTGAGTAATAAAACTCTGTGGTCACAAAGATTGTTCACCCATTTCCTGGAAGATATAACCTACGCCTAACCAAGAATATGTAGATCCAAAAAGAAGGCTAGATGCTATAACACATTGAAGTTTATTTCTAAATTACATTCTACATTTGAAACTTTCCAGTTTAATGAAGAAATCTAAATATTGTTCTAAAGTTGAGTGCCTTTTTCTACCTTTGCCTCTGATCTTTTTGGTGTGGATAAACTTTCTTTATTGGGTCCTTGTTAACTTTGTAAAAGCATTACACAGACAAGGTCAGACAGACTGAGAGAGACAGATTGAAAGCAGTCTTATCATGGGGTTTGTTGACATCAAAAATTTGCATTGCTGGCAGCCGTGCCTTTGGATTAAGCACTGACTCTTAGTGATTCAAATGTGGTTGTGCACCTGCAGCTAACCCTGAGTTTTCACCATTCTGCATTGTCACGCACTTTATCACATCACAAGATTAAAGATATCGACCACTCCCTAAGGATGTAATCATTAAATTATGTAATCAAACTTCCTTGATTACTAATTGTGTCCTGGTATCAAAGGGGAAGAGACAGTTACATCATGTACTATAGTTCAAGTCCTGACCTTCAAACAAAGGGCAGAAATGCCTCCAGCAGGTGATGCATCCCTGAGATGTGAACTGTCCCATTGCTGTCTCCAGGAGGAACATTGGGATACCACAAGAAAGTAGGAACAAGACGTAGGGGACCAGAAATGCACCTGAGATATCAAAGCAAGAGTGAAAGGCATGAGAAACACTGTAAACACGTAATGATATCAAGTACAACCATTTCTGTTTGTTTCTGTTGTGTGTCTGGGTTGATTTGAGTGCAAACAAAATCTAATCCATAGCCAATTTAGGCTTGAAATGAAGACACTTGTTTGTCCCTGTCTTTTGCTTTTTAACATCTCTACAAAGACTCGTGGGTTTGTGCAGCATTTGCAGGAGAGCTAAAAAGAGATTAAGCGCACCTCTGTTCTAAATTCCATTACAAAGACTAAAGTGTCTCTTACAACAAACAGCAGCTTTGAGCAGTGCCTGTGTCACATCCTTATCTGATTTCATGAATGAATCAAGGCTACTTTTCTTCATCTGTTGACATTATACTGAGATTCTGCTCAGTTTGTTTGACTTTAGGCAGTAGACTGTATAGAAAGTGACTGATATTCAAATCCTTTTATCTTACCTCCCCCATTTTTGTAGCACAAATAGGGGAACCTCCAGAGGTTTCCCAGCCCAACCAGGGTCCCTGCCACAGCAAGCAAGAACTCCAACTTGTTTGCCCACTGGCCACGATCCAACAGCTGAGTCTTCTTAACCAGACTGTTTTCTTGACAAGGAGTCTCAAGGCTGTTTCCTTTCAGGAATTCCCTTGACATGATTGAGAACACTTGCAAAATAAAAAGCAATTCTTTGAAATCTGATCTGAAATGTCTTTTCACTTCCTCTACCTTCACAGGACAAGGACTGTCAAACCTTTGTCGATCTGGGCTTTTAGACAGAACCACTCAGCTGATTCTTTGGCATTTCTCATAAGCTTTATTTATTTGTTTAAGCTGGAAGGATTACCAGGAATGGAAAGTTTTCACTGGCAGCTGTTTGTCAGGAAAGCTTTTCTTTTGCAGAGCATATTTCAGCATCAAGACGATGCATTAAGCAGCCAAATGTAAACCAGAAACATAGTGAGTTACTTACCCCTCCATCACAGAGCCCCCTCCCCCAGGAGTTGGTCCCAGCAACAACAAACTGATCAGTATTCCTCTCAGCTGGGCGTACGGCAGGATCTCTACACAAACAACATGTCATGAGCAGAGCCAGAGTGAGAAACAAAGTAGCTATGGTTTCCTCTGGCTCCTCGACCTAATTATTGGTCAGTCTGGTTGTGCACACCATGCCGTCTGAGTTGACAAAGTGTTGAGGTTTGACAATGTTCCAGGGTATACAACCACCTCCCTGCTGTATTTTTCCACTGAGACATGGCAGCTTGAGTCACTGAGATTAGCTCAGTTGCTAACAACTAAACCAAATCAGCTGAGCCGTCTCTGTTGTGTCAGTGGCTGTAAACAGGCACCAGTTATCTGCCTGTTGGGTTTTTGGAGCTTAAGTTGTAAATCATTGAGAAACAATAATAAGAGGAACTAATGATTTAAACAGTCCTCTGCAGGTTTCCTGATATGTGCACAGTCTAACTTCACATATCAAGTTGCAAAAACTAATACAGCATGAAATAATTATATGCATTTTCATGCACATCTTTCTAGGATGCATTTCTAATGTACCCAATATCCCTCTTACCTTCAATTTTACCATTCACTTTATCACTTATGTATTTATTACACCTTACTCCTTCTGCACATGAGGCTTTATATTTAGGATTATAGGCTTCTGTGACTTCCCTTTTCTTGTTTTACAGTTTATATAGTTTATGGTTCTTTTAGTTTATTTGATTTTATGATACCTCCTGTGACAGAAAAGATTTATCCAAGTTGCAGCAATAAAGTGAATCTTATCTCAGTGTTTTAGAAGTCACTGTGCCTAAGTTTTAAATGTGAAACTGAAAGACTTAAACATTACAGTACAACAGTGCTGTACTTAACAATAGTGAAGAGAAGTAAGTGAAGCATTAATTGAGTAATCTTGGAAGAAGAATCTTGGAAAATAAAGAAGGACTAGTGTTTATTAACTTGTTTTAAAAAAACTTTTCCTTTATCTGTATGTCTTCATTGTTATTATTATTATTATTATTATTATTATTATTATTATTATTATTATTATTATTACTATTTGTCCATAACATCTGACATTTACGTTGTTTTGGAGGTTCCTCTTGGTCTTAAGACCGTTGTCTGGTTGTGGTTTTGATGGTTTCTGACTATAGCATAAGCCATAGGTTTCTGCCACACACATGGTTACACATTAATGTATTTACTCAATGCATATTTGTTTGTTGTGTGAAAATAAATAAACAGAAACAGACCTGATACTACATGAATTACACAGTTATAGAATTTATTAGAATTATATGCAGCCTTCTCATAAGTAGTGAACTGAAGCATGAATTTGACTTTTTTTAAATCATAGACAGAAGCTAAGAGATTAAAAAAATGTTGTGAATAAAAGGACATTAAAGTAAAGCTTTCAAAATGACAAATTTAAGCCAGCAAGCTGAGGATTTATAAGATGTAGAAATACAAACGTCTGTGTACATGTGTATGCTAAATGTTGACTGTGCATGGTGAACAACCAAGCAAATGTTTATGAAAGAATCTTGCATGAATCGACAAAGAATGACTTTCTACTCACCTCACAAAAAGACACAACAATCCTGTAAACTGAGAAAATAGGCGAGACTCAACAACTTAAATACTGTTTCCTGAGGCATTATAAAACAGTTGTAATATACCAGCATATTATCCACACACTCAACATACAACGAGCCGGTGTGAACACTCCCCCTGACCAGCTGTCAATAGATAATCTCAAGTGACGATGACTAGCAGGTGAGACAGCCAGAAATACTGGTTTAAACCATAAAACCACCATTGTGTATGCTGAGGTCTGCGTCTCTGGCGCCAAGTATGGTGACAATAAAGATGTGGGCTCTATTTAAATATGTGATCAAAACATGGGCTATTTTCATCCCTCCATCATTACTGACAAAACTTGTTTAAAAAGATTTTTCGCCAAGTTATGTAAAACCAGCAAACAATTGTTGATGGAAAACTGTAGTCATTTGATTCAGTTTAACTTCTTTAGTTTGTTATTTTGTGCAAGAATTTCAGTGTTCCCACTTAAAGAGCCGAGCCACCAGTGCCCATAAACCCAGAGTTATTACTGTTCGTGTGTGCTGGTTTAGTGGTTATACCCTTGCTTTACTTACTTCCACTCAGACTCAAACAAGGCTAATTATCCAGTCAAAAAATTAAACTTTTTCCAAAAGATGTCTTTTCCATTGCTTTTACTGTGTCCTTGCATGTTTTACCTAAAATGGGAGAAAAACACATTGAAGCTGGATCAGTTCCAGAGCCAGTTATGACACACTGACACAATACTGTATCATCATTTCTGAGGAACTTATTGTGAAACATGAAAGCAGTGGGTTGCTTTCAACCCTGCCTCTGTCTAACAATGTAAAGTAAGGAAAAACTACAGTGTATGTTGCTGTTTGAGGTGCATCTGGCTTACAAGATTATAATTTTTGTGATTTCATCTCAGTTATTTTAAAGATGAACAACAATAAAAAGCTTAACCATTCTTTCAAGTGGCGTTCAAATCAGGGGGAGAGACTTGCAGGTCTTGAATAGCTTTTGCCAATTACTGACGTTGCAGTTTGCTTCCTGTGAGTCTGGACACGTTTATGCACAAATGAGGTCTAACAAATGGATACTAAGTTTTTGTTTTTTTGTCCACATTGTTGTGCAGACAGGTATATGTTGTAGTCTTTGGATCAAAGATAGCGATCAAGGTTCAGTGGTTATGATTCAGACCATTGAATTTTCTTCAAAAACCATCATTGGACTAAAACTATATAAAATCTAATTTCATTCACACAAGTTATTCAGTATTAATTTAAGTGCCCTCTATGTTTGTGTAGCAATATGCAAAACCCAGGCGGTAATTACAGCTGATATCACACCATCTGTTAGCACTGATTCTCTGGTTATGCTAACGTGCATAGTTTGGTGTTTACCTGACAGACATTTATGGTGTAAGAAAAGCTGTCAGCTTGGCCGTTAATGTCGTTTTGTCCCCCATTATCCTTACAGGATGAATTGGGGTTTTTTTTCTGTCAGCATCAATATTTTCACATCAATCCGAAAAAAATTCATTTGTCAAGGGTAACACAACTCATAACAACTAATTCCCTGTTTTTACCAAATGGGTTCAAGAGTTCTCTGACAGAGGACATCAAAGAATTGTTAGGGCAGCAGCTTCTTTGGAAGATGTGTAAAGAAAATTTTGGTCCCAGAGTGGAAGGATGAATTTGCAGAACATAAATCTTGTCATCTCTTGGTGGTTAAACCAATGAGCAGAATGAAAACTTGTAACTACTTTGGTCTTTCAGACACACAAAGCACACAGTGAACACAAAACCACAAAACACCAGTGAAAGTTGGTTCCTTGACATATAACTTCATTATATGGCGTAATTAAGAATTATCATTCATTTGGAGCCCGGTTTGTATTCACATGATGACAAGTGAGTTAAATTTAGTTATATATCCTCACAAGCAGATTCTGACGACCACACTTAGAGCACCAGCCATCTTTCAGCTAGGTGTGCCAATAAGATGGTTAACTGTGGCAGTGGGTTCATAATTTTGTTTACTGTAGTTAGATGTCTGCTGAGTGCCAAAACAACTTTAAGAAGAAGCCAATATTTTGTCTTGGATTTTGTTTTTCTGCTGATCTCTGACCCAGCCAAAACTTCCTGTCACACACTAGCTCTCTATAAAACTCTCTGTTCGTTACATAGTGGACTGTTTGTTGTAAAAACTCCACGGGGAGACTGGAAATTTCAGCTGATCATATTTCAGGTACAATCTGCGTTCAGACAGAAATCCAACTCTCATCTAATTGTGGAGCCAGTTTCATGACGCCACACAGAGGTATTGTCTGTCTACCTGTGCTCTGTTACAACAAAATTAATTATTTAGTGCTTTAGTTAAGTTAAAACCTTCCAGACTTTACATCAGAAATGCAAAGTGGAGTAGAAATAATTACAGCTCTGCTTTATTTGTTGGGCTCCTGTTGAGAAACAATTATTCAATAACCATAAAACAAGACAGAAATACGAACACAAGAGAAGACAACTACCATTTAAGGCATATATTTACAGTTTGCTGTAAATCCCTATCGTAAACAAGGGCCATGCTCTCTTTACAATGTATTGTATTTTTTGTTTCACCATGGCAAACAGTAAAAACATGCTCAGAAGACGTTCATGGTCACCTGCAAAACAACTGCAGAACAAATTCATGATCATTTCTAGTCTAGCAAAAGTGTTGAATATGACTGAGTCCAATGTGACTCAATTTATAAACTTTGAGCAGGTTGCTAAATGGCTGATGGCTGTACAGTGTGATGTCCTGCAAGTGGTATTTACACAGTTAACATTTTCTTCCTCACACAGTACAGCTTCCCGCTGCTGCATTGCCTGGAGGATGAGTGATTATTTTTTCAATGCTTTGTGTATTGTATTACAAGTGTAAACAGGTCAGTTGGGCTCTGTCTTGAATGTTTCCTTTGAAAATAATAAATAGACCAGAGAAAACAAAGCATCTTTTCTCCAACACCGTTCAGTTCTGATCTAAAACAGTCAAGAAAAGTGTCCCTCTCCTTTAAAAAGGTGTTTTTCTTTTTAGGAGATGTTGCACTGTAGTGATCGTAGAAATATATGTAATACAAAAGACCCTTTTGAATGATTTATGTTAAATTTGCTCATTTTAAAAGCTTAACAAAGTCCAACAGGAAAAGTGCTTTGCTTTCTCAAAACATTTTTTGATTCTTTGAGTCTAGCAAAAAATACACTGTCCAGTGCACACCAAGATATTTTCATAGCTTCATTTTAATGTTAGAATTACATTTACTTTTACATTTTGGACAAATCCACACTGTATAATTCATAAAATTCATGGTAAAAGTCACCAAATGTCAGGCTCACTTTGTTTTAGGACTGACTGGGATGAGGAGGTCGTCATATAACACGCAACAAACTCTGTGTGGAATGATTAAAGAATGAAAATGATCCAATGTTTCTTTTTGACAGTCCAACAAATGGAGCAAATCAGCTTTTTATATTCACCTCTAAAGGAAGCATGTTACGACCATCACTGCATACTCATTTATATTAGCCATGGATGGACACAGAAACATACAACAAATATTTAAAGAAATGATTTTGAGACAGAAACAAAGAAAAGAGTTTCCCCTTTCGGCAAAAATATTTCACATGGTTAAACCTTCAGGTGTGTATTCATGTACCAAGTAGAGTCTACATCAGTAGCGAGTCACTGGAGTCTCATAGATGAGACAGAGAGTACCTGCAGGTTCTTGTAGGTCCCAGATTTTGTCATGCTCAAGCATATTTGGCACTCATTCTATTGATAAATTGATAAATAGTCACAAAGTTAGGCCAATGCAACCTGCATGTAAATACACAAATCCATCACAAAAATGTACATCTCAGACCCGTACATCTCCCCCTGGTGGTGGTTTCACCCTTGTAGCAGACAAAAAAGTATAAATAAAAGAAAAACAGATCTAAGAAATTCACATTATTAATAATAATAATAACAATAATGATGATGATAATAATAATAATAAGAGATATTACATTTTCTGAAAAATTCAGTATTTTAACAGAGATTCATCTCAGCATGGACAAGAAGGGAATGTTATACAGTATGGTGGATTTGTTTGTGATGCATCTTTTTTGTTTTGTGTTTTTTTTTGTCCAGGAGATGACATGGAAAACGACTGAAGAAAAGATGGTGTGTCACACCATGGTGCAAACCTTGTTGCTAGCCTTTCTTTCTTTTTTTTCAACATTCATCTACTCTGACTTTTGCTGCGCATTGTAAATGTAAACAAATTAGAGAGGTTTTAAAGAAAAAGAAAAAAACAGAAATGTTTCAAGGAGTTTTCATTTTCTTCTGCACTATGAGAAGAAAAGCTGCTGATGATAAATCAGTGTCATGAAGTGCACTGTAGCCATCTGACATCACTATGACAAACAAACAAATCCTGACTCGTAATGAGTATTACACAATTACAGAACATAAGGAATCCTGATTTTGCTCCGTTTCAGTCATTTTCTGTTTGGCCTTTTCACAATACAGATTAAGATTATAGCCCCTGTAATCTTTAGGAATGCTGAACCTGTATCCTCTCTTTTCTATCTTTTCCTTTTTTCGCTTTCCCTGCAAATGACAATTGGCACTACCCACACAGGGTGACAAAAATGTGAATGAGTAAAATTCCTTTACATGGCCAACCATTCTATGGCCAGAGTGTGTGGCTTTCGGGGTTTCTGCTGGTTGCCTGAAACATCTGTCACTTCAGATACACGCAGGCTTTGGCATGGATTAAACAGAATAAAGATTACTTAAGAAAGGCGTAAGTGTGCTGTAAAGTGTCTTCTGAGTCTGTCTAAGAATTGTTTCTGCAAAGCTAAGCAATCTTTTTTAAAATAGTTTTCGTGCTCATATTAAGCCTAAAGATGTAAGAGTGGGATCAGTTTTGTAAACTAATTTTGCTGAAAGCCAACACAGCTCATGTTTAACAATCAAGACTGTGCATGCTTACTCTGCACCTAAAGGTTGCTGGTGTGCAAATTGTTTCTCACTGAAAACTTGTGTGAAATTAAGATAGCAATCTGCAAAAAGCCATAAACTGAAGTACACAAACAGGAGAGTAGAATTAATCTGACATTGCAGTAAAAAAGCAAATCGGCCTATTGTCTGATCTGTGAAAATATAATAATAAACTGACAATTTTCTAACACCATATGGTGAAAAAAAAAAAGAAACAAAAGTTGGCACATTTTTCAAAAATATAACTTCAGATATATTAAAAAAAACACATTAACTTATACCATTTTCAGCATGTTTGTCTGTTAAAGGCTGTGACTTTCCCTCATCTATGATCATTAACAACAGTCCTCTTCCTACACTGACATGAAAATGTTTGTGGAATGAACATGAAAGGCACAGTGAGAAAATTCTTTAAAACTGACTTCAATGTTCATGTTTTTAGAGTAAACACAGAGCAAGCCCTTTTGGTTCAGCAATGCAGACAATAAATCCAGTTTGGGGAACCTAAAGATGGCAGCTGTCGTCTCAGCTCGTTGCTCATTCCCCTGCAGGCCACACAAGCAGAACAGAATCCTACCAAAACGCAGCAGATTTCTCGAAGATGTGAATGCAGCCTGGGGCAGCAACACGAAGGGTTATTAAAAAAAAATGCAGGTGAGAAAAACACGTGCATGACAACTGCGATGAGTAATGAGTCAGAAGCTACACTTTCTTGAACTCGGGTGTGATGAGTACTATTTATGCAAATGATATCTACTTATTTGAATATTGATCTCTAATCACTGGGCAGGAATATGTGGTTTTGATGCATCAAGTGCTGATTAGGCTACTATGTTCTAACAAAGATAATTAACAGGTTTCAAAATAGAGTCTTTTTAATGACATTAAAACCAGATGTAACCGAGAACTAAGATGAAAACACTTCCTTACTCCCATATAAACCAAAACTGAGGGTTTATACGATACACTGACGGCAGTACTGCAATGGTAGAAGCAAACACAGCATCTGACAATTAATTTGGCAAGCATCAGTTCAACTGAAACCATGAGGCCCAAAAAGTAAACACTATATCTTACGTTTAAAACAAACTGCTGTTTTAGAGAAGGATAGGCAAGTAAACACCTCTAATTTTCAAATGTCACAACTCAAACATTGGTCTGGTTTCAGTCAACAGAACAGAAGTTCACCTATTATTGCAAAAATGTAAACGTCCTTCCCATGGGACAAATTATCTTACAGATACTTGAAATGTGTCATTTGGAAACATGACAGTCGACACATACATAAAGTCATCTCCTCTCTTTAAATGTGAGGCCTCTGAGAAGTTTCACATGCATAATTGAAGATAAAACCCTTAAAATAGCTTAACATTTACCAATACCTGAATTCAGTTTCTGGATTGATGAATTAAAATATTTTTAGATTTACATCTCTGTTATTTTAGTTTGAAGGGGTTTGGGACTTTTTGAGATGAGATGAAAAACATCGCATTGTTAAAAGAAAACCTAACTTTCAAATCTTTTACCATATAAACCTAGTTGTCTTTTCTCTATATTCGTCATTTTTGTAAAGCAGGCCTTTGAGTGTCATAAAGATTGAAGTTTAAGTTGAATAAAATTGGACCAATTCATTTGGATGAAAGCTCATGATGAAGGTAAGTTTGTTTGGTTGCAACCATCATATTTTTCTGGCCTGTAGATGCTTTGAATCATTCTCTCACAATTAGCAATGGAGAGTGACTCCCAGTCCAATAACTTTCAGATTCCTGTGGGTTGTAATCACCATACCCAAACCGTTGCAATTAGATGAACCAAGCAGAGCAATAAAACCAGTGAAGTGGTGCTGAGCAGCTGAAAATGTAAACAGACTTCATGCAGCAGGAGTGAAGGAGTGAACTGTGATGGTGCCGCATCTGAACAGAGAACAAACTTGAGTGAAAGGATTAGAATGAAGAGCAGTACAATCATGCAGGAGCAAAAGTCTGGCAGGCTGTATATTACTCAAGAGGGCAGGGATCCAACCCCGTATGCTGTATGGGAGACCATTCTTCAAATGTAGGCAGCCATACTGTGTGCTCTGACACTCCCTGCTGGAACGAAGCCTGCTAAAGTTAGCAAGAATGTCATAGAACCAGATGATGGGAGTGTTTACATCCACAATCTCCACATCAACAGCCACCGTCACCAATGTTACAAATATTATTGTTTCCATGGCTGACAGCGCTGATGGCTGATGATGGTAGAGTGGGAAAGTTAATTATATATTTACTGATCAATTTAAGGATTAAACAACTGGAAACAGAGAGTCAGACAAGTGTTTTCTGTCTCTGGCATTCTTCCAACTGAAAAATTAAGGACCTAATTATAAAAAGTTGATTACATTTAAAAAAAGAGAGATACCCAAAGCAGGTGGATAGTACTTGTAGATCTGCAAACTATTTAAAAACGAGTTTTCCTTTTACTGTGTTAGCTGCTCTCAGTTTGTTATAATGTTCTAAGCACCATCGCTTCCTCTAGACAAGATGAAGGTTTGTAATTACGTCTTAGATTTATTTTCTGAACACTGTTAGAAAGGGGTCCTTCTTATCTAATTGGCACATCACATCTTTGTTTGAAAGCCATCCCATTTATGGGGCGGGAAAACAAACAAGCAGTTTGACAAGGAAGTAATCTTGATGAAACTAAATCTTGAAAAAAAAAAAATACAACACTGTCTGATACTTCTTTCTGTTCAGGAATCTGTTCAACAATCTTAGAAATCACAACAATGCTACGTCTATCAGCTATGAGCAACAAGGGAAAGATTTCAGTTCAAGCAAATGAACCCATAGCTTATACAGGCTACCGTTAGTATGTACATGTAGCAGCGTTGAACCACCTTTTCTATGACAATCAGACAACAAGGTTTCCATTCTCTCCTTCACATATGGTCGCCATGAGGATGACCAGGAATGTGGGTTTTTTTTTCTCTGTTTCTTTTTGGATCACTTATTGAAGTTCGTCTCCTGATCACTGTGACCTTACACATCTCTGTCCTACAGCTGTCCACAAACCCTATAAGGATATTAGATTTTACTTGTCAGTATGGTTTGCAGTTAAGATTTGGCACTTTTAATACACACACAGTCCTTTTCTGAAACATGATTCAGCACATGAACAACAATAAAACACCAGTGATAATTTGGAGTGAAACTTTGGTCTCCCCATTACCAACTGGAGAACAAAACGCTGGTCATCACATGGACAGCAAAATTATTACAGTAGAAAAAGAATGAATCAATAAATAATGAAATAAATAAATAAATATCGACCTAATGAGGTTGATAAATAGCTCTACAAAAATCTTGAATAACCCTTTGAAAACAGACCATTCACACCTGATAACTGATAAATCAAATTTACAGCATGTTCTCTGTGAGGTTTTGGCATAATGCCACTATTTGAGGTTGTTGATGTCGCAAACAAAAACATGTTCATAAATTTATCTACAGTGCTAAGTAGGAATGGAATATTTGGCCCCCTGCTTTTGGTAAAAGGACACGGTCAAGCCCTGTGGGGATCAGAGAACAAAGAGTGCTTCATAAACCCCCGGTCAAAAGTGCATTGTGACAAGCGTAAACCAAGTGGACCTCCTGCAGCTCTGCAGTGATGTGCAGGAGGAGCTTTTAAAATGATATGCTACTTTTTATTTATTTGCTGCATGAGGACAGAAGGGAGCTCCTTGTAAACCACGTGTGCTACTTTTACCGTCACTCAGTTTGGAATAATTCTCTATCTGTTCATTTAATTTTTTTTCTTGGATTGGACAACACCATTCCTAAAATATGATAAAATACAATTCCATAGGATTGTGTGCAAAATGCTCTGTAGGCATACTCTAACAAATAATGCTCTCTTTCAATAGCCACGATGTTAGACTTCAATGCTTGTGATGAGGTATGAATATCGGCCAGTACCATAGAGATCTTCCTTCATGATTACCACAGCTGTCTTTTCTTTGTAAGCAGGGTCACAATTTTCACTTTCATATATCATTTTTTTTTTTTTAAAAACACATGGATGTAGAAAAACTCAAGGATAGGAACAAGATGTGATTAAGAGAGGAATTTGCTCAAACAGTATGGCAATGACTGCTTCCACCGAAAGCTGAGGTCTCTGCTCTTAGTCATAGCTAAGCATAAAATCATATACATATATATGATTTTATTCTTATTTATCTATATATTATTTATCCAGCAAACATTGTTTGCAGTAAAAACTGCAAGATTCTTGAGAGCTTCACAACACATATCTAATAAATAACACAGGATAAAATGGCAAATTCTCCTCAGAGATTTCCTTTTCCTTTTATATGCACAGATAGACTCCAGTAAATGTCTAATTAGGTACCTGTACTGTATCAGTCAGTCCGACAGTTGAATAGATGGATGACAGTGAAGGGTCCAGTGTGCTAAGATGAGAATAAGCCTTCATCTGTTTTCATCGCTCCTCTTCAGTCCGAACACCGTCTACAGAGGCAGGTCTGTGCTGTTGTGGCGAGTCTTTCTGGAAGTCCCATCATCCCTGGGCAATGCTTTCTGAAGGTTGGACATGGCAGCAGTCTTCTTTAGGTCAATGACTGCGTAGCATTCGCTGCGCCGGGGTGCCTGCGGGCCACATTTTTTGGGTGGTAGGCGCTGGTGCTGTGGCTGGTTCTGGGCACCCCCGCTGCTAAGGGCTTGGCAGGGAGGTTCTCCATCTAGGTCCACCTGGATGTAGTTCAGCTGCCTTGACGGAGGCATGTGGCTGTGCTCACAGCCCCCGACTCCTGACCTCGAGCGTCTGCGGAAATCAAAGCTAAATATTCGCCCCCCTCGGTCAGGCTGACACGGCCGAGGATGGGGGGGGCAGGCGTGTCGGATTCGAGGTGGCTGGACCTGCTCTGTGTTGACATAGTTCTGTAGAGCATCCCTGTGGATGCCCCGCCCATCCTGGTGGTACCCGTTTGGTGTCCCAGGACCTTCTGAGAACTCATATTCATCAAAGTCCTCTTCCTCTTCTTCATACTCATCCTCATCCTGGTCATCATCCTCCTCCTCCTGATCCTCATCCCTCTGCAGGGCGCTGTACTCCCACACTGGCGGCAGAGAGGGAAGGTTCTCGTAGTTCAGTAGGGCTGTCCGACGGTGACCTCCACTCATGACCCTTTCACAGGGGTAGCCTTGAGGGGGCAGAGATGATGGGCCGTGGAGGTGTTGGTGCAGGAGGGAGTGGGAGTGACTGTCCCCTGTACTGCTGCTGCTGCTAGATCCAACAGACTGGGACACGCTGCTCGGACTCAGCCTCTGCTTCCTGCTGCCCCTCAGCCCGTTGATGTTTTCGTAGGTGAGCTCTCCACTCTGACAGCTGTCTGGATGCTCGAGACCTGGGTGCCTGTGCGCGTGGTGATGGAAATGATGATAGGAGTGAGAGTTAAACAAGTGCATGGAGGGCTCGTCCCCCTCCGTTTCTGAGCCTGTTGCACCCTCTACTGGTTGAAGGTTGTGAGGATTGTGCCCATGCCTCTCCCTCTCTCTCTCCAGCAGATGGCGCTGTGCCGGTGTGGGGCCCAGCATGAACTTGACCTCCTGGGAGGACGGCTGTAAGAACACCTGAGGATCATTGTGCTCCTCCAAGGGACAACGCCGCAGGTTGGGCTGTAGGTTCCCTTGGCCGCCTACAGGCATGGATCCCCGTGTGGTCTCTGGGAAGGTAGTGGGCCGCACCTCGGGCAGGGAGTGCACACAGTGATGCATAGAGCGATCCCCCTCCATACTAACAGTGTTTACATAGGTGTGGGTCTGACAGGGGAAAAAAACAGCTTAATGTCAGGAATAAGACACAGATACAGTGAATTATTGGTGGCACAGATAAATCTTACCTGGTCTTCCAAACCCATGAGGCTGTGTACATGATCATCAGCAAGAGAGGGCTGGGAGGAATCACCTCTAATTGGATAACCAGGGTATCCATTTGGAAAAGTCTGAACAGGGAACCCCGGAGCTGCACACACATTTTTGTGACAGTACATCAATGAGAAAAACAGATGCAAAATACTAAACGTAACCTAACAAAACAAAAATACCTACCAGTTCTTTTGAGAAATATATGCTACCTTCATATATCACATACCTTGGTGATACGATACCACTGCCCCATAAAAAAGTTTTCTGAAAACATAGCTTTAGATTGGTTTTGAATTTACAGAAATAAGGAAAACATGGCTCCAGAAGTTCAGGCATTAATGTGATATAGCTTTCTACTATTTTCCTCTCAATGTAGTCCCAAACCTTTCAAAATGAAATTAATGAAAAACAATCAGGAAACACAATAAATACTAAATGTGACTTAGCAAATGTTTGTGTCTTTGTTTTTAAATGGTAAACTACCATCAAGCAGAAAATAATACCAAATAAAAAGTGATGACTCCATACTAGAACAAACATTTTGAAAGTGGGACCAGCACCCAGAGCAACCAAAGTGACTGAGTAGCAGCAGCTCTACTTCACACTGTGCTGCACAAACCAGCTGCCAAACACTGGACTAACACTGACACCAACTGGTGATTGTCTGTAACATCCTGCTGGAGTGATCCAAAACTTGCCCATCTAGATGATGAGAGGTTATCACATCAAGTTATAACACATTTTCATTATTATAAAAAGTATTTTTTAAGAGACAGTTCATTAAGAACATTAACAGAAAACTCCAACTCATTCTGCCTTACAAGCCAAAAAATGTGGCCCCCTTCATATTAGGTGTGAATTCCTGTGTCGCTTTTAGCTTGATCTTGATTATCAGTATGAATACAGGCTGTGAAAGTGGGGCCTCATGATCCTTCTGACATTTTGCGTTTTAAGCACATGCAGTTAGGGTTTGGTGTCTGGCCTAACTACACTTCAGTATGGTGAAATACATACTTACAGAAAAGGAAACTTTGTGTGCCACAGCTCTGATTGCCCCCAAAAGTTCAACATTTACAGCACATTTAGCATGCACTGACAAATTTTCGAAATATTTAATGCATCAGTCAAGTATAGGGCTACACAACATTGGGAACAAATTTAATTGCAATATTTTTGTTTCCTGCAATACATTGCGATATATATTGCAATAGTATTTTAAGTTTACTCCTTCACTCTGTTCAGCTAAATTCTCCCTGACTATTGCTGAAATGATGAGAACAGACTGTCAGACAAAGTTGAGCGCACAGATCTGGAAGTGGCTGCCTTTAACCCTGCAAGTATTAAGTAAATTGCCTTATGTGATATTAACTATAAGCTAACAGCCAGATTGTCCAAATCCCTGCTATGCTCCACTCGCATTCACTGCTCCTTCACTCTCAGTGGCATAACCACTCACGCTGCACGTCACTCTACCTTACCCTGATAACAGCAGGTGAGATGACAGAGCACTGAGAAGGGGCTCTAACTGTACCAGCTGTTGCATGTAATATAGTAAAATATATAAACGCTCATTTAGCTCTGTCAGTGATGTTACTGGATATAGACAAGCTACATAAACTTAGTTAAAAGACTCAACTGTATTGCAGCATATTATAACCCAAAGGATATGAATGCTGCGCCAGCACTTATTATAGTGACAATACTGAAAGGATACATTGTGCAACCCTAGTCAAGCTGTATTTTCCAATGATGCTTGCTATAAATAGTCACGCAGTTGGTCTGCACAGCTTGCGGGACTTGCACCAAACCGTCAGCATTGTCTGTAGCACATCAGCAAAGCAACATAGCTGAGCAGCCTATGTTAGCATCTGGTCAAACCATTCAACATTTGATTCTCCTTGGTCATAACTCAGTAACAATAGAGATTAATTCCTCCAAGGGCAAAAGCCATGCCAGAAACAACCTGATGGTGTCTGGATAATAAACAGGACATAGTGAGCAACAAGAATCTTGGTCACCCTGCTAAGCTGCTGCACTTTTCACAGCCTCCTGTTTACCATACATTGTTCCTCACATAATCTCAAGATTTCACACATCAGCCCCCTGAACAGTGATCTCTGTGTTTCCACTTTTAGAGTGGTGTTAGCAATGGTCTAAAGAGTCCAACATAAATTAGGTTCTAATCTTAATACCAGGATCAATCCCAGTAAAACCCGAAGCTGTCACTTAACAGTAACCTTTTACTAACATCTGACCGACCAAAGAGTATAATTTAGCATAAATACCCAGCTTTACATCTGCATGAATGCTCTACAAATAACCCAAGTTTATAATTAGTAGAACTTGACTGTGTTTTTGTGAGTCTGTGAGAGAGTGCTCAGTGCTGTGACTCACTGTTGGGAGTCTGTGGTGTGCGAGACATCTCCATCTCTGGTGTGTGACCACTGCGACTCATCATCATTGACTCCTCCACCACGTTGATGCTGTTACATTGCATCAGCTCCTGGAGCAGATTGAAAATCTCCTCTGCCCGGGAACACTTGAATGCAAAGATTCCTGAAATAAGCAAAAGAAAAGAATTGTTATACAATGATTTTTCCCCCACACCACCAAAATTAGAAGACAAGGAGCTTTAAGACACTTAGCAATTCTGAAATCACACTCCATCAATAGCCAACAGCCTGACTTACAGAGTTAAACTGAAAAACAAATATTGAACCATCCTACATCAGTCAGGTAAAACTTAATACATGAACACAAGTAATGGGTATAAACCGTGGAGTAGTTATACTGAAATGTTTCTGTCTTCTCAAACAGTAGTCCCCATGTTATTGAGAAATTATCAATTTCAGGTTGGATCCAAGGCAGGTATAGCACTAACAACTTCTTTTGAGTGCAAACTGATTTAACAATGGATGACAGTAAGTACGACAGATGCTAGGTACATGATTGTGAAAAAAACATAAACCTGGAACTAATCCACATTATAAGAGAAAGTCCAAGTGCATAGATAAAATATGTGAGCACCCACAGCTGGATTACCTTGATTATAGCTTTTGAAACATTCCTATTCTTTCCAATCTGAAGTTTGTGCTCGCTTCGGTAGTTGTTGTTTTTTTTTCGCTGTTGATATGAATAACTCCTCCAATTTATAAATGTAAGTATTAGGAGCAGTGTGATTAGTGCAAGCTGACTCAAATGGTGATGGAGAAGATATTACATCATAGTCCTCTGGTGTTACCACTGACTTCTCACCTTGCTCTTGTATGAGAAACAGAACCATTTACAGGCTGGTCCAGGAAAGCCTTACCTGACCCTAATATTTGTGAACAAGTAACCATATCTACACAGCAGACCATAGCATGGTGGCACACTCAGGTTTAGCAGCTGATATGCGGATTTAAAAAATTAAAAAAAATCTCTGGAGTAATACCCAACTTAAAAGTCCAGGCAAATATTGCCCTCTCTGTTGTTTGCTAGAGTTATGGGATCCAGTACAGGGGCAGTATTCTCCTGTTTTACTGTCATGTAGCAGTGAGATGATAGAACGCTCATGTTGGCTGTTGTCAAGCATTGGTTTGTCAAATTTGTTCACTTGATGCCATCTTTCTGGATGCTACTCACTTTGGAAAGTAGTTATTTAAGGAATGCATCTACATGTTTCAAAACCTACAGCACAGTTTTCCACACTGAACATGATGCCAGAGGAATACGTCTGATGAACACCTGTTTTTCTACTATGACAGGAAAACATCCCAAGTTTAAAAAGAGGCCTAGTTAACAACACACAGGTCCCAATAGAATGTGTGTATAAAAGCAATACCATGTGAATAGAGAAAATTGGATCTCTGTATGTTTGTCAGATACAGAAAAACAGGGCTTACCCTGCCCAGTCTGACAACGTCGGCCGCTCTCAAAAGAAAACAGGTTGGAGTCATAGCCATAGCGGCGCAAGCAAAGATACGGCCACCGGATTGCGTCCCTTTTCCGTGTGTGAAGAATGAGCTCGGTCTGGGTGAGCTCCATGATCCCAGAGCCAAGCTCGTTGCCCTCATCGTCCACATTTGTGACCTAAGACATAAAGCAGAAATGGCGCAGCAGGAGACAGGGAAAGTTCATTATAATCATCAAAAAGTCACTAAATAGGAAAAGCTTACATTTGTTTTGTTCTTACCAACCTTAAATTTAGTGAGATGGTTGTCTCTGATGGGGTCTCTGTACAGACAGCTCCAACAGCTCCCCATAGCTTCAGCAGGCCAGCTGAAACCTAACACGGAAAACAAAGACCAAGAAATCGTTTGATCGAGAATTTGATCAATATGAAGACATTTATCTATATGAGACGAAAAACAAAACTAAACACCCATTTGGGTGAGCAGGCACACACAAACTGCTTACTTAGTCCAGGCCATCAGTAAGGGGATTTCCAACTCAATCCCAGGATCTTCGACTGGGCATCGTTGTCACAAGCCAGTTAGTTTGCTGGACTGACATCTTCGGGAGATGCATAATGTTCTTCCCCCTGTGACCGTTCAAAACACAATTCAGATCACCATTAAACTTCACCTTCCCAAAAAAACAATTAGGCTCGCCTCAGCAAGTGGACTCCATATCATGTGAGATAATTATTTTGTTGCTTATCATCCCTTTTCTTTGCATCTCTCATTTCTCTTCTATCAGACACTGGAGAAAAGCTACAAAATGAACTTTAGATTACAAGTGTGTCAAATTTCACTGAAAGTCATGGCTTAAAATCAGATAGCTCAGAGAAAGCTGAGTTTGAGTATTTATTTGTCAGCAAATATCCCGCAAAGATAAGAACATACTAAAGACAAAGAAGTTAAAATTTCTATGTGTCGTAAGACCAGTCAAATGATATGCCAACTTCTTGATTCATCAGTCTTCAAACAGCAATTTTCTAAATCCAACAAATACAATGGTGATTCCATGATTGAATCACTTAGTTTTATAGATGCTTGGCTAATGACTTAGTTTAAGTCACACAGGTTTTTGAATGGTTAAGACTTTCAGACATTAAGCACGGACACTGATACAGTATCTGGAGAGTAAAAACATTTCTGATGCACAATCATATTCAATCAAACACTTCAAATTAATTTTGGGATTACTTTTTAAAAGAAATTACTGGGACTGAATGATTGCAAAAATAATCTAATTGCTTTATTATTTTTCCCTATATTGCGGTTGTGATTTATCATGCAATTATTTCTAAGGTTTCCTGTTTTGTGTGTTGTTAAACAAACACATTTTTGGAAATGAACATTGACATTAATTACAGCATGACAACACTCATGAAATACTTTTTCCCAATCAAGTCAATTTCACCCTTTTTTCAAGGATTTTTGCACTTTTGGACCCTTTTTGCTACTTTCAGACTACTTTCTAAGTTTTTTCCCCCCATTTTCTTGCCAATTTTTCTTGCTTTTTGAGCATTTTTGCCACCTTCAACTTACTTTTATCGCCACGCCTTGCTGTTTTGACACTTTCCCCCCCTTAGATTATCCTTCTTGCTAAGGTAGTTTTCAATAATGGCTCTTTGGTTGAGCAGGGTTGAGTAACACTGGTGTAGAGCATAAAACATCTATTTATCTAGTATTCTAATACATTACAGGTTAAAGATATATCGCACTATCTGCACATAGAATATTGGAGGAGGACATATTGTGATTTAATCTAATTTGCGATTAATTGCCCAGCCCTATAAATTACAGTGATTTTTTTCTAATAGATCTCGAGACTCAAATTTGCTAACTTAATTGTAACAGACCAGCTGTGCATCTTCAATTCAGAAGAGAAACACACAGACACAATAGACACAAGGCAATGTTTGATGAAAGCTCCAGACTAAATGTTGCCTCAGACACTTCACATCAACAAGTCTTGAAGATCTGCAGCAGAAAAACCCTCTGATTCCTGATCCTTGTCGACCTCTCTCAGTCTCCTACATCCAGATTTCAGATCAACACCGCCGCATTATGTGAGCTCTAACCTGGGCCTTCACATCTGACTGGAGATGCCAGGCTGGACTCACACACACCTCACACACACACCACAGCCACAGCTTCCTCTACTCAAACCATGCAGGGCACAAAAAATGCTTGACCACATCACACACTTGTCAACGACCAGTGATTGCATGGGCTTCCTCTCAATCTGAGCTGGAAAATCACAGCCTTTCCTCCTTTTTTTTTCTTTGCTCAATTAGCGGAGCCGACGCAGAGCTCCAAAACAAGCCGACGGGCAGGCTTCATCTGCCCCATCAATGTGCACGGACTCCCCGGCACAACCATGCTACCATGAAGCAGCACACTGACACTAAATGCACAACGACACGGTTCAATGAGCATTTGTTCCCCATTGGTGTAAGCACACAATAGCGTGAGTATATAGCAGTCAACGGGAAAGTGGAGAACGACAGCGATGGTTTGCTACTCACATGTCTGGCACGGATTTTTTTTTTTTTTTTATATTAGCTCTAATGCGAAATAAGCACTGAGGCTGCGAGTGGTTATCGGTGGCGACCGCTGCTGCTGCTGGTTGTAGCGGGATGTGGCACTTGCACGGCAGAGAGACGAATAAAAGATGCAGTGAGAGCAGTGAAAATGTTGTTATTTTTTCCTCCTATTACGCCCCCCTACTGCAGCACGGGCCTCTGCCTGTATGACATTTCCCAAGCAGCTGGGGTGAGAGTTCACCGCCAGACAACGAGGCTGAAAGAAGCGTCAAGAAGGTAAGAAACGCTGGAGGACCGGGGAGGAAAGGTGTGCCTGCCTGACAGACAGGAGGAGGGGCGAAAATAACCCATTGATCTGGAAGAGAGGACAGCATCTGTGCCAATTCTTCACTTTTTACACTGTTTGTGACAATGGTTGTGACCATTCATTGATCAGGTATCTAAACAATCAAACAAGTCCCGTTACACTGGAAAATTTAATTTGTCATTTCAATAGAAAAAAACATGATGTAAAGGGCTGCCTCAAGTTTAATATTAGGGGGAAAAAATTGTTCTAACACTGGGGTGATCATATTCTAATAACAAAATTAAGCCCCCCCCGTCCCTCACCCAGTCACTTGGAGAATCTGAAAAAAAAAGAAATGCTCACAGACAACAAAGTGTAACCCATACATTTCTAAAATACTTCTTCTCCATTTAAAGTGAATATTTTTCTATTTGGTAAACATAATTTATGTATGGAAGCTTATTTCACCCCGGTAAAAAATATAAAATTGCCCAGAAAGTCAAGGTTTTGGGTTTTTTTTTTAACTGACATTTGAATATGTAAGCCTTATAACTTATTTTAAATATCAATGGTCTGTAAAACAAACTGAGAAAACCTCAGAAATTTTGGGAAATTTCAATTTTATGTAATCATGGCTACAGAAAAATCACACATGGAGTCAAGGCATCACCCCATCTTCTTGTCCCTGCCTCCAGTAAAGTTGACTTCTTCTCAATACTATAAATCTAGATGCCTAGATTTTTCTGTTTTCAGATGAGGACACTGACACTTAGGTAGCCACTGTGCTGTTTCAAATAAAAAGCTACATTGCAACACAAAATGCATCTATATATGCTGTTCAACAATAAGTCATGAATGACTGAAGAAGTGTTTTTCCTGCTTAAGGCCTCAAGCACAACTTTCTGACCCATCAAACCAACATTGCAGATGTAGCCAGATCAAACACAAAGATGGCACAAGAGACGCAAAAGCAGACGACAAGGAAAACATTTTAAGAGACTTTGCTGCTGAGATAAGTGATGTGGTTACAGGGATCTTCATCCAGCCACTGTCTCTACTTGTCTAAAGAACCATAACAGTGCCAGTGCATCAAAAATCTCAGCATGAGCTCACTAAATGACAATAGTTCAACCAACACAGACACATCATACAGAAATGTCCAAAGAGGTTGGTCACCAAGCACATCAAGTTTGCTCCTTCATCCAGTCTGGACCAACAACCGGCCACAGACGATGCCATCTTGTCTGCCCTCTACACCACACTACCACATGTGTGTATTTTTTTTATTTTATTTCATCTTATTTTATTTTATTTACATGTCATACACAAAAAGTGTTTGTAAACACCAGAAATACCTTTACAATCAACAAAAAAATTGTATTAGTTACAGATTTGCCAGATCAACACACTCTGCCTTCTCCCCAAAGCTTTGGAGATATAATCAGCTGTGGCAGCGGTTCCTTATCTGAGACAGAACTCAAGTTTTTCATAGTTATCCAACCAGAGATATTTGCCCAAAAAACTAAATCCCCTGGTCATCATAGATTGGACAGTAAAACATTAAAGGACTTTTGTTGTCAGTTTCACCAAAGTTACATAACTACACCTGCAACAGTTGATAACATGTTCACAAAAAAAGATAATGTAAATGTAAAGTTATTGACAGTATCATTACTATTTCTGTATTTACAGTGTCATTACCATGTATTAATTTACAATAGTTTCTGATACTTTTTCCTCAATCCTTTTCTTTTAACAGCAATTTAGTTAAAGTACCTGTCTAAGTAAGTTACTGCAGATGTCGAAATAAAATACAATTGAGATTCAAGGTTGTTTGTGGACCATTGCTCTACACATAATACAACATTACAGGAGAATGGACTCACTGGCTAAAATAAATGTCCTACAGTCCGAACATTAAAATTCCAGATCCGCTCCATGCTTTTAGTCATTCATTTTTTTATAAAAATGATTTGTATGGCTGTTTTGTCCTCTGTGTTTTTCTGCTGTCATTTAAGATCACTCTATGAGTGTTACAGCTGTGAAAAGTAGAATTTGTCTGTCTCTGACATCGTTAATTTACAGGTAGGAAAGTTTGGGATGCCTTCTTGTAGCCTACCCTGAGTAATTTCTAAACCTAGTTCTATAACTTAGTCATCTGTAAAATGTTTATTTCTTGAAAAGTGTCACACATCCTCAAATGAGTTTAGAAATCAATATAAGGCTGAATGTTTCTTTTTAGGAATCCTTACTTATTTCAGAGTTTTATGGTAAACTTTCTGGTTGTGCTAGTGGCAATTGCTCTGAGACCGCAAGGGAAGCTCAGGTTCTCCTATAATGTAAAGTGTAATGTAAAGTATAAACTTTATAAACTAAGTATTTTCCAAGTGTTTCATCCCGTTGTTCTGGAGACTTTATTGAAAAGACCCTTAGTTGGTACAAAAGGGTTATCATTTAAGGGATGGAGGGTAAATTTTACATATAAATAAACAAACAAATTTATGATGTAGGCTGGGAAAAAATGAACTTACCCTCCTAGAAAGACCAGCAGCTGCCTCTGAAACAGTCAAACTTGAGAAAAAAAAGAAAAGAAAAAGAAAAAGAAATTTTTTTTTGCTCAGCTACAGTCATACCAGATTGGATAACGATTCATCTTAATGAAAATAATATTGACTGGTCAGTTGAGTTTTAATTTTTAGCGCCATATCTCATCCATTCAATGAAACTGATTGAACCACTCATCGTCATCAGAAAGACCCAGACAGCTGATATAACGGCGAGAATGATCTTGTCATCTGTTTTATCTTTGACGTCTCCAATGCAGCCAGCTGTTTGCTCTTGTAAGCAACGTGTGAAATATGTGAGTGTGCAGGATATAAGACAACAGTCGGTGGACTTTGGGCTTCGAAGACTACAGGAGCGTGGTAAAACGGGGTTTATTTAGTAACCCAAATACTTTGTCAACCGACAGTCTCCTCTCGACTTCACCCTGGCGACCAATCGTTGCCAACCATGCTGTGACGTCATCACAAGACAGCGTCTGGTTCCCATTGGTCTACTTCTTGACAATAAAAATCAGATACTGCCTTCTGTATTTTTTATTTAATTTTTTTGTATACATTTAAGCCTAGAATTTAAAAAGAAAAAAAATCTTAATTCTTTAAAAAGTAGGCCCTCATCAATCCACATTTCTCACCTCTTTATGTATTAGTCCCTATCATTCACAAAGTATTTTGTATTTTTTCAATAACAACTTATATTCTCAAGGGAAAAATGTGTGTAGAAATTAAGACCTTGATTTTAAGAACATATCAAATTTCATCCATTTCTACCATAAATGTAGGGAAATTTCCAACACAAGCTTATTCTATGTTCCCTAGACTTGTCTGACGGAGAAAAATATCAACTTTGGGAACAAAACATAGCTCAGGCCCCTCCCCAGTAACTGAACGGACAACCATAAACTGTCAGTATGTCAACATTTGGAGAATCCAAATGCATTCTTTGAATTTAGGGCACAACCAACTTAACCCTCTAGACAACAGTAATGGCTGTTCCATGAAATTCAATCTACTTTTCACACAAACAGAGGAGCCATCATCACTTTGAGATACATTGTCAAAATAATAAAAAAGGGCTCTTGAACTGTAATCTGTGATTTTTGTAGCACCAAGATCCAAATGCCAGTCGACCTCTCATCTTATTGTGAATTTGTCCTAGTTTAACCTTTATGGGGCTGTCATATAACTGTAACCTTTTATCTTGATCTGGCTCGAGTATTAAATGTCTGACTCCAGGCTGCGTCTCTGCTTCACTTATTGTTTCATTTGAATACCTTTGTACCCTCTTTATTTACCTCTTCATATCTGCATGCATGTTCAAAAACTAATCCTTTTTTTAGTTTGCAGGACTTGTGTATGTGTTTGTTTCTGTGTGTGTGTGTGTTTGATAATGTCACTTATCTCTCTTTCTGTTGAGACCACCTGCTGTTAAGATGCATCTCCTCCATAAGCAGTTTAGAAAGTGGCTGTGCATCTCTTCAAACAATGCATAACCCCAGTGCATAAATGCATTCATCAAAAAGGATCATTCTGCACAGACACGTTTAACAACCTCTAAAAAGGAACACTTTAAATCAACCAGTATTTAGCATTGCTTCTTTATGGCAACCATATTTGTACCATTTTTTTAAACCAAAGCCACTTCAACGTCATTGTGGAAATATGTAGTAGGAGTTTCTGTATACTTTAACTCCTCCTATTTCTGTAGCTATAAGTTTAACTCATAGACTGTATCATGAGATCAGACCAGAAACCATCAGCAAATCCTCAAACCATCCACACGGTATTGAAAACTACTACAAGTAGTCATCATACATTATGGTGAAGCTGTGTCCATGCTCGAAATTGAAACTTGGATATGATCCACTCTTTTTCATTGCAGGGCTGTTGTTAGCTATTACCTGGTACAGGTGGGGCTGATGTTTATTCAAGGTAATCGTGGAATTAAGAAACGACTGCTACTTTTGACTGCTTTTTGCCCATTTTAGTCACATTCGCTCTTTTTTTTCCCACTTTCTCACTATTTTTTGATACTTTCCGACTATTTTATGGTTTATCCTTGAACATACTTGCCCTTTTTTTATGCTTTTTGACAACGTTTGTTACCTTAAAAACATTTTCGTGACTCTTGCTGTTTTTTTTCCACTTTTCACTACTTAAATTGTTTATCTTGCAAAGGCAGTTTCGCTATTTTGCAACAACGTGGCTCTTTGATCGAACAAGTTTAAGTAACACAGGCCACAGCCCATTACATCTACTGCTAAAACAAAGAAACAAAAAAAAAATCATCTGACATTCTATGGAAATAGATTGGGGCCACTAGAAAATAAAAATAAGGGATATTTTTTGAAATAAAGTTTATTCCAAGATTAAAGTCAGCATTCTGAAAAAGTCAGAATTCTGGGTTAAAGGTCAGCAAATGGCAGGCACCATAGGTAAAAGTGACACTTTGATTGTCAGGGAAAAAAAGCAACTGAGACCCTCTGAGGGAAATGTCAGAATTCAGAATTCTGAAGTTTTTTTCTGCAAAAGTCTGACTTTAGATTCAGAATTCTGACTTTCAACTCAGAGAAAACTATAGTTAATAAGTATTGGATTTTTTTATTATTATTCAATGGCCCTAATAGGCCTCCTTAGATATTCTGACACATTTTAGAGTAAAGAAATTTTGCAATGTCTTGGAGTAGAATATAATTCACTTGCCCAACCCGAGTTTGGGTGCGTGGTGTTTTGAATCACACACTTGTGAGTTGGCCTTTTCCGTTGTGCACACGGTTTCAACAGGTAAATCGAGTTGAACAGATTCTGAGCTCTGTTGTTTAGATTATTATCCTTGACTCAAATGCGAGCTGTGAAACAATGGCGGGTAAGATCTTGACGGTTGTTTCGTCTTTGTGACTCGTCCAGTCACGTATCCAGTTGTGTGTGTTTTGTAATCAACGCGGAAACACGTTGACGCGGTTGAACAGGAAATGGGGACATAACAGCAAATATATTAGAGGAACTTTGGACTTAGAAGACCTGATGAAAAAAATTTTAAAAATAACGTAGCTACCAAAATACGCTTGTCCCCACTCGACTCTGCCCTGACGACCAATCGTTGCTAACCACGCTGCGACGTCAGGCCGTTGACAGTGTTTGGCTGTGAGCTCTGGGAGTGTCAGAGGAGTGAATGCTGAGCGCTCAGATAAGACACACAACACTCACCGTCCCACGTTATATCACAATACTGCAGCATGCCGTAGGACCTTGGGCTAACTGGGCGAAATAGTAACTGTACACGTTTTTCAGGAGATTTACGAGGAGTCAGAGGTAAGTGTCGTGTCAAGGTTACAGACGGAATCGAAACACAAACAGTGCTTTTATAACTGCCTTTGACCAAACTAACTTTGAGCATTTATAAGTGTGTAAATGAGCCCTGCGATATAATGTTACGCTGTATAATGACATCTGATGATAAAGGTGTGTATTCAAATGAATTTGCTTTTGTTGTTCACCAGTGGCTTTATGTTTAGGAGCATATTGCAAAAAATAAATAAATAAAAATTCCAACATATACTACTGCAATATTCTAATCACAGACAGTAAAATATTTCTTTAACCTCAAATGTGTCAGAATACCATTTTATTTTTTATTTTTTTGCAGTGTTACTTAACCCTGCTCAACTAAAGAGACAAATTGAAAACTAACCAGAGAAACAATCTAAGTGGTGAAATGTGGCAAAAACAGCAAGAAGTAGCTGTCAGAAGAAGTTTAAGGTGGCAAATGTGGACAAAAAGCAGCATAAATGAGTGACAATGAGGCAAAATTTGAGAGAAAACTTGAGAAAAATTGTCAGGAAGTAGCATAACTTTTCGGAGGCCTGACTGTTTTATTTAAGATATCCTTCCTCTGATGACGCTGACTTTTGTGTTTGCATTATCTATAAGCTGTAATCATCAACATTTCAAGAAATAAAGATTTGAAATAATTAAATCGTTGTATAACAAGTCTATAAAACATCTGGATCTCACTTTCTGAAATGAGTGACTAAAAATATTGAACTTTTTCATTAAATTCTAACTTTTTAGATGTACCTGTTGGTGCAAACAGTGTTTTTTTTCTTTTTTTGTCAAAAAACTCTTCTTCCTATGTATTTTTCCCACTCAAAACAAGACCAAAACATTGCCTGATATCAAATTTGCCATACGAATCACAATGGCTCTTCTTTTTTTAAAGTTATTTACTTTTGGGTGTATTTATCTAATATGTTGCTCTTTTAAATAAAGACCGATTTATTGCTTGTGTTTGCTAAACAACACATAAGACAGGGAACCTCAAAATAATTGTAAGATAAATGGCAACTACAATAGAGGTAAAAATTACCACAATTAGATCAATCTTGCAAATTGTTCAGACCTAATACATATACTGATTTAGACAGAGTCCATGTGGTTATGTGCAGAACTGAACCTGTGTTCTTGAATGGTCCATAAGCATTGATCTGATCTGGATCTTGATACTACTTGATAGAATGACAACATATAAACAAGAACTGTGCAGATCTCTACAGCCCAAGCAGCAGTTAGTCTGATGTGTCCTGCTTTCACCCCAGATCATGTGGTTACCCATGCTTGGAATGACTGCCTTGCCTCATGTGGGCGGGCTCTATGGCGGCTACATAACACGCAAAGAAGTGAAGACCTGGTACCCAACCCTGCAGAAACCCTCATGGCGACCTCCAAACGCAGCCTTCCCTGTGGTGTGGACCTGCCTGTACACAGGCATGGGGTAAGCATCAGGATGACAGGTTATTGTTTGATCTTTTCAACCTGTGATGAATCTTCCCATTTTTAAATAATACAGATGTTGGGTTATTTTTTTCTTATGTCATTTCTGTGCGTTCAGCTCTTGTACAGCTTTAGGGTTTATATGTATTGTTAACTCAACGTCTGTACAGGCGTAGCCAGTGACTGTTTGAAAAGTCCAATAAACCTAGAGAGCGGGGCTGACTCTTGGAGAGAGACCAGCGCTGTAAACTTTACCTGTGACCTGAATAAACACTTAACTGAGAAGTTAGTCTTCTTCATGTGATCCTTGGGAGACGATCTTCTAAAGAATCGGGTATTTCTCACACAGATATGGTTCTTACCTGGTGTGGAGAGAGCTCGGAGGTTTCACTGAGGATGCAGTGGTTCCCCTGGGACTTTATGGGCTGCAGTTAGCTCTGAATTGGATCTGGACGCCCATCTTCTTTGGAAGACACAAGCTGAAATTGGTGCGTAACAAATATTGACTGGTATTTTAACTGCAGACTCCAAGGCAGGTTAGAACTCATGTGATCTGATTTTTCCGTTTTACACCTCAAATTTAGGCTCTAATTGATCTTGTGCTTCTGACTGGGACTGTTGGAGCCACGATGGTGTCTTGGTATCCCATCAGCCGCACAGCCACACTGCTGATGGCACCCTACCTGGCGTGGCTGTGCCTTGCCACTTCCCTCAACTACTGCATATGGAGAGACAACCCAGAGAAGAAAGAAGAGTAAAAGACATTTCCCCATGCTTCAAGAACATATACCTTCATTTTCGATACCATAAATCTTTATCTCTTATTGATGCCTCCTTAAGTTGAAATCACGGCCAGATCGATCAATACATGCATTTTTTTTACTGAGCAGTCTCATCACAGTCTTCCACACCAACTGAGAGGGAAGTAAATGACCCCTGAGCAGATTGCTGTTGGCAAAGCACAACTTGAATGTGTAAAAATAATCAACTTTGCTGATCTGACTTTTTATTCACAGACAGACAAATTTAATATTTCCTTGCTCAACTCAAAGCTCCAAACAACTGCTCCTAACACTTCATGGTCAAATTTTATTCTAACTGAAAAAGACCTGAGGTTTATGAATAGAATTATGTGTGTTTGCTTTTTATACTAATAACGTCTTGGGTGAATATATGAAGAAACACTCTGCCAATGTTACTGAGTTAATCAAATAAAGCTCTCTGTCAAATGAGTATCCATTGAAATTACATTCATTCCACTGAAGCAGGAACACACCAACACACTAAGCTTTCAATTGTCTTCTTATGTTTCATAAAAATAACTGCAAACAAACAAGTCTTTAATGATATACAATAAACTTTATTTTAATACATGTAAAGAAACCCAAAAAAAAGGAAAGGGAGAGGAAAAAGTTATTTTTCAGGTGCTTTCTCTGGACCATCTTCCGGTGATTTGGAGAATCTCTCTGTTAAAGTCTTCCACAAACCCTTTTTTTCCTCATCCATCTGTTGCACGTTCCCTGCACAAAGACAAAGAAGCATTAACTACAACCACAATCTTTTCATTGATAGAGTCATGAATGTAAAATAGATTTGTGGTTTCTTGCCTGATAAAAGTACTCGACACTCCTCAACTGTGACTCCAGTGAAGCTTGTCTCTCTTACACGAGGAAACTGTCAACAGAGATGGGAATGCAGTTATCTTAGAAATTTAGGTCTTCATCCAAGCTTTTAAAGAAACTCTGTTTATTGTAAGAATAAACGTTAATGCTTGTCAATGTGTAGTTTATAAGGGACCTTTGAAATGACAATGAAACTTTCTGGGAATGAAATCAAAAAGGAAAAACAGATTATAGCCTCTGCAGTCTCATAAAAATGAATAAGTTACTTATTATCCAACAAGCTTTGTCTGAGTAAACTTTAATTTTCCAAAATAACTTAAAGACAAGGCCATTTGGGGTAAATAAACTATCATCTAACAGACATGGTTTATGGTTCAATGCTGTACCCACCCGTTGTCTGTACACATTGCCATTAATTCGAGCCAAACTTTCGTACATCTGGTCGCACTTCTCTGGATCTGCAATCTGACAGGGAGAGTGGTCATTGATTAGAAAAAAATACAGATTTTTGGAAATGAAATTTAACATAGAAAAATGTACACAATAGCATAACTTGAAAAGAAAATAAGTTAAGTCATCTTTTAAGACAGATTGCAAACAAACATCAAACTCATCAACAGTTATTTATTAAAATACAGCAAATATTTGTTTTCTAGTCTTGTTGAGTTTCTTAATAGGGACTGAAAGAAGAATCTGTACAAAGTGGATTGAAGCTCCTCCTTCAGCCGAGGACTCGTGTAAACTGTTGCGAAAAGTGAATGGAGATCAGCTCTTTTTAACGCTACTTTTCTTTGTTCAGGGCAACTTTTCACCAGTTAAAATGCAACAAAGTAAAGTATTTATCAATAGTTATGTATCACTGTTGTTTGCAAAGTTTGTCCCATCATTTAGTAGCCGAATACACATAGCGCTTCTCAGCCCGGTGCTCTGAGACATATCAGTACCGTATAACCTTAGTGAATCCTGGTTATGTCCTACCAGTGGTTTACAAACCTGGCTCTTCATTTTAGTGACAGACTTTGAAGTCTGAACAGACCACTGAAGTATACTGTATGTAGGTTGGAGTGCATATTATTGCATACAGCTACAACTGTGTTTTAGCCTTTAACGTGTGCTTAAGCATTAAGCTCAAGGTCTATCACTATCCCAGATAGCTTTCTCCTGCTCTTCTGTCCTTTTTCTGTCTGGCAGTCAAGCTCCAGTGACCACCTTTATTAGTAAATAAATTCAGGAAATAATTTTCAGCTGAGAAAAAAAAAGACCTCTGTTCTCAATGCTGAACTCCGTCAGCTGGCGTGGCATCATCATAAAGACTTCGGTTTGCAGAAGTCAATCTGGTCCAGTCCAACCCAATCCAGAAGCTAGAACTTAGCATTAAGAGCTGATCTATTATATTTGGCAATCTCATTATAAATTTAGGATTATGATCAGGCATGTACCTGGATACCGGATTTTTTCAAGATCACAAAGAAAGTCCTCATTGTCCCTTTAAGGGTAGATAATTACTGTTCACAATCTAACTTTTATTGAGAATAATAATCTCATCACCAACTTACTTTGGCCTGACTGTGGTGAAATGTGATACATATTAATATCAATTCTACATATATAAGCCAATAAATGTGAAAAATGAAATCAAATAAAATCAAATAATAATAATAATTTTGTAAATATGAATTCTACAACGACAGGCTGTCATAAAACTTTGAATTTTAGGCCAAACACCAATTTTTCTGTGTAAAAAACAACAAAACATGCCAAACAGATGTTCCCTTTACTTGACTCACTGCGTTGCTGCTTCTTTGTCATTGAGGGTAACCCACAATATTTCGATGAAGCATAATATGACTGTCTTACCTGTCATAAATTATCTTAAAATATTTAATGTTTATCGTGCGAAATTTATCAAGTGTCTCACTGTGAGTTACCCTCCGTACAGAATTCCTGCTGTTTACATGGTAATTATTGTGAAACTGAAGAACATAAAGGAAATCCGGGCTTGAACCAAAAACATTGTATATTAGCCTCAAGTTCTGTATTTTGATAAAATGCACGTAACAAGAGAAGCTTTGTAAACATCAGAGCAGACAAGGTCGAGCCTTTACTAATATCCAATTAGCCCTTAGCTCAGTCTGCAAACACTGGCCGCGTGGAGACGGTTAACACCTTTACCTGTGTGTTTTCACCCTCGCGAAACGCTGAAGCTACTCTCTGCCGCAGAAACGTCCCTAAATCACGACCTTTCTTGGTCTCATCGCGTGGCCATTCCTCGCACAGCTTTAAAAACCTCCTGTACCTGGTGGCAGACATCTTTGCATATATAATAGCTATCGCATTTGGGAGGCGTGTTAAGTTTGAGCTCCGACGGCCGCCGTACCTGTGTTACATCAAAACTCTTCCCCCTTCTTCACTGTCCCCCTCGTTGCTGAAGCTGTCGCGCGTTCACACATTTCCAAAATGAGCGGAAACGGCAAGAAAAGCTCTTCGCCTGGTGTGGTGGATTGGATTAGTTCAGCTTGTCGGTTCGCGACGGATAGAAATGACTTCAGGAGGTGAGTTCATGTTTTTGAAAGTATATGAAAGTTTAAACTGACTGAAGGATAACCTTGTAGCTAACACGAGCACACGTAGGTTTGGCCTTGTCTCGGTCTGTCTGCCCCTCAAGTATCGACTTGCACTCTTATTTCTTTAAAAACAGGATTTGAGGTTAAAAAAAAAAAGAATAGCAGACCCAGAGTTTGGGATATCTGAGAAACCCTGAAGTTAGCGCCTACTTGTCCGCGTATAACTATGGAAACTACTGCAGCACTTCGAGTTACTGCTGTGACCTTTGTGGGTCCTGCTTCATCAAGCTCGGGGAGCCTGCCTGATATAGGATACTGTTGAAGACCTGATATACAATACCAAGGGATAAGGATGTAAATTTGCTGGATCGACACAGCATCTTGTAAGGGCTTGTTGAGGATTCTTTGTATCCATCAGTCAAGCATTGTTTGGGAATTGCAGAGGCCAAGAGAGGGAGAAACCGTTACAAACCTTGGGCTTGTAGTGATGTTTATTGTGATCATCTTCATTATCAACATTCCCAAAATAGAGCTGCAGGGCTAGTCTTGCTTTTTCCCATGAAAACAAACTATGTCAGAAGGCACCGTCAACTTTCATGGTTAACTATAGAGAAAAGGCTTGTTTTCAAAAATTTAATGACACTTTTTTCTCTACTCAACTTGTTTTTCTCGATAAACATATTGTCAGAAGCTGTCAGTTTATTTTGCATCGCACCAGGTCAGCTGGTGATGGTCAGATCATGTGGCCACATCCAGAGTCAAATGTTTTAAAAAGACAGCTATTTGTCATGCCATCAATCATTGGAATAATTGTCCCCTGAAGATTTGTGAAGTGAATGGCATTTCATCTTTTTAGTACCACTTGAGAAGTCACTACTTAAACATCTGAACAGTACATAGGAAAGTTAATGTTATTTTTGGTATTGTATGTAAGGAGTGTGTGTCACCTGATTCAGTCTCACAATTTTCTCATGATGTTCATGGTTTGATGTTATTTATAGTGTTTAATGCTATTAGATCTGCATTGTCAACTGTGTGAATTGTGATTGCCATGTGTGTCATGTAGTGTTATGTTCTGTGTTTGGTTTTGTCTTCTGTGTGAACCCCAAGAAGATTAGCTCGTCACCTTGGTGGCAGCTAAAAGGGGATCCTTTTAAACAATACACAATGCTCACTAAGTTGTGACTTGGTTTCTTTTAAATTCACAATTTGTCATTTTGTTATTCCTCAGGAATCTTCTGGTCAACCTGGGCTTGTTTGCAGCTGGTGTTTGGGTCGCAAGAAATCTCTCAGATTTCGACCTGATGTCTCCTCAGCCTGTTACATAACCCAATAAAAACCTACCAACATCAACATTGGGCTAATGGCAAGTGCATTTCATTCTTTATATTGCTTTCAAATGATGCACTGGTGATTAAGACTCACATTTTTCTTCTTCTTTTCTGTTGTTTTTTTAGGTGTCTTGGACCAACAAGAAAGCAAGGGACATGAATGAAAATTTTCAGAATACTTTCACTTTGAAAATCAATTGTGGTGTCAACTTTATTTACTTATCATGCTTGGTGTCATTGTATTCAGCCTAAAAAGGTTGAATTACATGCAGTTAAAATCTATTTTTTGTATTGTTGCCAGTCCATTGATTCTGATGTATCCTTAATTTCCCAAAAGAAAGTTTAGTCTTCGGGTAATATTTATTATAGTATATTTCGTCAGATTTTGTTTAACTTCCACTGCTATGCCCTCTCACGAGCTCTTTGTTGCTGCAGCGTGTGACTGCTTGTCCACTGGCAGAAAATCCCTTTCTGCCTCTCAGAGTCTGGATCTGGCTGCTCAGGTTTTGGCTGTAGATTTGGGATTGAAACCAGCTTTACTGTATGACAGCAACAGTGCCAATGCAGGTCAGGTGCAGCAGTATTTGAGCTCTTTGCAGTCCTCCCAGCTTCTGTCTAAATCACTTTTCACACTGGATTTGGGTGGAAACACTCTTATTGTGAATCCGGCTGCTGCGAAATTGAGTGTGGAGCAACTGATACATCACAGAAATGTTGCTCTGATCAACATCTGCCACTCGCTGGAAAAACCCACCATCATTGACCCAGGCAGAACAGATCTGAAGACCATGGCACAGGGTTTACTTCATGTCCTCAGAGAGATGGAACACCAGGGAGAAAAGGCTGAGCTACTTCACTACATTGAAGAAAAATCAGAGGAATGGAACCTGTGCACAGTGTTCGGCCTTTTATTGGGTTACCCTGTCACATACTGGTTTGATCAGACCAAGAGCTTTGAAAACTGCCTGTCTATGACTCCACTGGTGGTGACGAAAGCTTCGGCGACATGGCAGACAGACAAGTTGAGCCATAAATGTTGTGTGTACTCTTTCAGTGTCCCCGCTATTGTGTTTGAAGACATGCAGTCACAGCTGGAAAACTGGAAGCTTTGTTTACACAAGAAATTTCAGCAGCAAAATATCCTGAAGGATCTCACAGTTAGTCAGTCCACAGTCACTCTGCCCTCAGTCTGTTTGTGATGCTAACATGTTTTGTCTCTGAACTTAACTGTTAAAGAGTTATTCTTTGTTACTTCTTTGAGCTACATTAAATCTGCTGTTTTTCTCTGAATGTGCAGTTATGTTGAAACCATGGCAGATGTGTACAAACTGTATTATGAAAGAAGAAACAAATAAAAATAACAAGTTCAAAAATGTTTGATTAATTCAAAATTAAATATCCTGTCTCAAATTAAAATAAAAAATTACTAATGAATAAAATTGTGCCTGAAGTGTTTCACTGTAGAAAGTGAAACATGATCATGCACTACTAGTAAAACCACACTGTTAGCAGTTGCATATATCAAAACAAGTCTGAGCAGGGATCCACTTTAGATCATAGTTTCCATAGAAACAATTCAGATTAAATTTTATCTCAGTGAACTTCACAAAACCATTAATCTGACTTTACCAACAAAACATTACCTTACAGCAAAGCTGCAACTAGTCACCAGGGGGAGCTCCAGATGCCCAGGCTTTGCTCATAATGGCTGCAGCATTGTCAATAATTTAATAGTCTATAGTTCAGACTTGCTATAGAAAGTATTAATATTTTAAAGACAAATCATGTATATAGTTAAACTAGATCTAGGTAAAAGCGGTTCTTTTGGCAACAAAAGTATATGAAATAGAGAAAATTTAGGATCCCCTCAAAGGAAATCATAAATGTGGCTACAGGAACACCTGAAACTGTAGATTCTTCCAAAAGGACCACCTTCTGTTCTTTATCTGCACTCTGACGGTATATGTACCTGTAGTTGTATGATGATGCATTTAATATGGAAAAACTGAAAGGAAAAAAAATCTTGAGTGACAAAAATCCAACTGCTTCTTTTCATTTATTGTTTTATATATGGAAAAATCTCAGCGTATCATAATGCTTTAAACTATTTAAATAGTATATTTTACAACATAAACATTTAAATCAAGTACAACTCAAGCTGCAGCTTCATTAAGCAGCTGAAGTTTTTTACAGTACAGCAACAGTTTAATGAACATGGATAAGGCCCATTCCTCCAATCGTTAGCATTTCAAATGTACAGATGAACAGTCGTTGAGGTTAGTGACACTTGAACCTTTGAGGTACATCCACACTACAGCAAATATTCAGTGACACAAAAACATACAACAAACTCAGGTCCTTCAGTTTTAACTAAAATGACCAAGCTAATATTCCTCTGGGGTCCAATCTGTCGTCTTCAGTAAAGTTGTTTTCAAAAACGTACACTTTTGTGTGACTTCTTTAAAAACAGAAATGCTATGAATGCAATCAGAAAAAAAGATAACAGTGTGTCAGTTGTTCACCTGCTTTGGCATAGCAGCAATTTCTCCGGTTGTGGTTGTTTTTGCTTCTCTTAAAAGTGAGGTCCCTGAGGTAGTTTTAACACAAAAAAAATTCCATGTCGTTTCATACAACCCATCATGTGCCAGCCGCTCTGTAGCATGTCACTTTTATTGCATTTACTCTTTAAATAGACACAAAAAATCAGAAGTGTTGTACTGGTGGCCTTTCCTGCAGAACTACCAACATGCCACAGAAATGCCAGCATATGACGAGCCCGCTTTATGTTACACTGACGGCCGCTTTTGACCATCCTGTCACCAGCCTTTTAGGCAACTTAAAGACAGAAAATCCAAACTGTTTGTTTATGACAGTCAAAGATGTTGAATGACTGATAGCACTTCACCACAACGGCCGTTAACTTTCAGCTGGGCGAGGTGATCTGCTCTTGTCAACCCAATGTTCAGGATGGCAACAGGTATTTTTCTGTCTTTTGCTGCCAGCAAAAACCTGTATCCTGAATAAACCTTGGGAACAGAAGAGAGAGGGAGATCATTAAATAGAAAAACTTAAAACACATTTCTATACCAAAAGGCCATATAATGTACATTTTTATCTTAAACCTACCTGTAACGACGACCCCACGACCAGCACTGCATCTGACTCAGCCAGTCTATCATGCACAAACTGTACTGTTGCTTTGTTCACTGTGTCTCCAAAAAATGTGACCTCAGGCTTTAGTATTCCTCCGCAGGCCTCACAGGAGGGGACTCTGAATTGGAGGACCTGGTCGTCCTCCAAAAAGACGTCACCGTCAGGAGCCACACTGCCTGCCTGAGCACTCCACTCTGGGTTCAGAGCTGCAAATTGTTTCTGGAGATCCTCCCTTGCTGAAATGGTACCACAACCAAGACACATCACCCTGAAAGCACAAATAAGACACGACTGTTTGGGATCTTTTGACACCTTTTAATTAACAGCTGGGTGGTTAGTCTTATCTTTAAATGGAAGCAATAAGCACTAGGAAAACCACTGACACAGACATCCCGAGCAACAATGACCCTGTTTCTAATACCACCTGTTTGTCAGGACACCCTTATAATTTTCTTTAACCTTGTATTTTGTCATTCTGGACACAAAAAAGCAATCCTATGACCAAAACCAAGACATTATAGTGCAGCAGGTACCGTGAATGAGAGATAATTTGGTGTTTTCTCACCTGTGAGCACAGCCGTGGAGCTCTGTCAGCCTTTTCTGTCCTGCCTTTGAATGAAGAGCATCCACATTCTGCGTAACTAGCCAGTGAACTTTCCCTCTTTCCTCCCACTTCTGCAGGACTTTGTGTGCAGAGTTTGGCTGGTGAGAAGAGAACTGAGGCCAGCCGACAAAGTTCCTGGCCCAGTAGCGCTGACGGGACTTTGCGCTGCGGATGAACTCGGCATACTGCATGGGTCTCCTGTCGGTGCGAGCATACAGCCCCACCCCCTCTGAGCGGTAATCTGGTATTCCTGACTCCGTGGAGAGTCCTGCTCCTGTGATGACAAACAGGCGGGTGGAGCGGGACACAAAGTCCTGCAGCAGTTCTCTGGAGTGAGCATCAGTGGAGCTGCAGACTGGGACAAAGTTCAGCACACCTGCAGGGGTCGTGGATGCCCTCCTGACAGGTGCTGTGTGTAGGGAAAAGATCTGCCAAGGCAATCTCATCTGTGATCATAAAAACAGAATTACAAGTGTAATACAAAAACAGCTGAAAATATCTGCTATCAGACCGCTGGGTTTCCTTTGGTATCAAGTTATTGAATTATACAAGTCAAGAAGTTGCAAAATTGGGTCGTTCCAGTGGAAATATATTGAGCTTTAAACTGTAAGAATTACATGATTTCCCAACTCAGAATGTTTTTATCCTTGTATTAATACAATTTTTCTTCAAACATGTTTGCTGTCTTGAGTTGAAAAAGTCAAATTACAGAAGGAAAGACATTGCTGAGACATCAGAATAACAAAAAAGGCTTGCCATTAAAAACTGCCAGTGGATGACTGACGGCAGGAAGCATAATTAGAAATCTTTGGTTCATCACAGGATTTTTGTGTGCTTGCAGGTATGTGAAAGGATGACGTGGTATGTGACATCAAATGTAAACATAGAGGAGGGAGCTTGATATCTGGAGTTATTTTAGCTTGATCCAGGATCTGTGACTTGCATAGAGGCACCCTGAACCAAAAGGATCAAAGCTGATTCTGTTGTGTCTCTCTTTCCTGCACCTTTGGACTGTGAGACTCCAAGAAAGTGAAACTTGAGCAAAGGGTGGGAATCATTGTTTAGCACTGTCAGCTGTACCTGTCTAGTGTAAGAAAAACTGAGTCACCAAATTTTTAACACCAATTCTTTGATTTCAAAGCACTAAGAGACATTGCACAGAATAACTTTCTATAATAATGACAGTAAAACCTGAAAATATTGGAGCACTCTAAAACTTTTGACCACTAGTTTAGTTTGAGACATTTTAATCAATTACATGTTCTCTCATAAAACAACTCCAGGACAGATAATGTACATTTCTGTAAAAATAGCTCAACTCCAGATCTACGGTTATGAGAGACAGGAGCAAACCATTATGTTGTTTTTACAGTTAGTAATAACTCTACGATTCGCTAATGAGTTTCAATGACATTAAAGTAGACACTGTTAAATACTTAAGACAAGGAACAACTCGTCACAGAGGTAAACATTTGAAGCGGTAACACGAACAGCAGTTTAAGGTAACAATAACAGCTGGCTAGTGAGTTAACTTTAATAAACTCTCCACGTTATGTTATTCGTGAGTGACGTGAAAACCATGTTTTTATCTTACTGTAAAGTCGGAGTATCAGGAGCTGCAGTGTTGACTGGATAACATAACAAATCAAACTCTGATATAACAGGAACCGTAAGAGGCAGAAACAGGAAATGCCAGTAAAGGAGTTGCACATTCGCGCTGTCTTCTGGGAGATGTAGTGAAATATTTAACCTCAAGGTTGCTGCTGTTTTTTCAGTCTTTTCTCCATTTTTCCAGATAACTGGAATTTTCTTTTCATCACTGCAGATACTAATCAATTGAGCAGATAAAAAAAAATCTATTTGAGAAAAAAAACAAAGCCCAAGAGACCAGTTTAGATAAAATCATTTAAATTGTTTCAGCTCAAACACAACAGATGTCAAAAATGATAACAAGAGGATGAACATAGGCAATAGCTTATTTCTGTATGCTATTAAGAAGTAGCATTTCAAATATTTAACATTCACAATAAACTTAAATTTTTTTAATGTTTCATTTGAAAATGTTCCCACATTTTAGTTATTTTGTGATGTGTTTGTCCATTATTTACTAATGTCCAGCTAAAACTCAAAAGCTAACAACTGCAGTCATATATTCCCATATTGTTGAGGTATCGCTTTCTTATTTTTGACCACAATAAAATAGAAAAACTTTGATTAGCACATGTGAAATTGGAAGAGATAGAAGAAATGGCAATAACTTGAGGGACATATTGAAGTTATCTGAGGGCCAACTGTAGTTTTATACTGAAGTCTGATTTAAAGTTCATGCTTAGAGGCATCAGTGAAGTGTTCTAGTAAAGATGACACAATTTTGTAGCTGAGGTACTGAATCAAAGAAAAACTTGAAGTTCCCATGACATCTATTCGAATATGCTGCATACGTCTTGATTACAAAACTCCAGGATGTCTGTTGAGATAAAACAATGTCAAAATTAGCATCATGAAAATTTGTGAGTATTCGTCTGGATATTCTGACATCAAGGCCCGAGCATGCCATGGTCCATGTCTTACCAGAGTGAGTACAGTTGAAAACACTTTCTATGTGACTGTAAAACTCTTCTCCTAGGATGGAGCGGGAGGTCATGTGACTCGTGTGGACAAAACACTGAGTTGCATCTTTGAACAGTAGATCACTTTCGCCATACTGCTGAGACTCAAACAACTTGAAATCAGCGTTTGGGTTGGTTGCCAAAGTTTCCTGTGAGATTCAAAAAGCAGACACAGTAAAGATGTTGTGAGGCTGTTTTTTAATATTGGACAACTTAACAATGTTTTTTGAAGAAACTCATCACGTGTGCAGACCTGCGACTTCATCAGGAAGTCGTACACTCTTGATGTGAGCACAGGTCGTGTCATGACTGTGTTTGGAGGGATGACTCCAAGGTTACAGCTCTCCCACTCTGACAGTGGGGCCCGACGACCATCACCACACAGCAACTCAAAGTCTGACAGCGTCCATCCATCTGCCCAACCAGTGGAGCCTAAACCTGAACAGTACAAACACAATGGGACAACATAAACAAACAGAACATATTTACACCAGTTTATATTGATTTCTCAACTTCAAGAGGAGTATCTCACTGAGGATGTTGGCCTGAAGATTGTGCTGCTCAAGGAAAGCAACATCACCGTAGCTTTTACCACTTGGATCACCGACTAGACACCTGAAATGATGAGCATAAGGGAGGGGTGATAACTGGTTGATTATGCAAACCTTCACTGCAAAATCCTGAAAGCAAGTGTTTATGTCTCATTTTAGTAGAAAATGTATTTTTAAACTTAATATGGGCCACATTTACCTTTCCAGTCCAGAAACATCTTATTATCATACCTTATTTCAAGATATTAAATGCTTGTAATGAATAAAAGACAGTCTGTTGGTAATTAATTACCTATGAACAATGTATCATACATTTTCCAGCTTCAGATAATGGAAGAATTATTTTGCCAAAAGTACAGCAAAAAACTATTAGTGACATTCCTCAGTATCAATATGTCATGACATTTAGAGTGCTTAAAATATATGGGATTAGAAGCTGCTCCCCACAGAAAAGGATAATGATGAAAACAATGAAAGGATATGAAATTTGTACCTGAGCTAAAACACAACTACATTTAAAATTAAGAAATTAAAAGTCAAAGATATCAGAAGTTTGCATTCAGGTGCTATGAAAAAATTAAAATATAACGTGCAAAATATACTTGTTTTCAACAAAACGTTCTAAATGTCTCACAGCAGCAGTCACAGGTAAATAAAAAGTCCTGGTTCTTAGTAAGCCATACCTTAAAGCCCCCATGTTGCCATAATAACGCTCATTGTGGTTGTCAGCACAGCGTTTAGTGGCAGCTTCTCCTGTGCCTCCCATGCACACTTTACACAGATCCCCTTGAGAGCCTGGCAGACAGCCTTTCCAAAACACGTCGTTGTACACTAAATGAACAAAAAATAGAGGGGAAGTTAAAGGCTGAGCTTAAAATGCCACTTGCAGCAGCTAACAACAGAGAAGATATGGGTTGTCATGGTAAATATGAAGTGTAATCTTTGTGTGAGTACCTTGGTCGGGGTCACAGGGGGAGCTGCTGTTATGCTCCAGGCTCAGTGTGTGTCTGTATGGAAGCAGCCAGCCAGCAGGGCTATACATGTGGCCGTGACAGGAGCGACGGCCCCCAAGGTTCCCAATGAAAATGCTCCTGCTGGAACGCTTCGCCACCGCCACAGCAGCCACTGAGGGCAGCACTAAAGATAGGCAAAGCTTGAATGTAGAAGCAGTAACAACATTATATAGCAGGATTGTTGGTTGTTTAGCTCACCGTCTCACCATCTGTCTCTAAGTGGGTGGATCCCTCAGCAGGAACACATTTTCTTTCTCTCTCTAAGAGCCAAACAGAAACAGATCAGCCTTTTACGGGAAAACAGGCAAATCATTACAATAACTGCCATCAACCATCTGAAGATAATTTTTCCTGTAGGCTGTGTTAAGATATGAAAAAAAGATTTCTTTTTTAATCAAACTTCAAAAAAATTGGAGTTTCTGAAACATATTTTACTTGCTAAAACCTGGTAGCATGCTATTACAATTGCTATGTTTGTATAAAAAAATCTGAGCAGAAAAGGTCAGTCTCACCATAATATTCAGTGACCACTGGGACCAAACCACATCTCCCTGCTATGAAAGTGTGAGTTGCATCCAGAGAGACAGCATCGACTTCATCCCTCTGCAACCAAACAATCAATGTTTAAAAATTAAACATTTTCTTTTCATAGTGTGATTAAAATACCATTTCATCATGGAGCTTGGACGATTTACCTTGATTTTCTCAATACAGTCACGCATTGAGACAGCTCTGACACAAACCAGAGGATCTGACTTAATACTGAGAGCCCACTGCTCACATTTCTTCTGCTCTGCATGGCTGATACAGCACCATCGAACAACGCTGTCCTCCAGAGAACTCCCTGCACATCACATACACAAGTTTAAAAATGTCACAAAATAAAATACAGGTTGTTTAGAGCAAAAACAGTATCAACTAATGATGATTAAAACTACTACTAGATATCAAATATTACCTTCATGTCCAAGGCCTTTGAGGAGAGCCACATAATCCAGTCCAAGCACCTGACTAACATCCATGTCGTCTTGCAGAACAGACAGTTTCTCGGTCACGTCCTTGAAGAGAAGGTCATTCTCTCCAAAAGAAGACGAGTTGAAGAGCTGGAAGCGCTGCCTTTCCCGCCCACGAAGTCCAAACAGCATCTAAAACACAGTTTTTGAAACTTTGGCTTAGGTGAAATAGTTTTTAAAAAACAGACATGTAGCATGGACCTGCATGAAAATGTACCTGCACTGTTGTTAGGAATTTACGAGCCACCTTACGAAAGTTGAGTCTGGTGACTGTGCCTGCTCCTGGACCTCGACCCAGGTTACAGGTTCTGTAGTGACTTAGAGGAGCCTGAGTGCCGTCTGTACACAGTAACCTGAAGTCATCTTTATCGCTGTCTGAGAGAACAAACAGGAGGTGGAGAGAGAGAGAGAGAGAGAGAGAATAACAGACTTAAAGGATGTCAATTAAGTTTGAGGAAATTGTCGACATGGCAGCTTTTTGCTTGACGATAACTTCAGCTCAAGTGTACTGTGTAAGGACAAAGGTTCAGAACAATTCCCTGTGTGTGCCATTTGTGGAGACTGGTGCCATGGTTTAGTCTGGCTGAGATGTCAAGAACCTAGTCACCACACCAACAACAGACTGATTTATATGTTGGCTGAACTTCCCAGCACTGCAAAATCCTGAAATCTAACCAAGTGTTTGTGTCTCATTTTTTGGAGAAAATGTCTTTTTAAACTTGATATGAGCCACATTTACCTTTCCAGTCCAGAAACATGTCTTATTACAGGAAAATTAAAAGACAAAAATTATGTCTGAATTGCTTGTAATGAGTAAAAAAAATAACTCTGCCAATGGGGTAAGAAAAGTTTGCTTGTCAAGTTCCTTGAAATTAGAATAAAGTTTGACTGCAAGAAACTATTTCACTACCGTATTGGCATATCTTTTAAAAATGACTCACTATCCTTGTAAACACAAGTATATTTGGATTAACTTTTATTCTTTTTTTTTTAATAGATTCTGAATCACACAACTGAAGTTAGGGGCAAAGTTAAGGAGCCCTTTGGGAATCATTTTAACAGGGAACAGTTTTGCACACTTCTTTCTTTATAACACAGGAGAAAGAGTTAAACATATAGAGCTATCGGGATATTAAAAAGAGAGATATTAGAGACAGACTGCAGTAAAAACAAATAACCCGACCGGACTGAGACTACAGATACAGAGAATAGTTTTGCTTTTTAGCAGAAAAAAGTGAAGAGTTGTAATACATTAGTCCATTTGAAGGTACTATATTACCTTCAATATTTTCAAGAGCCAAATGATCCACAAATGCAACATCGCCTGTTCCACTTCTTAAGCATCTATGAAGAAGAAAAGAAAAATGTATTGGCTGTGCTGTTAAGGATCATTATGTATTAAAATCCCAAGTTAATGGCTTGTGTTCAACCTGAGTGCTCCTTGGCTGTTGTAGAACGGCTCACTCTGGGATGTCTCACAGTGATAATTCTTCTGGCGGATGTAGGACTTCTGGCCTTGGCACAGAGTGCACAGAGCTGGAGCCATGGCAGCAGCACCGGGAATACAGCTGCCACTGAAAAAAGCACTGACGTCTACTCAAGAAGAGAAAAACAAGTCAGAGGAGACGAAATGGCAGGAAAAAAGAAAAATCCTCAACACTCCAGTGTCAGTTCATTACCCTGACTAAGAGGTTGCTCCTTTGACCAGCTCAGATAGTTGCGAGAGAGCAAGAAACCAAGAGGGAGACTCCATCCAGCCGTCCATCGAACCCCACTGTGACAGCTCCTGCGGCCCTGCAGGGAGCGGATGTCCAGACTGCTGTTTCTCACCACAGCTACTGACAGGATACAGCCTCCTGTAGAACAAGACAGAGAGAGAGAGAGAGAGAGAGAGAGTAGTAGTTCTGCATGGATATTGTGAAAAGTCTCAGGGATGTTGGGTCAACATACCGTCACTGTATATTTCTTTGGCAACTGCAACAAGACCAAACTGCTTGACAGCGGAGTAAACTTCTCCAGCATCTAATGTCACGATATCAGCACGGTTCGCCTGGCACAAAGTCAAAGAGTTAATTCATAGTGAGGTTTGGTTAAAGTGGTGTTTAGAGTTCACATGTTTTGAGATTTTCATTATACAAACTACCCCTGCAGAGAGCATTTTTACATTATGATAATGATTCATCAAGGAGGAATTCAAAGCCTTAGACTCTCCCAGATGTTGTGAATGTTTGATCATTTATCTAAAACAGCAGTACAATTTGCCATGAAACACAGCCGCACGTGTTTGTGGGTCTTTAACATATGAAACAACCACGTTTGTTTAGTAATGACAGCTGTTTTAATGAAAACACTACATGTCAGGGGCTTTGTGTCATCCAGTGTTTTTAATAATGTTTTCTTTTGTTCCACACTAACAGGAAAAGCTAAATGAGAAAAAGCTATGTTTTGGCTAATGAGGTAATAACGTAGTGCTTTATTATACAAAACTTCTTTAAAGTTATATGAAAACAAAGAGTGCAGCTGATTTTAAATGTGGTTACAGTTATTTGGAGGCTAAAATGTTCAGTCTTGTTGTGGATGGTTATTTGTTACCAGTTTAAGACTCCGGACTGAAGCTTAACAAAACATGAATTCAGATCAAAAATTTGTTCTGAAACATTGATGCAAATCTCAGTCTGTGTGAACCTCATAAGTTTTTCTATTATTGCTATTAATTGCTTTAGTTGCACATTGTCATTGCATGTACTCAATTGACCATTTGGCTTTTTATGTGTGATATATTTTTAAGAGTGCATCTAATTCTAATTTATTTATACAACATTTCCTTCTATTTTCAATGTTTTATTCCCAAATTTTCTACTTACATTAAGTGCCTCAGTGAATTTTATTGCTTTATGTCTCCCACTGCTTTAACCTTGCTGTCTTCTCAAACTTTCAGACATTTTTGATCAGCTCAAGTTGTCAGTTTATCATATTGATGGAACAATTTGTCTTCTGGATTTTCATTTTCAGGGTATTTCTTCATGGTATTTTTATTTTCTGTCATTCCTTTTGTGTTTTGAGTGTCTTTGTTCTTGTGTATATCTTTGCTTGTCTGTCTAAGCATTTTATAAAGGTGCACACCTTCTGGCCACAGTAATGTCACTCATGCAAAGATGACTCACCCTGATCTTCTCAATGCAGTCGGTTGTGCTTGATGCTCGTATGCATGAGAGTCTGGCAAACGCTGCCACAGCAGCAGGCGGCAGCACTGCTACCAGAGCTTTCGCAAGCTCTGCACACTTCCTGTGCTCAGGATCAGACACTGTGCACCATCGCATCTTCTTAGCTTGCATTTCAGGCAGAGATCAAACACTTAACATGAGTTAATCAGAAGACAAACACATTTTGCATCTTTCATTAGCTGAACTGATGTGTTTGAGTAAAGCTGGGGTATCCAATACTTTTATCTGCACCCAATAAAATAAAATAAAAGTCCAATTTCATATCTTTAAAAAATGATTCAGTCAGTAGTAATAATTCCGAAAAAAATTCAACAATTTAATTTCAACAATAAAATCTCCCATCTGCAAATACCAACAATATTTTACAGCAACCCTTTAAAAAAAAGCTTCATTCAATGATAAAAATATAAAGCTTTTTTCAGTCAAATAACTTACCCCTGATGCAGCTGACAAATATAAGAAAGAGTAAAATGCCATTGAGTCCTCGCATACTGCACAGCTTTGGATTAGATCTTTCAGCTGTAGTCTGCAGAGACCAACACACAGCTGTGCTCTCCACTCGTCTCAAACTCCGACACTCGTGAATACACCTCCCAAAGCATTAAAGACACTTGTACTGACGAATGAATAGAAAATCTATTGCGCAAGGCAGTTCCTCTGAAAACAGTTAAGTCACTCTTTCCCACATATGGATCATATTTAGCACCATGTGTTACAAGGGCGACCCCTAACCAATGTTTTTGTAGATCTTCAGCGTAGATGTAGCAGTAAAAGCTGCTATAAGCTATCTGCCACTCCTGTTCCTGGGGATGCTCAGTCAGTATGAGTTTTACAGGATATGTAACATGAAGAAGTAATATTCTGAAGATTAATAGTTTTTCCTCAAACTTTGAATACAGAAAAGACAACAGTTCAAAGTCAGCAGGTGAAATCTCCTCTAGAGTATTATTTCCTGTCGTGCTGTAAATACACATGGTCCTTTGCTGTCTCACAGAGAAGAGAAGCCCCTGAAGAAGTTAGGACGGTCCGTAAGTGCTGAATCCTCTCTGTGTGAAGCAGCATCATTGGTTTTCGTTCCCCCAGGTCATAGGAGAGATGGGCAATGCGCTCTTCCAGCTGTCAACATCAAAAATAACAACTGTGACTCAGGTAAAAGATCTGCTGCAGTGATTTCGTACAGTTTTGCCTCATGTGACTGATTACCCCCCCCCCCCTTTTTTTTTTTTTTTTTTTTTTTTTTACAGCTGAGGGTTTATGGTTCAAATAGAGTGTAAAAGGAATGCATGCAGAACATAAAACAGCAAAGTAGGACATTTGGATTTCTAACACAGATGACCTTTTCTGATGGCTGGCACCTCTGGGGCACCCATGCTTAAATAGAGCAGAACTGTAGTCTATTATTGTTAGTTATTTTTATACATCCATAACATATGACATTCACCCCTTTTAAGTTCTATTTTCTCTGCAAACCATCTGCAACTTATTGTGCTTAAAATACAGAAATAATCATCAAAACAAAACACAAATCTCCTTGTGTGTTGGATCAACAACAGAAGGTCTGAAGGGTCATGATTGAGTACATTTTACTTTCTCTGTTTTTCTCCACTTTCAACTTATTTTTCTCACAATCTCCGTAAAACACGAATCTGGCTGATGAAAACCATCAATCTACTTATTTGTTCTTGGTTAAATAATAAAAATATCTTCATTTTGAGATAACAAGCTTTGCTTTCTTGAGATACAGAGATAAATTATCCCAAAAGCCTCTTAAGCCAAGATTTGTTTTCTCAAGTTAAAAAGGAAAGAAGGTGAATGTTTAACAAAAGCAACTGAAGTTAACTTTTTATCTCAAGAATAGGGAGAAAATAAAATGTTTTTACCCATCATCCTTTATGTATTTAATAGACAACTTATAGAACACCTCATAGTAAAATTACTGGATATATATTTGTGTCTATTGAGAGTTCAGGTTATACGCAACAGTTCGTCCCTGTTGAACTCAAGAGAGCAAATTATTCTCTTACTTCCTTCATCTCTTCCAAAAAAGTGCTCTTGTCCATTTGTTCGTCTTTTCCACTGGTCTGCAGCCATCTTTGGAACACCTGTCTCAATTTTTTCCAAGCCCTGAGAGAAGACACTCAAACACAAACAAACACTAATCAGTAAGGAGGTAGACAATGCGCTGTATTTTTGAAAAGGCTGCTCTTGGGAATTTCTAACCGGAGCTGCTTCCTGTCCCGTTGGTACGCCTGCATGTCAGTCTGAATCATGACAAGTTCACTGGTCAGAGATGAAGCTGAATGAGTTGCTACTTCTTCCAGAGTTTCTCTGCTGAATGTCCTCAGACATACATCTTAAAGAAGGAAAACAATGACTTGCTGAGGCACTTGATACATCCACTATCCAAAACTGGATAATCACGTTAACTTTAGATGATTTGTGGACAAAGTGTGGGAACTTTACCTTGGGAAGCTGAAGATTGTTGTTTGAGAGCAGGGATTGGTGGGATCTTTCCTGACTTGAAAAACAAAATGGCAAAAAACTCATGTAAATTAACTTAGAGGTAGAGTTTTTTATAAGTAAGGTATTATCCAATAATGATTGTATAACCCACAGAGTCAGCTCTACAAGAGAAGCAGGGTGGTGACTAGACCATCAACCCTGCAGATGAGGTCAGCTTTACTGAGAAGATCAGCTAGTTTTAAGAAACTCAGAATCAAACAGAAATTTAGGTATAAGTACAAACTCCTTTCAGACTTGATCAACATTTTGCTTTGCTGTCAGAGAGACCCTTTGTTTTGATGAGTTCTCTCCATATATTATTTAAGAAGGATCAAGAATTATTCCTTTAGTTTAGCATTTAAAACACCCTGACAGGTTAAACAGGTTTCTACCTCATCTTGGGGTTGAGTGGTCATGAAAGCAGAGGGAGGTAACAGAACATCTGAATTTTCCTGGTGACAGTCTGTGGTTGAGACATGGATTTCAGAGGTTGTCACAGAAGGTTTGATGATGCTGTGTTTTATGGAAGTGACTGGGTCTTTGGCTGGATAGATGCAGGAGGACACTGTACAATTGTTCTCATCTGGGCAGAGCTCAGAGAGTTTTGGAGCAGCTTTGGCACCAAAATGCTCCTGAGGGCTAGAAAACAAGAAAAAGAAGCTTTGAGAGGAGTACAGTGAGTCAGTTTACCATGATTTTGAACTTGAGATTTCATAACCATATTTAATAATGTAGAAAGGGGTAGTACTTGGCTCTTGAGGGAGATTCAAACAGCTCCTCACAGCGCCTTGGCTGTTGGCGATGAGAACGACTGAGCAGTCTGAAAAGGGAAAAAGGAAAAGGAAAAAAATCTCTGTGTCTGTTTTAAGTGTTGTGCACTGATTCACAGCCTGTCAGGATCTCAGACTCACAGCTTCCTTAGATCTCCGTCTTCAACTTCCTGCTCCTCTGAGACAGATGGGGAGACAGTCTCCAGTCCATTCAAACAGAAGGTCACACTCTTCTTCAGCGGCTGGGTTTTGACCTCTTGCTCTTCCTGTAGTTTACACACAGCTTGCTGCACAGAGCTGTTCACCACTTTCTGCAGATGTCGGGACGCCTACAGGACACAGGGTGACTTGGTATTGTAATCAAATTTAAAATATGAGCTGGCACAAATACATAAACACAGATTCTAACCTGCCCTCGGTCGTGCTGTGTGAGGCTTGCTGTGAGATCGTTCATGTGATCAGCATACGAGAGGATGCACGACACGCCCTCCTTGAGCAGCTGGTCTCTGTAAACCTGAGCAGCTCTGGCTACCTGCTCTTGTTTCCTGCGCTGCTCTATGACCAAGAGCCGCCATCCACACAACACCTGCAGAATGAGCAAAAGAGAAAAAAACATTTAAGCATCAAGACTACAGGTTCGGCACTCCTTTTAGCAGAGAGTAAATGCCCTTGGCAGGTGTTACCTTGGCCTGAAGAGAGAGAGCCCAGTGCCAGAGCGCTCGCTGCGTCTGCTGCACTTCTCTCCGTCTGTGCTGCAGCTGTGAGCAGGAAGGAAACTTAAGTCATGGTCAAGAGTTTCTGCGCTATATTAACACAAATATCAGACAGACTGATCATAATTCAGGTTCATACTGATGATCCACACACTGAAGCTCCTTGTTAGCTTTGACTTTCATTTTTAAGGGGCTACTTTGGAAATGTAATTTTTGTCTTGGATTCAGGTTTTAGGACGTGAGAGAGTTATCAAAAGCTATGGTTAAAAAAATTAAGACAACAGGGGATGAGCTATCTTGACTAATAGTCCCTCTGTTAATTCCAGGTCAAAAACGCCTCAATCTCACATAAAAGTTGTTAAAGCTTTACAAAAATCACCCAGAGCTAATGGGCTATTAAACAGTATTACCATGACCTCCAAGGGGCCGAGCTGCTTGTATATGAAGAAGTACTTACTAACCTTTACTCTCCACTGTTCAAAGTACGTCTGGTACATCTTTAATCTCAGCAACAAAATTCCCTGTCGTTTCATAACCTGGAGAATAATTACAGTGATTACTAAAAAGATTTACGCCACAGGACCAAAACAACACTATGGCAGTAACAGTTACTAGAGCATGAAGGTGCCACCTTGTTTTTCCGACACTGGCAGCGATGCTTGTTCCATGCCTTCATTGCCTTGGCGAGAAGTTTGGATTCATGGTGCCAAATGGCTTTTTCCATAGAAATCCTCTCTCTACGAGCAGCCCTGGTCTGCTTTCTCCAGTGTCTGAGGGACCGCAGCAGCAGCACTAAACATGGATTTTGTCAAGTTTAACACCATTAAATGTGGTAATGTGATCTTAAATGTTAACGCTGACACAACATCATTGTCCTGTAAAAATATTAAAACACCAATACAGGGAAAAAACTTAAGTGACAGAATAAAAGTCATTTAATCATAATATTTCCAATTTCAGTCAAATTTCCAGAATATCTTATTTTATCAATCAGCTGTGAGCAGTAAGAGAGCAAAGAAACAAACACATTAGATTTCAAACCACTAAGCTATTAGAAATACTCAAAACTCAATAGATCTAAAGACAGAAAGTAAAAAATTAAACAAACATTAAGTTGCACATCATGTGGTCACTGTTACCTCCACTTATGGACTGCTGAACCTTGCTAACTGCCTCCCTCTGCTGGAGGCGCTTTAACACTGCATGCTGTGTTGCTTCTTTCCAGGCAAGAAACACCTGACAAATTCAGAGCAAGAAAAGCAATTAAAATAGGCTTCAACATCTGAAATACACTGGTGTTTTGCATTTCAGGACATTAGAATGCTCTAAAACCTTTAACTGAAGGACACTGTTATAGTGATGCTGAGCTTGCGACTCCATGAGCCTGACCTCAGTCAGCAGCACAGTGTTTCCTCTCCAATCACGCAGCACCTTTCTAAAGAGACAGATTATATAGATCAAGGAAAATATGAGCAGGTATTAGTAATGTTCGACAGTTGGTGGCTTAGATATGAATATATGCTCTTACAAAAAGATCTCATTCTGAGCTCAATACCTGCAAAACTTTTCCGTTTGTTGGCTGTAAAGTTCCTCTGCGCGACTATAGATCTGAGACTTCTGCAGGGCGTGAGTCTGTGAGCACAGCAGGTCAAAGAAATGATCAGATTTTTAACAGCAAAAATAAAATAATGACTGAAATATTTGATCTCAAAGTGCCGATGTTACCTTCCAAGCCACAAACGTGCGCTGTAAGAGTTGAACTTCATGGTAATGTTGCATCTGCTGCAGTTTGTCTTTTTCCACCTGCTGGCTATGCACAAACTGAGAAAATACACAAGTCACTAACATATGGACATGTTTCACTTTTTAGACTCCTAGACGAAAAAGTAAAAACTTCCCAGTCACCTTTTTCCATTTTTCCACCGCCCATCTCATGCTGCTTAGATTGCCTCGGTGACAGGCCTGCTGCTCCCGATTTCTCCTGACGAGCAAACAATCATGGTTTAAACTATGGGTTAATCAGCAGACAAGCATTTTCTATACTTGACGGTTTTTCTCCACCTGTCTCGAATCTCTGTGATGTTGATTTTCCACTGCGTCACCGTGTTGTGAAGCAGTTGGTGTTTGTACAGGAGCTCTGCAGCCTCTTGTTTCTCTTTCTCGATGATGTGCTGCTCTGTGCGATGTCTCCAGTGACTCCAGGCTTTCTGCAGGTGGCTCCGCTCCTCATGTAGAATAGCCTGATGACAGTTTGTGACACTTCTTAGTGTATCAAACACAGCCTTGCACTTAAATAAAAAAATACATGGTACTTAGTTTTTTTTCTGTTTTATGCTACAAACATACCATCCTCTCAGAAAGCATCTGCTCCTTGTGCTCTTCTGCTCGGCCCCACCAGGTGTAAAACACCCATGTGAACTGGCGCTGTCTGATAACACACCAATCACAGAATTAGAGTAGAAAGACCATATTTATAATAAACCTTTTTGTGAGTACAAACAAAAATGTAAGGATAAGGTAAAGGAGGTGGTAACTCACTGATTGAAGACTGTTGCTTTGTGTCTCCTCTGATGACTGAGCTTCCTCTGCCGAGTAAACTCAACCCACAAGTTGAAACACCGAGGCACCATGCGTTCAGCAAACCAAAGGTCTGCATGATGCTCCAGTTTCTACATAAAAACATGGTAAAACAATGTTTGGCAAATTATACAGGACACTGGGTCACATGGGTATCGTCTCACAACTGAAAAAACACATTTTGATGGATTTTTCAACAATTTTATTACCCTATGAATGTATAAATGTGAAGATGAATCACTTTTGCTAGTTTCTGCAATTTCTCACCACCAAAAAACATGCCAGAAAATTATAGATGTGAAAAATTATGATATCCTGGCCACATAATAGTACTTAATCTTTCTTTTATATATTTTTCAGATTGGAGCTATTTTGTAGGTTTACCTTGTGATAACTACAAAATTCTCCTATTTATGTGTCCTTAACCCTTTTTTTCTTTCCCTCAAAAGCTCATGGTCACTACATCCTTATCTATGCTGTTAGCACTGACCACATTTTTTACATTAGCATACCTGCATGTGTCTTTGTTCAGCAAGTTTCTCCCTCCAGTGCTGAAAACAGTGAGTCAGCAAAGACGTGCTGCAAGACAAAAAAAAAACAGTCATGCTGATAATCAAACCAAGTCCATGCAAAACAAACAAGTTTAGAATTCATGTTTTCAGCTGGACTGTAAAATCTTCACTTTTATTGAATTTGGTGACATGAAAAAGGCAGTTGACACCGACTATAGCATTTAAATAAAAGCACCGGTAGTTGGTCTGTGCCATCTCAGCTTGGTGTTGAAAATGTCTGTCTTCTGCCTCTTCCAGACGGTCCTGCCACACTCTCAAACACTTGGTTTTCATCTGTGAAAACACCAACACTGAATCATTTATCCATCAAATACATGAATTTCAAACTCCAGAAAATTGATGTAGTGGTCAGTATTTACAGTTTGATGGTACTGTTGTACGGCCATGTTGTTGTCCAGCTGATGTGTTTTTTTCCTGATGACATTAAGAGAAAATCCCTTAAAACCAGCGTGCTGCAACACAAACACACAACAATCAATACTTTATTAAGCTCTCCATTGACACAGGTCTGCTCCATGTTATATTGCATCTCACCAGCAGACGATGACGATGATGTTGAGCTGCAATCCTGTCTTTCTCGGCCTCCTCTCTACACAGAATCACATCTAGGAAACTGCTCAAGAATCACACAACTGTGCCTCGCTGTACTTATAATTATCTGCTCAAAATTCCCCATATGTTTTCACAGGTATGACATTGATAAGTTTGTTTGGTACGTATTGCCTATATAGGATACAAGCTTTCCAACACTCCAGTGCTCTGCGTGTGACTCTCTGTACGGCCAAACGCTCTGCAGCCTCCAGGCGATCCTCCTCCTTCCATTTCAGATGCAATGCACTTTTCCACTTGCTCCAACACATCATCAACAAGCGGAGGTGGTAGGCATTCTGGGCAGCATCTGTTAGGATATGTGAACTTCAGGTTAAAAAAAAGATATCTAGTATTTTAGTAGATTAGAACAGTACTTCAGTAAATGTCAGCAAGTCTCTGATAGCTACCTTGTGACTCTTTCTTGGTTTGGGCTAAAGAAACATAGTTTTTCCAGCGGTGCAGTGTTTTTCTTTTCAGGCCAAGGATGAAGTGATGGTCAGCTTTATATTCCTTCTCTTTCAGACCAAGAGTTGCTGCATGTATTTCTTTCCATCGAAACCAGGCCTGAGATAGAAACAGAACACAAAATTTAAAATACAGAGATGAGTTTTCAATACACATTATGTTTAACAACAGTAATCGTGGAACTTAAGACCATGTCCTACCCTGTGCTGTATTGCTAGTTCCCTCTGTCTTAAGGTTTGGTCCTCTAAACTGTGCAAGTGCTGAAGGTGCTGCAGCCTAATCTGCCACAATCTCCAAGCTGAACTGCAGAGGTAAGAATACAAAAAAAAACAATCATTTTAAAACCAGCAACCAGCACCGTGTATGTGAAAATGAGTTCGTCCTCTCAGTCTTCTTACTGCAGAGTTGTGAGTCTGTTCAGCTCTTGTGCAGATCCAAGCATTCTTTTCTTCACGCACTTCAGGTCTATGAAGACCTTCCATCCATCCCAAACTTGATGCATCCGTTTCCTATCAGCTAATTGAAATGAACAAAATGATTAGAGACTTAAAATTATTTAACAGCAAACACGTCTCAAGATGAAACTATACCTTATTGTATCAATCACAAACGTACCAAACATCTGAGCATTCTGGAGTTTGCACTTCTTTTCTCTCTGCAGTGACACAAATATCTGCCAGTGACGGAACACCAAGTTATACAGATGATACCTGAAACACAAAAATATTTAACTAACCAGGACACACGTCTGCTGTTATTGACCAGCTGGATGATGCACATGTCACTGCTGTGTACCTGTAGTGACACTCAGCCAGCATAGTCAGGCTCCACTCCCTCCTGCAGGTCCACCATTCATCCCTCCATCCTGTAAAGGCTCGTCTTAAGACAGCCCTGTTAAAGTGGGATCTGCAATGTGCAATATTCTCTTTGGTTAACAAACTCAGGCAAGCAGGCAGAAGGGCTGACAATTAGCAAAAATAATCTAACTGTGATTATTTTTCCCCATATTGTAATTGTGATTCATGATGCAATTATTTTTAGGTTCTCCATCTTATGTGTTGTTAAACAAATGCATTTTTGGAAATGAACAATGACATTTACACAACATTTCAACAACCCATGACATTGTTTGCTACCTGCCCATTATAGTAACTTTTCACCACTTTTGGACCATTTTTTTGCCACTTTCTGACTATTTTCCATGTTTTCCCCCAATTTCTGGCTTATTGACCATTTCTGCCACCTTACACTTAGTTTTAATGCTACGTCTTGCCATTTTTCACCACTTTGATTGTTGCTCTTGTAAAGGTAGTTTTTAACAATTTGGCCCTTTGGTTGGGTAACACTAGTGTAGAGCATAAAACATCTGCTGTTAAAAATGTATTTGATATCCTGGCACATTTGAGGGTAAAGAAATATTGGCCATACAGCGATTTAATCAAATCTTCGACTAATTGCCCAGCCCTTGCAGGCAGACATGACTTTAAAGAATTGAAAACTAAGTCAGACTTTTGCCATCGATGTGAGCTCAAAAAAATTTCGTAAGGATTGCCTAAAAGCGAAATGGGTATTGCGTGTGACCTTGCTTTATTGGGAGATATTCGGCCGAAGGTTCTCTGGATCCATAACTTCAAGAACTTTCTCGCCAAGTGTCTGAAATGAATGAAAGAGCAAATATCCGTATAACAACACACACGTATGAAATATGTCAATGAAATGTGTATGAAGTGTCTCTGTACCGTATTCGAAGTTCCTTGAGTCTTCCACCTTTATTCCATGTGTATCCAACTCGATAAGGAATCTTTCTGGTGTGATTTTTGCACATTTGTGTAGATCGACCATCACCACAAGTATTTGATCGTAGTTTGACAGAGTGCGCTTTATTCCCGCTGTTATTTTTCATTCTTTTCCTAGTTTGGCCCAGCAGCACACAGGCCGGTGTACTCACATTATTGGAAGGTAACACATCAAAAGAACGAAGCCCCTGTAAAATACAAAAATCTACACTTTTCAGTTTTGCTCAGGTTTTGTTTCGGTAACCAAGTGGCGCGCGTTTGTTTTGCTTTGTCACGTGAACTCGGGAGTGTACTAAGGTCTACGGAAAGCTTAATGTGACAATATTGTAAATGTGCCTTAGTTCGTCTCTAACTCTAGCGGTTGAATATGAAAAATAAACCCTGTTGTTACTGCGTAATGGTTACACCACTGGAAATTACTGTGCAACCGTTGAACCCTGTCGTGCATAGCGGTCACTCCAGTCGACACCTATTTAAAAGTTACTTCTAAATTAAATGGTTCATGTGGTGTCAAGATATTTTTATTCTTCTTAGGGCCTGAAAAATGTTTTCAAATTTTTTTTCAAACATATATGTTTTTAAAAATGTTAAGGACAAACATTTGAGGGTGAAAAAGTTTATAAACTATAAACTATTCAGTGTTAAAATGGATGAAAGAGAGTTAAAATGTTTCGCAAAGCATTAAAAAAGATTATTCATGAAATTACCAAAACAAAAACAAAGAAAAAAAGAAAGTCAAAAAATATCAAGTCAAAATCGCGCTGCTTTTATTTCCAGCCAAGAACCTTTGAAAGTTTTCTTCCCACTTGTGCCTCAACATAGTTAATTGGGCCCAAAACTGTGTCTATTCAGGGGTTTGATAAAATAAGCTCCAAGGTGAGGAGGAGCTTACAAAAAAGGCTTCAAATACTGAGAGAAGCACCATTTTTTTTTCTTGTTTGGCTTATCAAATTTGATAATTTAGATAGATAATTTAGAATTGGTCATAATCTTCCTACTTGGCTGTCCATAACAGTCAGCAGCAGCAGCGAGCGCGATTAGTGACCGGGTGAAAAGAAAATCAATTGTATTTTTAAAAAAAGAAAAATGAAAACAAAACCCTCCACAGGTCTGTCGGCAGAGATCACTATTGTTCTTTTTCAGTCAGTTACTTAAGTATAAGGCCGACACTGGCGTTCGCTCTCTCTCTCTCTCTCTCTCTCTCTTCTCTCTCTCTCTCCCTTTCACTCACATACACATGCACACATGCACATACACGCACGCAGTCCTCCTGAACATCTTATTTATTCATGTATATTCTTATTACTATATGCTCCCCAAACTGAATGCACAACTGGTTGCATAAAGCTCAATATAGTTTTCAATAAACCTTAAGCGGCCACTGTACTGACTTATGAGGTGAGAGGAGAGCAAAACAGACAGAACAAAATAAGACGGGTCAGTAATAATTGGCAGCTACTGGCAGATGCGGCAGCTGCCAGCAACTCATACTGGCAGCTGCCACCGGTCACTAATCGCGCTCGCTCTCTCACCGTCAGTCAATGCCTAGACAACAAACAAAACTGCGTTTCAAACGTCAGGGGCAAATTTGTCTGTACTTATTCAACTTCAGTCTCCTGAAGACTGAAACAAAGCCAATGATAAATATTTAATATCAGTTGCCTACATAGATTTAATGTAATGCACTCGTTTTGTCTCATACACCGTTTGAGAACTACAGACCAATGCACCAAGGGTCTTATTTTGAGTGACAGCTGTTAGCTATGATAGTCTTTGACAGCCCAGGGGGGCGGGGACTAACACATTCTCAAGAAAGGGCCTACAGCGGGCTGCGAAGAAAACCAAATCAGGCAAACCCAAGAACAATGAATAGCTGTCTAGAAACTGCCTGTTAAGTGTTCTGGATTCAAATGTAATTTTTTTTTCTTTCAAAGCATAACAGACTGATTTATTTTCAAAGTCTTAATCTATAAATGGTTTGTGTAGTGATTTCCATTACAAAAAATAGGACAAACAGGAGACTGTGTGAAATTCTACAAAGGCGCCGTGGGCACAGTGTAATCTTTCCTAGGACCTTCTTAAAGCGGTGATCAGAGGAAAATTGTGCTACGACTTAGAAAAGAGAGGAGCAGACAATTAACCAAGATTACACAGTCTCTGTGTGGATAAATCTGATATTTGGACCTGTGTTGGTGTGTTTAGTTACCCCAGTTTACTGTGTATTTCATATAATTACTCAGCCGGCTGCAGGTTTACTCGCTGGGTGGGCTTTATCCCCACTCCCCAGCTTGTTAGCTGCCTAGCTAAAAGTGCTAGGTTTGCTAGCTAGCTAACTAACGTGAACTGCCGCTGCTTTGCCGAAAACAACCACGAATCCTTCACCTGAGTGAGTTGACCGTTTGTATTTATTCAAATGTTAGACTTTGTTAGTTAGAGATACTGAAGCTGTTCCACTGATGAGGTGTTCTGTGAACCATGGGCTGCGCTAACCGGTAACGTATATTTACCTCAAATGTAGTCACTTAACGAAAACGTAGTTAAAAGGCGTTTAACTTCTGTGGTGACTAGAGGTATAAAACCAAAACAGCTTCTTCTGAGATTTAAATATGTCAATCTACACCAACGCTGGCTTAATTGTTGTACCTGACATGTCTCATGTCTGGCTGTTGTCAATTAAGTCTCTAATTGACGAGCAGCAGTGATTGAACCGGTCTCCTTACTAGTTAGCCCGACACCTGATTACTTGACTTGTGTACTGTGAACATTTGTGTTGCCTAATGTTTTGTTATTCGACGTACCATGTTTAACATATCGCTGTTTTTACCTTCGACATAGCTTTTAAATGACGTCATGTTACCCCAACGATTTAAAAATAAAGACACCTATTGATTGGCATCAATGATTATGTAATTAAAATCAGCTGCTCGGTCCAGCCAGAGTAAATAAGTCATTTGGCCATCCGCTTTCGTACTTGATTACTGTACACTTGTTCCATCTGATACATTTTTGTCCAGGAGAAGTAGAGTCACAATCAAGCTGAGCGCTGTTTGAGCCATGGAGACCGAGACTTGTGTCGAGGAGAAGAATGGCGATGCGGTTGTAAATGAGGTCAAACAGCCAGCAGCCACAATTCCTTTCAGATACACCAAGGTGATGTGAAATACATTGATGTTTAATCTAGTCACATTCTCAACCATATTCATAACAATTTAAGCACTGTCACTTTCTACACAGGAGGAACTTTTGGAAATAAAAGAACTGCCAGTCTCAAATGAAAGGCCAGAGTGTCTTTCTGAAAAATATGACAGGTAAGACGTTTTTCTGTTTTCTGTTGCTTTAAAGTTGCAATCCACACCATTATTCATTGATTTTTGAATAAAACTGGAAAGGAAAACAAGACTTGTCATGAGACAAAAATATTGAACCAGATCTGGTAAAGGAAATGCATTTCACTGCTAGTTTGGACTGTATGTCTCTAAATTTATACAAAGAACTAGGATTTATTTAAAAGCCCCAACAGCTCAAGTTTACAGAACAAAACCCCAAGTCTACAAACGCCTCTAAAATTCAGATCACAGGCTTGTACAGAGATCAAAGAACGGGTGAAGGGTGTGTACTCCTCAATGTAAATGCTGTAGACTGCATTATTAATCGTGTTTAACTTGTGTTTTGATGTAGCGATGGTGTTTGGGACCCTGAGAAGTGGCATGCCTCGCTGTATCCCACGTCGGAGCGTAGCTCTCCGGTGGAAGGTTTTAAGAAGGACTATGTTGATGAGAGAGTTACTTTGAAGCGAAGAATCCCAGGTAAATGCCTGAAAGCCTTGGCAGAAATCCTAAGTCTTATATGAAAACATATATCCTAAGATTGGACTTGCTGGAGAGAGACAGGGCAAGACAGGATAATTATCAACAATAGATTTAAATTAGGGATACAGTCAGAGCAGTTTTTTTTTACCTTACATTGATTGATTTTTTTATTTAACACTGGATTTGTTTTGTTTATGTGTCTCAAATTATTCAGACCCTCGTGAGCGGTTAAAGGAAGACGATCTGGACGTCATACTGAGCCCACAGCGACGCAGTTTTGGAGGTGGATGTCAAGGCAACGCAGCTCTTGCACCCCATGTCCGCCGCCCAATTAGCCCTCTGGAAAACAAGGAGAATGAGAGTCTCCGTCTTGGGGGGACACGCAGAATTGGCAGCGGTCGCATAATTGCTGCTCGTGCATTTGAGAGAGAGGCTCGTGCAGAGAAAGAGAGAGAGCGAGAGAGGGACTTAAAAGATAAAAGATTCAGGGTTGGTGTTAACTTCCTTTTTTTTTTGGTCAATCTATAATAGACTGCATTTAGTACAGCGGTGTTTGATCTAGAGCTTAAAGTGTGTAAGAACACATTCAACCCAGGGGATGAATATGTTCCTCCCCCCCAAAAATGATTTTTGCACATCACCTTGGTGTTTCTAATTTCATATAAGAGTAACACGTTCACTTGTGTTTCTAAGGAAAGTGAGTAAGGTACTCTTTGCAGCACTTGTAGGTCCTTTTTATGCCAAAGCGTCTCGTCTTCAAGTTGTTGAACAAACACTTAAATTCTGGCTGACCATTAAGTTATAGGAAACTATTTGGGTTACAAAAAAAAACCCAGAGTTTCTTCAGCACAGCCAAACACAGGATCCCAGTTTGTGGGTAAACTGTGTCAAACTGGTTTGACATGTGTGGCTAACTATGGCAGTGCTAGCACTTCTAGCCTTAAGACCTTGTTGCATGTTAACAAGAGCTTTCACAGTGTAAGTATATTTGACCTTTAATCTGACAGCATCAGCCCTGTTTCTCTCCATGGACATACTGTTGTTGAGGGAAGAGGTTTTTGTGCTGTCTGAACAGAGCTCAACAGACAACTTGACGATCCTTTTAGTGATTTGGTAGGTCAGAGATCATTCTCTCATCTAAACTCTCTTTCATCCTGTAAACAAGATGCAACACATGCTGCTGTCGCCTTTTTCAAAGTTACACTGATTACTTTCTTAGCTTAGTTGTACTTTGACTCAGCTAACTGATCTGACTTTATGCTTTTAAAAAGTTGTTTCACCAACCTCTAATTCTTGAGGGGGTCAGAGGAGAGTGCTAACATTAACTTTTTTAGCTAAGCACACATTCCTAGCAATTGCTGTGTGGTTGTCTTTTTTTCTTTGTGTAGTTTACTTGATACAATTTTTAACAGAGTGTGAAATGAAATAGTGATTATCATGTTTGTGTTGTACCATCATTTGCAGAGAGACTTTGGGGACAAACGCGTGTTCAGTGAAAGGAGAAGGAATGACTCTTACGCTGAGGAGGAGCCGGAGTGGTTCTCTGGAGGTCCAACCAGCCAGTCTGAGACAATTGAGCTCATTGGATTTGACGACAAAATTCTGGAAGATGACAAGCGCAAGTTAAAGCGATCAAGGAAACGAGCAGAGTCTGTGAAAGAAGGCATGTTTGAGGCTTGTTCTTAAGAATTGAGGCACAAGTATGGTGTCAACCTAGCTCTCAATATGGTGTGGCTTGGCTACCCAGATGCATTATCTAGAACCTGTTCAATATAAAGGTATGACTTAAGGTAAACTCAAGGTTGCCATTCTTATTTTGCAGTAGTGGAGTGCAATGGTGGACAGTCTGAAGACCAGAATGTGGTATTGCAGTCTACTGCTGATCAGGAGGTTCCTCACCCTGATGTCTTACCTGAGCAGACAGCAGGAGACTTTGACTTTAATGAATTCTTCAATCTGGAGAAGACAATGCCAGGACTGGCCTCGGTAAGTGCTGGGGGGCACTGTGGGTTTGTTGGTGTTTTAATGGTATAATACCACAGTGGGTTGGGATTTAAAGCTGGGTTTGCCAGTATGCATTGGTTTGGATTCCAATCGGTTCAAGCCTGATAACAGTCAAAGTGGTCCTTTTTTTTTGTAAAACTTGGCTGCAGATTCTTTTAATCTTATGACTCACTTTAATGAAACATTACAGAGACTACATGAAAGCTGTGACTCTTAACAACAACAACTTTCATGTTGTATTGAATTAAATATTGACCTGCTGTACTGGCTTGATCTCACTGATCTGTGGAGGGGGTCACTGTCACTAAATGGTGCATTTTCTGACTTTCACATACTGGGCTCCTGCATAGGGTCACCAGGGGGAAAAAAAGTAAGTCAAATTTATGCCCATCATCATACCTAAATTAGAAATACTACCAATCAGGAAAATAAGCAGCCATGGTGCAAATTAAACAAGAACATTGTGGAGTAACAGATTTGAGGCTTTAGATAAACTCAAAGCAGTGTGTTTCATGACACTGCCCTTCATCTCCCAGCACGTTTTGTGCTGGATCAATGGAAAACACCCAAAACGTAAGTGCTGCCTTTGTTCTTTGTACCCTTTGGTCTACTGATTTCTCAGTTTTTCTTCTGTCTCATATGCACCTGTTAATGTCTTGCAGATGATAGAGGACGTTCTAGGGGAGGGCCCTGTTTCGGCCAGCCGCTTTAGTCAGTGGTTTTCCAGTAACCTGAGCCCTTCAGGCAGCCAGTCCAGCAGTCTGAGGTCCACTCCTCATGAGGAGCTGGAAAAACTCGGAGGTAAACTATCTAATTTCTCTGGCAGGATATGTGGACGAGTGTAGCACAAGGCCAGTCATACACTTGGAGTTAGGTTTTAGCATGTTTTTGTGGTAATGCCTTGTTGTAGGTATTGGTGTCTCTTCAGATGATACTTTAATTAAAATGCCTCATAAGCTGCACTGGACTATACCCCAGTCTGAGCTTAAAATCATCAAAATTAAACAGTACCTAGTTTACATTTGTCAATGTTTCTCCATGTTCCAAATCTCTGACTTCCTTTGCTCTTCTGAAGGACTGGAGCCCAGTATATCCCCAAGCCATGGTCCTGCCCCGTACTTTACACCTATCCAATCATCTGAACGCAAGGAGAACGTAGACATCCTGGAGCTGCTGCACAAAGCCAAAATAGACCTGAAGCCTCTTCTTTCCACACTATCCGTCAACAAGGCAAGGCTACGAGAAAGCAGTAAGTGCATGCTCCTTTTATCAGCTTGCATTGCTAAACAACATATGTAGACTTTCTGCTGGGGAAGGTACTGTGCTGTAGATAACTTGATGCAATATTTAAATCTAAATGTAAGCAGCTCTTTATTAAGTCTTTATATCTGCAGCAAACTGTGGCGCTGTGCTGTCACTGGAAGAAGTGGAGGGAGGATTGAAGGGGATGAAGCTGGGCTCAGAACCTCAGGTGCGAAAGCTGCCACCTCCACAGAGAGGCAACGGGACGCCTTTTATGGCTGAACATTTAGAGGAGGCTTTAACTGGGGGGCCCAGTGTCCGTCCACACTCTCGTGACTCGGACATGTCAGCCTTTAACAAACTGGTCAGCAGTATGAAGGCAAGTGGAACTCTGCCAACTCACCCTAAAACCAACTCCAGCAATGTAAGTATTCTTTTGGAATAATGTTCATTTATAATTTCTATAGACCCAAAGTTCCACCATATCCCACAGTTTGATATTCCATCATTGCACTGCAATGGGACATGAAGAAATTGATCCTTGAGTAATGAAGCATGCATGCTCTTGAAATTTAGATGAACAATTTTATGAAATCTTTGAACAAGAAGTGATGGGCATAAATTTACTGGAGTTATTCTTTTGTGGTGTTAAAAAGATGTGAGTGTCCTTCTCTGTGCAAGTCAGATTCTAATTGGCGTTTCTCGTTCCAAGACAAAAAAACTTGATTCTAGGATCAACTTTTAATAGGGTAAACAAAATTTATTTATCCATAGATTTGTTTGACTTATGCAGGGGACACGCAGACTAAAACTTGAATGTGAAAATCCATCCAAGTGTAAAAGCTGGCCTTTTTCCACTTGGATGGCTTTTTACTTTGAGCTTCATGTTAATATCTGCTTCAAACCAAATCAAAACTCCCCATCTCTCTGCAGCAATCATCAGACCAAGCTGTGGTGTCTGATGTGCCCACGCAGCAGAAAAACATATTTCAGGTTTGTAGCTGGGTCATTTCTTGGGCTGATGTTGAAAAGGTAAAGCTCCCAAAACTTCACTCAAAGACGAATGAAAATATTGCTTCCACTGTCTGCATGTAGGAGCTCTTGGGAGGTCCGGCTCGTAGTGCTTCGCCTACATTACTTGGTAACCTATTAGGCAGCTCTGAGGGTCCAGCCACCTCTGCGCCTCTTCATGGCTTACGCCAAAAGGGCCCCTCTCCCCCTCTCTTTCCACAGAGGGCACCCTCACCTGACTACTTTAACAGTCGGTTACAACCTTCAGCTGGTAAGTTCTGTTGACCCTGTTCACTAATTGCATGAATGTGAGAGTGAATAAATCTCAGAAGTGTCTTTCTTAAATTCAGTGTTGCTGTTGATGAGAAAAGCTGCAATAGTAGGTTTTTCTGTTTTTTTTTATTCCATCTTTGGCCTAGGTTTTCCTGTTGGTCCTCAGCCCATGCTGCCAGAACAGTTTGCTGATGTTCACAGGTCTATTAGCCCTCGATCTGCCGCACAGCAACAGGTATCCCTAAAACTTGGACCCATACACCTTGAATTACTGCTTTAGAAAAAAAGTAGAATTTTTATGAATTTTTTTTCTCTCAATTGACCCGAGTTTCACTCTAAAAGTGCCAGAATTTGATCATTACTGAATTCACCATGGGTGGTAACTTTGACTCTGAGATTCAAATATTGTAATTTGTCTTTCTGAGGACCTAAGTAATTAAGCAATTCACACATCTCCTATGTGAGTATCTCTTAAAATAAGTGAGTGACACTAGCTTGACATTTTAACACATTTAATAACATTCATCTCTGATATCAAGTCAGCATACAACTCACCACAGGCCCGAGCAACCGTCATCTTTCTCACCTGATCAATTACATTTTGTTGAAACTTGTTCTTTTAAATTTCCCCAATTCTGGAAGTTCCTGCAATCATTTGCCAGATAACCAAAGTTTTTTTGAAAACTATGACTGCAGGAAAATCATGCGGTCAATATGACCGCTCATGGCAAAATAAGTAGACTAAGTGATATTTTATGCTTCTTAAGTGTAATCTAAGTAAAATCAGTTGCACATTACAAAATACACACTTTTAGTCAAAATAAGTAACCCTCAAGGTTGTGTTATATTTTGAGAAGTATAACCAAAATGAAAATTAGAACAGTCAAAATGACCGTGGTGTATGCACACATTTGCCTCTTCTCTGCTGTTCAGTGGTGCCACCAGCTCCCTCATGTGCATGCTTCAGATCAGTCTCGTGCTCACCACGTTTTTGGAGCAGTATTTTACACAATGTACTGAGTTTTTTGCGTGTGTTTATATAGATTTTTTAAGACTACACTCCTGCTTTGGTCACAAGTTGTCTGTATTTTGTTTGTCCAGATGAGGGCGCTTTCAATGCCAGTTAATCAGGCTGACCTGGAGGCACTGGCATTCCAGCAAGACCTTGCTTTACATGCTCACCCTGCATTTCAGACAGGCTTCAAGCAACCACAGGACAAAGCTTTTCGGGCCAGGTGAGTTTTTTTTATACATCCGTTCATATTTTACAAGACAAAAGTACTAGCCATTGAATTGAATATCAAATACTTCTTTAGCTTAACTTTTTATTCTAACACTCCACAGATTGCAGCGTGTAAATCGTTCCCCTGGTCCTGGCCCTCAGCCTGCTGGAAGAAACTCTCCAGGCAACCCCGTCACAAGCATGGTGATTTTTCTTGGCGTTATTTCAGAGCTTGTACCTTCTGCACTGCTCTGTTTTAGGTGCATTAATGTGATTTATCTGTGCCACAGTTGTCACCATCATTTACACCCACATCTGTGATCCGCAAAATGTATGCCACAAAAGACAAAAGCAGAGATGAAACGTCAGGTCGTTCTGAGATGAAGGAGGAGGCAGCAGTGCACTCACAAGATGGTAGGGAGTATTAAATCACTCATTTTATCATGGCTTTACACAAAGTACTCAAACATTGAATGGTTGACTCTTCATTTGTGGAATATTATAGAGAGCAGCTCCCCAAATCTGTATCTGGAGGCTATAGAGGGGAATGCTGTCCACTCTGGGGGGAAGGCCAGCTCCCAGAACATGCCGAACAAGGACCAGGATCGTCTCAGGCCTGGTTCTGCTGGGCACCATACCCCTACCATGGTATCTCCAGGACCCTCTTCATCCTTCCCTCGTCCCATCTATCCAGTACCGCTGCTATCCCACGTACCCATGGTGAGGCCTCCTCCCCAGCTGCACCCTAATATGGTTCAACGAATGCTGGCCCAGGGTATCCAGCCCCAACAGCTTGGACCTGCTCTTGTACAAGCTGGTTGGTGTTAGCCTTTGATTCTCCACAATGCTATCAGTTGTACTAATTCTTTGAGTCTGCCCGTGATCTGACATATGTTTTGATTGTGTGCACCAGGTATATTTCCACCACATGTTGACCTTGCACAACTTCAGGGTCTACCTCCTGCCTTGCTTGGACAACCGCTGTACCCCCTTAGTGCGACAGGGCATCCACTTCTACCTCCTCGAGCCAACACTCAAATGCAGTTAGCAGTAATGCAGCAGCAGCTTCAGCAACAGAGACCAAGTGAGTGCAGCTACTGTCACTTAAGTTACAGTCATGCATTGAGTCAGACTTTTTTTAAATGTAATGTCCCCATATATTGTATAAAAATACATGTAGAAAAGCTAATTTATCTTGCTGGATAGCTCTTTATTTTTAAATTGTTTTGTTGGCTCTGGTTTTAACCTGCTCTTTTCCCCCCTTTCTCAGTACATCCAGGTGTCCCAGGCCCTCAGTCACAGAGCCAAGGCCCTCATCGGACAAATGGACCCCAGCAACACGGGGGTGCCCCCCCTCTAGGCCTTGCCAAGTGGTTTGGATCAGACGTGCTTGAGCAGCCCCTCCCCTCCATGCCGGCCAAGGTCATAAGTGTAGATGAGTTGGAGTTGCGACCATAGGAAACACAGGGCAGGATTTGTTTTCCTTATTTTGCCCATCTCCACCTCCCCTCTACCATAAAAATGTGAACTTTACTTTGAAAGATGGTGCACCACAGACCTGGACAATGAAACCATACCATACTTTGTCTTCATCCATAAGTAAGTGCTTTTGAAGAGGCTGTCAGAAGAAATGTGAAGACAAGTCATGGTAATTTGTTTTGCCGGCTGAATGTTTTCTTTTTTTTTCTATTAGGTAAATAATGTATAGGCCCAATTGTACAGAACATGGGAAAGAATCTTATTCTCCCTGTACATAGATTTTTTTGTTGTTGTTGTTTGGATGGGAAGTTCAACTGAAAGCTGGTAGCATTCCTTTGTCACATCTAAACTTAACCCCCCCCCTCCCTCCATGATGTGCACTGAGGAAGGGCTACTGTTGGTTGAATGTGTAAGATTGATGAGTAAAGTGTGTACTCCCCTCCTGTGTGTCCCTATTCTGTAAATGTGACAGGCTGGAGCATGTCCTGACAGCTCTAAGGGATACAGTGAGTGCTGGTTGTGCCTTTTTTGTGTTTTTTTTTTCTTCTTCCCCATCTTCCTTTGAAAACTGTATCCTTCCCCATCCAACCTGTCATTGGGGGGAGGGAGGGAGGACTGGAGGGTGGTTGGGATTCAGTTTATGTGCTGTTAAGTTATAAAAAGCACAAATAGAATTAATAAATAAAATCTTCAGTAAAACTGTTTCAGTTGTTTGAAATGTTCTTATATTTCCTCTCTTGTTCATACAGAAGCCAACTTATACAACTGCTCTATCAAGGATTCTCAGTTTTTTCTTTAGGGTAACATTTTACTGTTAGTGACAACTGTTGCTTTGTTTGCGCACCATGCAACTGTCATCAGGTAAAACGTCTGCTAAAGCACCACAATCTCCATCTTTGATATCAAACAGTTGTTCTCCAGATTGGAATTAGATTTCAGGATACAGGTCATTATCAGGTGCCAGAATCTGTGCCAGCTCTGGAAACATTGAAGCATGATATACTTTCTACTCAATGTTGACAAACTCCCACTTGTATGAATTGTGTACAAGTATGTATTCAACTTCTTTGTGTACTTTAGATTTTAAAATGATCAAAATGTAAAGGAAATGCACAGAAATACGAGGTGATGGGGGTCAGGTGGTGACGTCTGCAAAATCTGTCATTAGCACAACAAACAAATCAGATAAATTTACATTTTGAGATACAAGTCATAATTTGAGATAAAACAGTCAAAACTTTTAGATCATATTGTCAAGGTTATGAGAAGAGGCAAACTTTGAGATATTGTCAAAGTTATGGGAAAAGTCAAAATTTTGAGATAAAATGTTGAAACTGGGAACAATTTAGTTAATATTTTGAGATTATACAGTGAAAATGAGGGGAAATGTCAAAATTTCAAGATGAGAAAGTATACATTTTGAGATCGTCTCATCATTAAAAAATATATTTTTTTAAAAACTTTTTGGTATGCCGAACCACTTGAATATGGAAACCCATTTCTGCAAGTTAAAAAAAAATCAATGAAAACTTGGCGAGTTTTTTTTGCCCATTCTAAGTCAAAATTTTGAGATAAAAAGTCAAAACAATAAAACAGTAAAAGGAAAGAGACCTTAATAAATAATAGCTTTACTTTGGAGCGAGCTTGAGCTGCTGTTTTTATTTCATAGAGAAATTGATTATAAACACAATGAGAATCACTTTAAACGTGGCTATCCCACAAATGAAATATCTTTGCTGGAGGATTCTTATGGGCAAAAACACTCTTGAAAGGATTTTAAGGAAGAACCAGCTGATGAAGAATAAGAAAAACTGATGTGGCTGAGATGGCAATTTCGACTTTTTATCGAAAAATTTCAACTTTTTAACTCAAAATTTTGATTTCGTATCTCAAAATTGCAGCTTAATGAACTCAAAATTTCTACTTTTTATTTCCACATATTGACTTAACATGGGCAAAATAAATAAATTTTTTTTAAAAAGTCACGAAATCCAAGTTTTCATTTTTTTTTTTTTTGACTGATGGTAATAGGCTTCCATACTTATGGAATCACTCATACACTGCTCATTTGATTATAACTAATTTTAAGGTTCCTCGCTGTATGTTACTTTCAAATTAGGGTTAACTCAGGTGATGATTACAGAATAATGATTTACAAGACTCGTGGATGAGCTTGAAGATTGCGCCCGTTGCACAGAGGACTTTTTTTCTATTTGTGGTGGTGGGGGGAGGGGTTTTACCATCAGACCAAGCAGGAAGAGACCTGCATGTTCACATTCTGCTGTATGGACGCAAAAGACCCCTTGTGTGCGGGGGCGCTTCTCCCCACAGCGACTGACGCTAGAATGAGGGATTAAATATCACCAGTGACGGATAGTATTAAACCTTCGAGACATTTTATTTCACAAACAAGAGCGACCCCCACCCCTAAGTAACCAGGGTCAAAGTTCACAGGAAGCTGGGGGGCTGCCATTTTTCGCTGGTGCTACTGCTAGCGTTGAACGTTAGATGCTAAATCTTCGGGGAGGGGCGGCTGGGTTTAGGATTCTGTAACAGCTAGCTGGTATCTAGTGTTCGCACAAGAGCGAAAAAAATCCTCGTTTTCCCCGACCGTTGTTGTCAACATCAGTTGTTATTTGATGAATTCGGCATGGAGAAGGTAGCGGAGCCGTCTTGGACTTCTTCGTACACCTACCAGGTGAGCAAGCATAGTGCGGAGATGCTACACAACCTCAACGTTCAGAGAAAAGATGGAGGCAGGTTCTGCGATGTGGTCCTACGCGTCGGCGAGGAGAGCTTCCCCGCTCACAAAGCAGTGCTGGCCGCATGCAGTGAGTATTTTGAGTCGGTGTTCAGCCGCCAGCAGGAAGGTGACGGCGACGCAAAGGAGCTGGAGATGCACACTATAAGCCCGAAAGTTTTTAAAGACGTTTTGGACTTCGCCTACACGTCCAGAATTGTGGTTCGCCTAGAGTGTTTCCCGGAGTTAATGACAGCTGCCAAGTTTCTCCTGATGCGGTCAGTCATTGAGATTTGTCAGGAGGTGATCAAACAATCCAACGTTCAAATCCTGGTCCCAACTACGCGTGGAGGAGACGCCAGCCTCTTTCAGACCACAGCGGCCACGGAGCAGGGTTTCCCGGCAGCACAGCAGGATTTTATAAACGAAACGGGAATATTGGTGAACGGTCAGGGCTTTTCTGGCAATGCACAAATGCATGTAGACGGTAGTGAGGATACCACTGCTGTGTTGTTACAGGATGGAGGTCAAACGTCTATTCCAATGTTGGAGCCTGCGGAGGGATTGCCCGTTTCCCCGACAACGGAGATATCGGGGTTTCAACACGACGCTGGCTCCCCGGAGTCAAAGAGAAACAGGGGGAGACCAAAGAAAGTTGTGGAAACTGTAAACTTTCACAACAACACACTGAAAGAAAGCATACTATACCCGTGTAATACCTGTGGGAAGGCTTTCACCGAGGCTTCGCGCTTGAAGAATCACGAAGCGCAACACGGAGCCAACCACAGCGGTGTAAACAATGCCGGTGACAGCCTGTCATCAGCGGGCGGTTTGTCTCTGATGTCGCAGTCTGGACTGGTGGAAAACGGTGGACTCGTGCTCGACAACGGGCGCAAAAGGGAAAGGACAAGGCGGCACGTTGGTTGCGATATTTGCGGTAAAGTTTTCCGAGATGTTTATCACCTGAATAGGCACAAGCTTTCTCATTCCGGGGAGAAGCCATATGCATGCCATGTGTGCGGGCTCCGCTTCAAACGCAAGGACAGGATGTCATACCATGTGCGGTCTCATGACGGTTCAGTCGGCAAACCTTATGTTTGTCAAAGCTGTGGGAAAGGTTTTTCAAGGTAGGTTAATCACTGTTACATACCACAACTGTAACTGCAAGGATATAAAAATCACCATCACTCAATAAACAGATCATATGAATATGAATCACTTCATGACAGCTTCACACAGAGTTGGTAATTCACCTTAGATATGCACAGACACACTGCAGCTTCATGTCCAGAAGTGAGGGTCCACACAAAAAGCAATGACACAAAGTGGTCCTTATCTCCCTTTTCTAAGCCCACACAGGTAGTTAATTAAGACTGTGACCTGTTGGTTTTAATAATAGTTTAATGAAAGACACTTTTTCCAATGCTTCCCAGTTGTTGTTTAAGGTAAGAGTTGCACAGTAGATTGTCATCTGTGTTATTAAGCTTTAACCACACAGGCAGTTTCCCAGGCCCACCATTATCAGACCTATTCCCAACTCATCACCACCCCCTGCTGCTCTGGGGGTTAAAATACATGCTGATAATGAATTGTCACTTTTAGTCAAATGTGCATTAATGCAAAGGACTGTAGCTCCAATGAAATTATGTCTGACAGAGCAATGACAAAAATTGAAGTCCACGTTGACTACGTCTTTCAATTGAATTATTTTTTATACAGCTTTTGTATACTCAAAACACTGGACCTATCAGAAAATATATTTTATAGCATCTACTTCTTCCAATATTTAGATTATTTTGTGTCTTCAGAACCTCAAGTTTGCTTTCTCTTTCAGACCAGACCACCTGAATGGACATATCAAACAGGTCCACACAACAGAAAGACCGCACAAGTGCCAGGTAAAAAGTTGGATGTGGAATAAAAGTGCTGTAAAAGAATCCAAACCTCACAAATAAAAAAATAATGTGTAACAAAAAGAGATAAAAAGCTGTTTTTTTTCTTGTGTTTCAGATCTGTAATGCTTCATTTGCTACAAGAGATCGCCTTAGGTCACACCTTGCTTGTCACGAGGATAAAATCCCTTGCAAGGTTTGTGGCAAGTTTCTGCGAGCTGCCTACATGACAGACCACCTCAAGAAACACAGTGAGGGAGCGCATAACTACTGTGGCATTTGCAACAAAGGTAATTTTTTAAGTACTTCTCCATAGCTGCAAGCTATGTCCCATGTCTCAGACAGACCCACAGAAGATAAGCCCTCTGTCTGATCCAGTTTTGATATTTGGCTGGTTCTTCCTGGTCCTGATTTTTAAGTGGGGAACTCCTTGTAGCATCCGAGTCATGCCATTTCAAGGATCTCATTGAAGAATCGAGAAGCTGTTTTTGTAGCTTCTGAGTCTAAAGAGTTTCCTCAACATGTACACCATTATATAAGGTACAAAAATACCCACATTTATTATCTGCCTAAACATACTAGGAAGCACTTACCTCTGAAATGGTGTTTGTTATTGTATTATTTGATTTTTTTGTATACATTCTGATTTGATGTGAAAATGAATCATAATAAAGTATTTCCCCTGAGGGGAATAAAGCAACATATATATATGAATCCTCCTATTTGGACTAAGAACGTCTCTCAGAGATCGATACGTTGGGACAATTTTTTGTAATTGAAGCCCTTTCTGCAGTCAGTTTAAGCTCCCCAGGACTAGTTATGTTTATTTAACTACCTCCTCACAGCAGTGTAAATATCAAAAGTAAGAATACAGAATCAGTCTCGACGTGAACAATTTCATTTGCTCTTGCAGGTCAGACGCATCAATGGTATGTTTTGAAGGCAGAAAAGCACACCTCAGCTTTGAGCAGAACCAGTCCCTTTTCTCAACACCCCTTCACCCCCCTTGCATGGGTTGACACTCAAAGAGCCAACAAGTACTTAAGTGCTTTAAATAGTTCTTGGACATGTTTTTCTAACATGCTTCATAGTTTGGCTCTTAACAGGAGTTGAGATTTTTGCTGCTCACTGTTGAGAGGTTGGGGTAAAGATGATGACTGTTATCAAACCATCCCAGCATCTCTCTGATCATCATCATCATCAATGAGCCCGACGTCATGTAAGAAAGCCCCCCCCTCAAAGTCAAGGCCTCAAGCGTGTCAAACATCTGCCTTGTTCTCTGTTCTTGTGGTCCCAGGTTTCTCCACTGCGTCCTACCTTAAGGTGCATATAAAGACACACCACGGCACTCCTCTGCCCCACTCTACCACAATGCACACCTTCCCTGAGCCAAGGGGAGAGCTGCAGATGCACAACGGCAACCCTTACCACATGGGACGCCAGTGCATAGTGGAAGGCAAGCAGCCGCCCGCCCCATCCCAAACTTTGAATGTTTATGGCTTTGATTTGCTTTGCTGCTTTGTAAAGAAACATGCTGCTGCATCTTTGTGTATGTTTGTAAACACAAGCATACGTCAACTTCTGCTCCCAAGCTTTTCACTTAAACATGTGCTTTTATGCAATTTCATGCGCTGGTTGTCTATCTGAGGGTGAATGTCCTTTTGTCTTTTACTCAGAGGGGGGCAGTGTTTACAAAATCATCAGAGTTGTTGGGCAGGTAGCCAGAGCTGGGAGAGTGAGCATGTTCTCTAAAGTTTGGCTGACTTGAGTCAAAGGTCAGGCCTGCAGAAATAGTTTGAGGAACATTTCCCGTCTATTACACAAGCTTTGAGTGAAAGCAAGTCAATGGGAACAAAAATTTAAGTGAAACCAGTTCTCTTTTCTGTCGTTTGACATGTAAAGATCCTGACTAACAGCTTGTAATGAAGTCTTGTTGAGAAACAATGAGCAAACACTGGAGGCAACCTTGATTGTCAGTAGTCGAAAACTTGGAAGTTAGGTAGGCTGAAGCATTTATACTCATGAATATGCTCGAAGTTGGAGTGCTGTGTCACTTTTCCATCTTATTTCAGTGAATGTGTGTTTGTCCAGCATGGCCATTGCAAACAGTGTCTGTTTTTGCTTGGCTGGTCCATCAGCATCTGTTCTTAAATGCACAGTGTTGCATGATTGTCAGAATGTGTACTCCATTTGCCCGGGAATCATTGAGAAGTTATGTCATTTCCGCAGAAAAAGCAGCAGCATACAGACAGTGCACTGTTGAGATATACAGTTGTCTTTTTTTCCTGCTGAATTTCTGACAAGAAATGGATCATCTTTTAAAAAAGTCAACATCGTTGTAATCTTAGTTATTTTTTGTGCCAGACTGAACTGTTTAAGCCTTACCTAGCTGGGAAAACTTTTTCCTGTTGTGTTGCATTCACACCAAACAGAATAATACTCACTTAATTTGTGTCTATCACAGCTTGAGTGTTTTGTGTTTACTCACTCAATTCTCACACGGATAAATTCCCCAAAGATGAAATCTTGCATGAAGGTAGGGTTTGATGCAAGGTTGAACTGCACTACAATGCGGTATGGAGCCTGTTTTGCTCATTGGGGCAGGTGTACCTACCTTTACAAAGGTTTCCACAACTTCAAACATAACCTTAACTCATCAAACACTTTTGTCCAAGCAAGCGCTTTTTTTTAGTTTTGTTCCCCTTGAAAAAATAAAACCGGCAATGACACAGAGTTTGAGGAAGCCACAACGGGATAACATCAATTTGTCCAACATGTTTCACTGTAAATGAACCTCCAGTTGTCCGCATAGTAATCTGTCACCAAAGAATCTCTATGCTGGCACAATGATTTGCTGAATTTCTCATTTTTTACATGGGCAAACAAGTAAATAAAGCAAACAGAACATGGAACACACTGCAATGTTGCTCACTTTACTCCTGTAATTAGCACAATGTTAACTTCCCAGTTTACGACCTCAATTCGAGTGAAGTTGGGTCATTATGTGAAATTAAAAACAATATACAATGATATGCAAATAATCTTAATTCAATACACCATAAAGAAGACATATTTATTGTTCAAACTGGTAAACTTTTTTTGTTTTTTAGCATTTTTTTTTTGTATATTATTTGAATACTCATTTAAATGTGATGCTTTTGACATGTTCCAAAAAAGCTGGGACAGGGGCGTGTTTACCGCTGTGCTGCAATTCCTTTTCTTTTAATAACAGGCAATAAGCATTTAGGAACTGAGGACACTGATTGTTGAAGCTTCCCCGTTCTTGCTTGATGTACAGCTTCAGTCGCTCAACAGTCTCTGGTCTCTGCTTTTGATCTTTCATTTTCAGGTTTTGTGCTCCATATTGCGCCACACATTTTCAATGGGAGACCGGCCTTGACTGCAGGCAGGCCAGTCCAGTGCCTGCACTCTTTTATTATGACGTCAGAATATGGCCTCGGCCTTGTCTCGCTGGAATTAGCAGAAATGTCCCTGAAAAAGACGTGACTTGGATGGCAGTATATGTACAGTGTATCACAAAAGTGAGTACACCCCTCACATTTCTGCAGATATTTAAGTATATCTTTTCATGGGACAACACTGACAAAATGACACTTTGTTACAATGAAAAGTAGTCTGTGTGCAGCTTATATAACAGGGCAAATTTATTTTTCCCTCAAAATATAGCCATTAATAGCTAAACCCCTGGCAACAAAAGTGAATACACCCCTAAGAGACTACACCTCTAAATGTCCAAATTCAGCACTGTTTGTCATTTTCCCTCCAAAATGTCTTGTCACTCATTAGTGTTACTAAGTCTCAGGTGTGCATTGGGAGCAGGTGTGTTTAAATTTGTAGTGCAGCTCTCACTTCTTACACTGGTCACTGAAAGTTCCAACACGGCGCTTCATGGCAAAAAACACTCTGAGGATCTTTTGAGTTATTTTGAGGGAAAAATAAGTTTACACTGTTATGTAAGCTGCACACAGACTACTTTTCATTGTGTCAAAGTGTCATTTTGTCAGCGTTGTCTCATGGAAAGATATACTTAAATATCTGCAGAAATGTGAGGGGTGTACTCACTTTTGTGATACACTGTAGCTCCAAAACCGGTAGCATTGCTAGTATTGGTCCGCAGGAGTGAAGCTTTTCTCTCCCACGACTGCAGGCTCCTCTCTGTCCTCCATTCCACTGTTGTTCATATCAATGAATTTGGTATAATGTGGCATTATAGCAATCAATGAGTAAATTTGACTTCATTTTGTAACTTTTAGACAAATCAAGTGCAGTTAAAATGGTTTGGCAAGTTGATTAAACAGCAAAAACAGGCAGAAATAGACTGTGTAAAGTCTCGTTTTGTAAAATTTGTTTAAGTTAGAAAGAGTTGGGAATTTCCTGATTGAACAGTGTAACTCCAGTTTGTCATGCTAATGACCTGCAAGTTACAGTTGCAGAAAATAACAATTAACACACAATTAAAACAAATGACTTGTCTCTGTAGCCACAGAAAATGTCCTTGAAAAGTCCCAGGATACAATATTAGGGAAACCTGATATTTGCAAAAAAAAAAGTAAAGCAAAGTGTCTGTTGTGTCTTAGATTGAATAGAGGGTAAATATGATTTTCACATCAATGTATACTATCTTTATGTACCTTTTACACCAAATTCTAACTTCATTAAAATACGGGGTTTATGTCCATTGCACCACTAGTCTCACATGTATGAATTTATCCACATTTGGTGTGAATGCAACATTTCTTTCTCTGCGCCTGAAGTAAAACTAGGACTTGAGACGACTGAACTTCAGACTCATTGTGTCAATTTTCTATTACACGTTCCTGTTCAAAAGCTTCAAAGTTCTTATGAAAAGACATTTCTTTTATATGTGTAGTTTTACACATATAGTGCAGTGTTACAGTTTTTATGTGGTCCCTTGAGTTTGCTGTCTTTGCTCAGGAAAAGCAAACATAAACTTCAAAGGAAAGCACAGTTGGTTATGGCGTCATTCTGTGATGATTACCTTTCAAATTGTCATCAGTACAAGCATCATGTAATTACTGAAGATCTTGTGAATGTTTTTATGGACAGCAGTTTAATTTTTGTGTAGGCAACAGTCATGGAAGTGTTGCTGAGGATGGCTCTAAATCATTTTGTAGAGCTTTAAAAAAAAAAAAAGATCCAGTAATCATTTGATAAGGTACTCTGAAGATATTTATGGGAAGAAGAGAAGGAAAGAAAATGACTAACCTTTGAAAGGCGTCACCCTATCTACTGCAGTGTAGGAGTAAGTGACAAATAAGCTGTATGTGTACATAACTTTCTTTGACATTGTATGAGCATTTTAGGCAAGGATACTCTGCAGGCTAAAAACATGACATGTTACATTATTGTTGGCTATTTGATGAGGAATATTTGTGGTAGAGCTGTATGCTTAGAGGCACAAGTATATGGAGTGGATGGAGGGCGCAGCATGAGCAAAGGTAGACTATTACATTTTGGAATAGAGATCTAGATCTACATCTATTACACAAGAATACACAGGGCCTTTGCAGAGGTCTGACCTTCTTCATGTGTCTTTCCAGTTTTTGTAGTTTTTTTGTTATCACACCCGTGTTTATCAAGTTAGACTTTTCCCTGTAATAAAGGTTCCTGCAGTGATACAATTTATCTATTTCCACCTGATTACACTAGCTTGTTAGTCATGACCATGACTCACATCTGCTGTCTTTTTGCGCAAATATCACCCATTAGTCATGTAGCTCAGGGATATGTTTTCACTGGAAGGGGCAGATTTATTTATCTGTGAAGGCTTAGGGGACAGGACTCACTCACCATAGATTCATCCAAACCTCTACAGCTCACCTCATTCACAGGCAGCATCTTGAGCACCAGTGATGATATGAAGGTAACTCTTTTCGCATGGTTTTTGCCGGCCTGTTATGTCTGCCCCCAATCCCCCCAACCCCCCCTCTCTCCCTGGCCGGGTGTTGTGTAGACCTGTGCGCCAGTCGCCAGCTGTTTGTCACCTCGCCTGAGGCAGAGGCTCGCTATCATGGACACCCAGTTCTTCCCCAGCCCGGCCCCCCAGCCTTGGGCCCGCAGCCTGAGCTGCTCATGGGGAAGGCAGGTGGGGCTCCATATTTCTGGGAGGTTCGCTCTGGCGGGTTGCCTGGCTTCCCTGTCCATGGGCCAGTCACAGGTTAGTACAGCCCAGCAGGAGGAGGGTGGGCGGGGGCCCAGTGCCAGCACAGGCAGTCCGTTGTGTGATCAGAGAAGGATTCTCAGTGAAAACTGGGCAAATGGACCAACACAGATCATTTAAGGGTTTATCCTTGTATTGGTACTGTGTGAATTTAGAACTAGAATTAATGATTGATTTGTTAAATTATCAGTTTTGTACTTGTACTTGAGGCCCTCATCCTGAAGTTCTCAATGCAATTCAGGTGACCATTGCCACAAAAGCTTTCTTAAATTAATGTCTTAATTTCTGCCTCCCTTTTCTCTCATTTCCACCTTTTCTCCTCTCTCTGCGTTACTCTATCTTTGGACCCATGTTTACCACAGACGGACAGGAAAACATTGGAAAGTGTCCTCATCTAGAGTCAGAGGAATCAGATCCTTCATTTGGCGAGTTGCCCAACGGTGCAGAGCTTAAATCTCCAAGCAAACCAGATGGACCAGAGCTGGAGATGCCCTCTTTAGCCTGCAACGGAGCCACCGCGGGGGTCTTGGGATCTCCAGAGGGATCTAAAGCCAAGACAACAGACCCTGAGAAGAAGTTTACCTGCCCTCTCTGTGGCCAAGCCTTCCGCACCAAGTCCTACCTCAACAAGCATCAGCACAGAGTTCACAAAGCCCAGAAGGCCCAGGCGGTCTCTGGGTCCAGCTTAAACGAACTGACCCCCTCCCTGACCTCCCCCTTCTCCCCTCAACAAAATATGTCCCTGCTTGAGTCGTTTGGCTTTCAGATAGTCCAGTCTGCATTTGCCTCTTCACTGGTGGATGCTGAGGTAGGTCAGAGTGGACTGGACTTTGGAGCAAAGTGACATACTTGCTTTGAGTAAAGCAAAGCCTTTTGTTCTTTGGACACAGCCGGGTTACCCTCAGATGAAACTTCATGTCGGGGATTACCTTTGCCTCAAGACACTGTTTTCTGTTTCCTTACATTGCCTAATATTTACACAAGTTTGTGTCAGATTGCCATGTGATTCCTACTTTTTCAGAGAACGAGAAGTGTTTTTGTGTGTTTCCTTTAAAACAAAAGAACATGAAGGCTTCATTTCCTTTATCTATTGTGGATCTGTTGATGGCATTTGGTCTGCTTTCATTTGTTTTTTTGCTTTGGTGTTGTTGAGCTTTCTTAGTGGCACAAATGTCTCTTAGTGTTTTATTTACAAAAACCTTAAAACAAGTTGATTACTGTCTGTTTATATGAATTCTTTATTTATGTTTCTTTTTTATTTTGAGAAGGATTTTTGGAACACAAATTTATATCCCTTATTTTGTTGCATGTTTTTATTGAATCTGTTATTTTTTTCCAAGAAACATTCCTAATGGGCTCGGCAAATTTTGTGACAATTGTTATGAACATTTCCCCTCCCCCTGACCTTAGTGCGTTGATACTGAATTGGTTGCTACTGGGAAGAAAAACATGTGTGATCTGGCACTAAAAGAGATGAGCATTTATGAAAAAATATTTCATCTACCTCACAGAAGTAGATAAACCATAATGTCTCACTTACTGTAACCAAGTTAATACTGCATCACAGTTGAAGATTCAATATAGTATATGTGGAATTACTAAACTTAGGTTTCTCCATCAACAAATTTTCCTGAAGATTTCTCATTTACAGTGGAACTGAACAGCTGAGTCTGTACAAAAGCAGCAGGTCAGGTGTGTTCAAAATGAAGAAAATATCCTTGCAGCTCAATTGAATGTAACGGGGGCCTTTGGCATTTTTTATTTGATAATCTTTACAGTGAGTTAGTTGTTTGAGATGATAAAGAAGTAAAAAGAAAAGCCATCACTATGAGGTACACACTGTTTGCAGGAATATTAAAAAAGAGGATAAAATGTTTTCAGATGAGAAAACTTGAGCCTGTTAGGAATGAGCGTTGTACAATGACGAGGTTTCCAGATCTTGTTTCGGTGTTAAATCAGTTGTGTACATTGAACAGGGACCAATGTCAGGTATATATTTTGAAAAATGTAGAATATATTTTATTAACTTATTCATGCCCTTAGTTATGTGTACAGTTTTTAAATCTATTGATAATCTTGTGATTTGCTCATTTTGATCCTTTTTCCACTCTAATTTATGAGGTATTCTTTTGGCTTAAATGTGTTTGTGTGTGTGAATGAGCGTGCAAATGTGCACGCATGCTTGGGTGTGTGCGCCAGGTGGGGGGCCTGGATGACAAAGTCAGATTCCTGTTCCATTAGCCTTTGGGCTGACCAAAAATAATGCCACTTTTGGCCATCAGTTTAGATTTTTTTTTTTTTTTTTTAAATCACTCAGTGTTTCTCCTGCATCACTGCCCTTTTTTTTCTTATGAACTGCTTGTGCACCTCCTTTTAGATCAGTGGTCAAACTAGAAGCGCTGTTCTGTGCTTGGACTTTTGGGTGCTAGGTTTGGGAACAAGGGATTTATCTAAGTGTCTTAGTCTGAGAATGTGTTTGACCCAAGACATTCTTGCAGTAAGGACAAACTTCATAGAATGGTTACTCATATCAAAACACATTAAGACAATTTTTTAAGCAATTTTGTTCACTTTAGATAACCTTTGATGAAAAACAAACCCCAAAAGGGCAAACACACTTTCTGTTCATGACTGTTACTTCTGTCCTTTTTTGTTCAGTGTTGTGGAAGATTTATGTCATGCATTGCTTTATTTTGATGAAGTGATCCACACCACAAGGGGAAAATAATGACTGTCATGAAACACCTTTTTTAAACAAGCTCTTGTGTGTGTTTTATTTTCTTAATCTGCATTTTGATACTTGTACTACGACACAGATTCCATCCAGACCCACAGAAAGTGCGCAGTGTGTGTGTATATGTGTGCCTGTGATGGCTCTGTAAAATGATAATGTGCTGTTTGTGTTTTATTTGTGTATACCATTTTCTGTTTGGACTATTATTTGAGTGTTATTTAGGCTGTTAAATTCAATACATTCCTCCATTATTTATGACTTTTTGTGATTGTATCAAGTGTACATACCATTCATAAACACATTTTATTAATATAAATATATAAATACATATAAATATATGGCCCGACCGGTATGATTAGTGTTTGTTAGTGGTTGTCGTGTACACAAATACATTTTTTGTTGTTGTCCATCATATAGGGGTATAATTGAAGCCTGCTTGTGGTGGCGTGCACGCTGAGCTGGGGACTGAATGTCAATCACTGGTTGGTGGCAGTTAAAAGTTTCACTGTTCACCGCGCTTTCACATGACTCACGTCTTTGATCAAGTTGATTTTGTCCCCTTTTTGACCCACTCTGCACTAGTATTTAATCGTCTAAAACAAATAGGTTTGATTTTATTATCGTTTTTTTTTGACAAGTGCGAGATGCTGTAAGGAGTAAATGTTTTTATTCACTGGGATGTGTTATTTGTTTTCAGTTCTGTTGGTACTGACTGTAAAAAGACGTTTCAAGGCCTACACTTTTTTTCTTTCAGCTTTTGGTCTATTGCAAAGTGCCTTCCAAATACTGATTGTGCACAGCAGTGGATTAAAAACAGTCCTCTTTTCTAAAGGGTAAGAACTGTACAGAGTGACTTGCAATGACACTTTTGTATAAAAACAAACAGAAAATGTACAATATGTTAACTTGGTATTTTATCGTCATACTCAACAAGATTGCTCCTAAAACGTGAGCTACATGTTTTGTTAAAATGTCTTTCGACATATTTCAATATAAGCATACTTTTCTATAGATATTTTTTTTGTACTGTGTTATTGAGTCTCATCTCTTTTGTTGGTACAGAGATGAGCGCCTAATAAATTGGGATTACAAAAATTCCTAAATGAAGTGAGTTTGTTTCCTTTAGATTCTCTAGTGGCTGTTTTAACTGATTTGTAGTTCATCTTTAAAGGATTTTTCTTTTACACCTCAATGACATTAGTTGATCTAAGATTTACCTGTTGTAAGAAAACTGACTTTAATCTGAATAGCCCTTGTCTCTGACTGCACACAAAGAAGGGATGTGTGTTTTTTTCTTGAATAACTCTGCAGTTAGGAAGGTATTAAGATTTGAAGTTTGCCCAATAAGAGTTGCGGCTCACCTCACTGACAGACAGCGGCTCTTTAGCTGTTAGGGAGGGACTTCAAAGCCCACCTCTTGAGTTTAGCATTTCCAGTGTGACTTTCAAAGACAAAAGGCTTCAAAACTCTGTATCAGAAACAAATGAGTGATGTCATGGATTCTACAGCTATTGTTTATTTAGTCTTTGTGTTGGAACAGTGTAAATTTTGAAAATCTTTTAACCTGTCAAGAACTAAAGCATATTTAGTGAAGTCAGTGCGTAGTGTCCTTGTTTCCTGTTTCAAACTACCATTTTGTGTACTCTACATCTCTTTAAAAAAAGAAATTCATTATCTATTCTGCTGCTGTCTAACAGTTGTAGTAAATGTTTGAAGTTTGAGAAGCATTGTTTATTCAACAGAAATTTGTAATCCAACCAAAAGATTCGTCCAAATATAAGAGAAAGTTCTTTTCGAAGCACAGCTTTTAGAGGTAGCATTAGATTTCTTATGCAGTGAGTTGAAGCATCACAACATGTTCTTCAATTGAAGCCAAAATAGCTTCACTTCACTTTTTCAAACAGAAACAAACCTAATTTATAATCAGATCATATGTTCAAATATAAACTGGCATAAACATAGAAGTCTTATTAAACAAGAATATTGGTCTGAAAGATATGTTTATGTTGGATGAAGAAGCAAATACAGACCTAAAACTTTCCATATCATAATAGAGTCGTGTTGAAAATTAGAAGCAATGAAACGATAATTGAGATGACACACAAATGTTTATTTTCCATGTTAAATACAGAGATTCCTCTTTACAGTATGATTTTAATCAAAGTTTCTACTACTTAAATACACCATTATTTAAATATTTTAACAACAGTACATATATTTTTTAATAAAACACAATAACAAGGTTGCTTCTTTGATGTAAAAATGTTTTAAGGAATGACAGGTAGAAAAAAAGTTAAAGTCTAGTGGCAAGATTATTGTCAGTCTGCTCAGCATCAGGAGTCCTGTTCTTGAAGTTCAGTTTGTTGAAATCCTCCATAATCTCTACCATTGTCTTTCCTTTGGTCTCTGGCACGAAGATTAGCAGGAAAGCTGCACTGAAAATAGTGTACACCACGAAAATCAGGAAGCAGAACTGGCCGAGTCCTTCCTGTGCAGGAAGATATAAAAACAGACTGTGTTTGATCTGTTTGGGAGATTCATATGGGGATTTAATTTAATTTAAAATGCAGCAGGGTTCGTACCACAATGAAGCCGAACGACAACCCTACTACAAACATGCCCAGCCAGTTGATGGTCCCACTGATAACATATGCGGAAGGACGCCAAGCTTGCAGGAAAAGGTCAGCAGGAAGAGCCATAGATACTCCAGCTTCAAAGTCATGTAAAACAAATTTAGTAAATTTGAAAAAAAAAAATCCATAAATGTATCACAACTTTAGAGACTTACAAGGTCCAAGTCCGTATATGCAGATGACACAGAAGATCAGGGCGATGTTCAAGTAAGGGATCCATGAATTCAGATGCTGAGTAAAAAGATAACATTTTCATATCTCTCCTCCATGGCACAGTTAGTACATTTAAACCTTGGGGGTGTGTTTACCTTTATGGACAGCATAGCGGTGAGCACAGACATGGTGATACCCATCAATAGATAGCCATAACCCATCAGCTTCTTTCTGCCCGCACGATCTATCAGGAAAGACTGAGACATCAAAGGAATAAAGATATTAAGACAATGTGACATCTTTGTTCTTCAGGTCTCTGCAGATTATTACCGTAAATTCTGGACTATAGGCCTCTCCTTTCTTCACACACTTTGAACTCTGAAGCCTAAACAATGAGGCAGCCAACGGATTTTTACTGGCCAACGAGCCTCGTGCCACCAATGCATTTAGCCTCGTCACATCAGAAAAACTAAATAAGTTACAGTGGACAGATGAAACTATTCAAATTAAATCAATCCAGACAGATTTGGCTTTTAAAACAGAGGTTTTAGCAGCAATTTTAATAGACATGAGATGGAAGGAGACTTTCAATGTACTGCTATGTGATCTGTAAATAGACTTTAAATAGCCCCCCCCCCAAAAAGGAAAAAAACAAAAAAATAAACAAAAATAAAAAACAGACACCTATCCACCTGCGACTGAACAGGTGTGGCTAATAGTCCAGAATTTATGGTACACGTGTATAACACAGACAAACTTTTATCACCTTTTTTAGATACATTTCAAGTTGCTGCATATAAAAGCAATATTTCCTACATCCTAAGTGAAACATATACTGAACACCCCCCACCCCCCACTCTATTGATTCCTACGTCCAACAAAATAATGCTTATTTCTCAAGTAAAACATATTTGTTAACAATTGCAATCGCAATCTAATTTGAAATGAACATATGGTACTTTTTGGACTACTGATCTAATATGTGAGTAACCGCATGGTCCCTAGAGTCCCCAATAAAACAAATATGAAAACAGATAGAGATTAATGGGCAGCTGGAGCCAGAACATCACCAGATTTATCCAGTGGCTGGCCTGCTTTGGAAGAGTTAGACCCAGGACACTTCAGGAAAGTATTAGCATTAATGCTTTTTTCTGTGTCTCTCTTTCCATTTTTCCACTTTAGAGTCTTCTTAAAGATAATGGAGCTCTACTATTTTTAGACATTCACAAAGCCTGAATATTGCACTGAATACAAGAGTGATCATAAGGCTGAGTTTTCTTTTTACTGAACTGTTTGGGCTCACTGTAGTTTATTTTGTTTTGTTTTCCCACAGAGGTACGTACACACAGTGTCACAGCGAAGAGCTCTGTTGCTCCGATACCGATGGCCATGTAGTGCAACTTGTCCTCAGGTAATCCTGACTCACGAAAGATGTCAAAAGCATAGAAGTACAGCTGGATTTGAGAAAAGAAGAAAGCAGTGTATCCATTAGACTGAAGATATATTGCTCTATTTGTGTGAAAGCTGGTGAAAGCTGACGGTAACTCACAGCATTGATGCCACAGAACTGAACTCCAGCACAGGGGATAGCCAAGGTCAGCAGCTGCCACCTTACACAGCGAGAAGTGAGGACGTCCTTCACCGTCTTCTTCTCCTCTCCCTGTGTGCTCTCTCTCTCTTTCTTCATGTCCTCCAGCTCCTGCTTTAAATCGTCTTCCTGCCACAGCCACTGTAGGGCTTTTACACACAAACACACACGCTGTTCTTGATTTGTGATCTACTATGAGAATCATGTAACATGTCTGCTTCAGTTTTTTGTCTTCTTCTTCTGTCTTTACTTGACATGTACTTCAAACAGGAAATAAAACTCACATTATTTTGCTGTATAAACTTGTTTGCAATTCATGATAAATAACATCACAATACTAACAGGGACCTGACTTACCTTTGACACTGCCTTCAGTGTCTCCCTTGTCGATGTAAAGGTATCGAGGAGCCTCAGGAAAGAAGAGCAGTGCCACAAACTGCAGGATGGCAGGAATACCACTTATGGCGAGCAGGTATGGCCACATGTCCTCTGAACCCATCATCTCTCTAAGTATAAAACATCACAATCAGTGAAATAGATAATAGAGGCTGAAAATATCCAAATATGTAAAATAGGATAGGAAATTTAAAGGCGCCAGCAGTCACTTCTTACTTGATTCCAATAATTTGACCCATAATTTTTCCAAATCCAATGAAGATTGAAGCGGTGAGTGTCATGAAACCTCTGAGTTTCTTTGGGGAACTTTCCCCGAGGTACATGAGATGCACACTCAAGCCAAGGCCTGTGAGAAAGTAAGGAGGAAGTTGAGAAATTTCTTGTTTTTTTAACTTGATACAGAGTCACATTATAAATCACGGGTACATACCAACATTATATCCATATAGAAATCTTCCAATGAAGATCATTTCAAAAGATTTGGCCCAACGACTGCAGAGCATGAGGACAGCAGCCACAATCGCTACAATGTTGTTAAACAACAGAGCTTTTTTCCTACAAAGTGAAATATGGAATTGAGAGAAATCAACAATCAGTCTAGAATATCTATCCAATATATGTTGATATATATGTTAATATTTTTTGCGGTGTAAATATGCTCATCTGACTTAACAAGACGCAATGACAATACTTTTCCTTAATGTTTGACAGCTGTCCAACATGCCTTAGGATTCCACTGTTTCCTGTGATTTTGGAAATACCAGTTCTTCTCTTTTTGAGTACTGATAACTCCACCTTAAATTTACTTTATCACCTCCCTTGAACACTGCGTACAACAGAATGCAGTGGGAAGAAAAATAGTATGGGAAGCAAAGCCTTAAACTGCTGAGCCCCTCTGCTTTGAAAGCGGTTTTTAGTTTAGGTCCAGGAGGCAAATGGCCTCTCTTAGACTGTCGGACAGAGGTGGATAGAGAGTGGGATAAAAGGAGGCAACGGGCCAGTGTTTGGAACCGAACATGCCGCCTAATTGGAAAACCACAGATCTTTCAGAGAGACCCTGAGCTCACTTGTCTTGTTTGTTCCTATGGATCATTTCTGTGGACCTGCAAGACTCCAGCTGTTTCTTACAGTCTGACCATCATTAGTTCTACTACAACACAGAATTACTGGTGATACATCCTTCTTTTTCTTTCTGCATCTGGACATGAGACTGGTTCTCCTCAAGGTTTCTACCTGTTAAGAGACAGTTTTCCCTCACTATTGTAACTTGCTAAATGCTGCTGGTCTCTCCTCATGATGGGTTCAGATGAGATAAGACTCTTGATTTTGTCTTGATGACAGGTCTCTATTAATAATATTTCATCAGTGCGTCTGCTAATGTTTTTGGAAAGACTCTTGGGATAATGTTTGATGTTTTTTTTTTACCTATATGATTACTGACTGATTGATTGATTGATTTCAACATGGGATGCCAGTTTCAATCACTGAGCTAAACTGATGTCCATACAACTTTCAACTGTGATAAAAGGATCACATGGGGGCTGTTTGTTTTTATGTGAATTTCCCCTTGTGGTTATAAAGTATATCTTATCTTATCTTATTAGGCATGTAACATCCTCCTCTGATTCTAGTGCTACAGGCTTGAACATCCTGGGGACTTGAAACACCTCACACCATCCATCCATCCATCTATCCATCCATCCATCCATCCATCCAGTGGAATAGCTTGACTCTACCTGATTATCTATTGAAATCGCTTTTGCTTACACTGTTATCGTCATAGTTGTCAATATTAATCTTTTATTTTTATACAAATGTCTGCCTTCCAAAAGATTTTTCCTTGCAACTGTTTTCAAGTGAATGCCTAATGTGGAAAGAGGATTGTGTTTCTTTCAAGTAATATACAGGCAAGTTGTGAAATTTCATGTTAGTACATACTCCTGATGTGACTAATCAAAGTCCTTTGGACTTCAACTTTGCTGGGGTGGGGGGTGTTGGCGCTGTGATTTGTTTTCCTGATTTGAAGCTGTACTAGAGTATTGACATTAACTATTAACTCTTAATATTGTAATGATTTCTGAGGATAGTTTTCTCTGCAAATGGTTGGCATCACAAGTTTTGACTGAGACATCCAGTGTTTGCTATCAATTAACAAACCTATCTAACTCAACACGTGTGTGTTATGTTAGCCATCACTTTTATTTGTTTGGGCTTGTTTTCCAATGTGACTCTCACCGGCCGTAAACGACAGGAAGGCTGCCACTGTGGACAGCCCCGGCCCAGGCTCCAAGACTCAGTATAGCCACTATGAAGGACCAGATGAGCTGGTTGGTGGACTCCTCAACTGGGGCGCCGTATCTCGACAGCCATGTGTAGTTCACAAAACTCTGGACATGCTGCAGAAAGTTCAAAAACATCAGGATATGAATTGAATATTAGAATTGTTTAACTAACTATTGTGAATATTTTTGAGCAAACATGACTCTTCCTCTTTGCTCTTGTTAGGAATGAAAGCACAGCATTACAGTGACGTATGTTCATGTCAGCAAAGTAAGCCTGTAAGTCAAGCATTGCTAAGAACAATTTTCTAAGTTCATACCATTACCTCAGGTAATAACAAAGATGGGGATCACACTGTACAAAGGGAACTCATTTTCACACATCGATATGCATAATTCACATTTAACTGTTAGAAATCTTACTACAGCTGGAGAGGCGATAACGGAAACTTGAATCCCATATTGAAACGATCCTCCGATTCCCAACACCAGGGCCATTAGATAAAGCCTCCAGTACTGCATCTGAAATGTGAAGTGGAAATCATATATTCAGTGAAATCCGGGGTCTGCACACCACACTAGAGGAAGTTTACTGTGATGTGGAGAACATAACAAAACATGTTAATGATTATAAATGTCCCTGACATACACATGCATTAACTTTTTGGATGTTATCGCTCCATCACACTAAGTCTCCCACAGTTACTCATTGTTTTGCTCTGTTATACATGTCAGTTTTACCCTTGTTTATGAGTGCTCTAAATTGGATGAGACCTCACTTTGTGTGCAGACTGAGACTGTTTGGCGTGTGCAAAAATATCATATCTACACTCTGCAGAAAACAAAACAAGTGTTTTTGTTGTTCCTCTAGTGAAATAGTTTTTTAAAATCTATGTTTAAGCTAGATGCACCAGACAAAAACACAAACATATCTAATTTCAAGCCATTATCAGTAAAAAAAAAAGTGAGTTGAACTTATTTGCAATGAGTCAAGAAATCAGCAAATGGAACAAAAAATTAAATTAAATTGTACCGTTGTTCTTTAATTGAGAGATTATCCTTATTTCAAGAAAACTTTTTTTTTTTCATTCCGTTGGCATATTTGTTTTACTCTGGACCTAATTTCGGGCTTTCATCACCATAAAATATGACAGGTTTCTGGACATGCAAGATGTTTGAGACAAGTACTGAGTCTATTCACAAAAATTTAGCATTTGTATTTTTTTTTAAATCAGAAATCAGACAAATAGAAATGCTTAGATTTGAGTTTTTAGCACATAAACTGCAGTATTGAACAGAAAATTGAGAACAATTAGGTATAGGTATGAAGTGAAAACTTGATTTTGCACTTTTAAAGTTGAATTAAAAGTTAATAACTGGTTAAAAAAACACTATAACTGAAAGGCAGACACTTCTATGCAGGTCATATATGAAGGGGCAGTGAAACCTGACATTTCTTATCACTTGATTACATCCCTTAGTCTAAACACAGACATTAAGGAGCCTCTAAGTACAAAGGTAACCCGTTTCAGGTTTCTGTCCTTCCTCCCCCACATTTTTGATGAAATACAAGCTAAACTTGCTGGTCCCATCCAATTAAGTTAGATTTGGATGTCCATCCTCTAGTCATATTTTATTTTCTTACTCACCATAATTCTCATTATTCACTCAGAAACATAAAGTATGAAGCCATCCTGCAGCAATATATGTTACAACAGTATATTTGAACTTATTGGTCTTTTTTTTGCACGACTGCCTGTCACTTTTTGAATAACTATTTTCTAATGTCTTAAATACATTTTTATATTTTACTACTGAGTGATTCACGGACGCTGCTCAATTTGGTTGTACACTGTGCAATGATAATGAAAGGATTTTGATTCTTCTGATTCTGATGCAGCAAAAGTTAGTGATGGATCTTACCTTACTAGACGCCCCATCCATTTTTTTCACTGTCTCCGTGAATGTGAATTGAAAACGATGCAGAGGACGAGCATATATATAAAGCTATCTGCCTTCAGTTACACATCAATAGACTTCAGTTGTCCATTCATGTTGACAGGGCACACTGGTCATGCTTTGACGTGGGCAGTGATGCATTATAGTCAACGTGGGTCTGTCTGGTTGATTCCTGTGATAGTTGGAAAGAAAAAGTCCGGGCAGAGCTCTCGATCTGCTGGTTAGACATTACTGGGGGCGTTGTCCTGATGTCTGGAGTCACACCTTCAACTCGCAACTGTCCAGTAACTTTTAACTTTTTGAAAGGATTTAACCGCGGATATTACAGCTAAAGCGGTTGGATTCTTTTGGACAAGTCGCTTTCCTTTCTTTTCTTTCTTATTTGAGTTATTCCTTAATTTTTTATTATTATTTTAGTTTTACATATTTTATTTATTTATTTATTTCTAACCATTTTTTCATCTGGAGGGTAACAATACACCAATCTGCCCCCCTTGGAATAATAACTCTTATTAATCATTAATCACACAAAATCCTCTGTTCTTTTACATCATCGCATGCACGTTTTTTTCTTCTCCTCTCTCCTCCTAAAGCATCAAAAAGATAAAATCTCACACTAATTGGGTTGATTTTCTTGAATGTGCAGTTTGTGCCTTTACAAAACTCAGAAAATGTTTGCACAGCACGTCTGAAAAGATAAAGAACACTTGAAAAATGAACATTACTGATTTCCTTTGTATTAAGTTCTGCTAGCTTTCTACTTGTTTTGCATCCAATTCTTATATCCTCCACATTAATCTTATGAATTAAGTTCTCCAAATGTAAAGACCGGCCAACACACTGACTTTTGGTGACCAAAAGTCCAACCACAAGACCAAAAGTACACATTTCTTTGCTAAAATGTTGTACTGATCTAATGAAAAAAGAAAAAAACAGGCCAGTTAAAAAAATTTTTAAAAAAAAGTTAATGAGTGGAAAATGATAGAATAAAAAATGTACAAAAAAGACAAATGGCAGTAACCTACAACCCAAGAAGAATTGGCACATTGTATGAAATGTTACATTAAATGCTCATTAATATATTCATAAAAACAGAAGTTAATGATTTGCAGATCACTTTAAGACGTTAATTTTTTTAAGTATTGCAAAGATAAGATATCAGATGTTAAAAACTAAAGCTCTTAATTGTAATATAAAAATTCAATGCACATTGAAAACTTGATGCCAGCATCATGTTTCAGAACATCGAGGACAGGGACAACAAAGCACTGAAAAAAATGATGTAATGCAAAAAAAAAAAAAAAAAAAAAAAAAAAAAAAAAAAAAAAAAAAAAAAAAAAAAAAAAAAAAAAAAAAAAAAAAAAAAAAAAAAAAAAAAAAAAAAAAAAAAAAAAAAAAAAAAAAAAAAGATAATAACACCTGCAAAAAACATTCCCATCAGGTAAGTAACAAGACTACACACAAACCAGGTATTCAGAGAGTCTGAGTCTCTGAAAAGTGTAGAGTCTAAAAGGCTTGTTACGGGAAGACTTGGTGAGAAAATAGTTCAGAAAATAATTGATGAGCATAAAACTGCTAAGAATCGAAAGACTTCAATTAACCCCAAAAGGAAACTTCATAAAAGACTCAGGAATCATGGGAAATCTTTGTCCGAAAAGCAAGGATAATGACTGACCCTTCAAGACTGTGACCTCTGGAAGTAAAAACAGATGTGACCCTTGAGTTAAAACTGCGACCTCGTGATCAGGTCCATCTGTGTAAACAGTTTGCCACTGCATCAATGCCATTTGAGGCTAAATCTGCAGATCCACCAGAAATGCTGACACCTTGTCAGACTTGAACTTATGAGGAGAAACTTAGGAAAAGAGAGAAAACTTTCTTGTGGTTGGAAAAGTCCAAATTCCACCTCTTTCAACATGTTATCTCTATACTATTTTCAGTCCCATTAAAAGCATGTAAATTTATTTTAATGATTTCTAATCTGCATTTTGCACAGCCCCGAACTCTCATGCTATTGGGAATTCCATTCAAAGATGTTCCTTTGTCAAGCACTTCTAGTTTGTTTGGTGTGGACAAAGTTTTACCAGTGACAACACCCCTTATCAGCAGTTGGTAATTGAAGTAAAAATAATACAATCCTTTTGACTCTGGAAAAAACAAAGTGTATTCAACGTGACTTTATTATAGTTTTATAAGCGAGGCACTTTTTGTCTACAAGATCAATAACATTAAAAGTTCATTACATTCAACAAAACATTTATTGCACATTTTCCACTTAAGAAAATATTAAAAGATTTGAACCCTTACAGGAAGAAAAACTGCTCAATATGACCTTACAGTTTTATTCTCTTATATATACAGTTACAGTTTTAGTCTCTTAAAAATATTCACCATCTACCACATAGCAAAGTCATTATTATAACCAGAGTACACCAACCTTTGACCTCTTGAAGTGGAGGATACATAAGCAAAGAAAAACTCTGCTTTTGACATGAATAATAATTTGATTCACTGTGAAAATAAAACAAGTAAAATAGGAAAATATTCCCCATTCTCTGCCCAAGAACTTCATAAATAAATGTGTTAACACCTCTAGCTCACAAGTTTCTCTATATTATTTAGATTTTTTAATCTGCCACAGTGGGCTAAATAAACTTATCTTTTTAAAGTGTTTGTCTTATAACAGCAGTGAAAGAGTATACAAATGAGTAATCAAACATAAAATGAGTTTCTGTTGGTCTGCATAACTTCTTCCAGCTCAGGCAGATCAGGACAAAATGAGGCAGCATGATGGACGGATGTGTTTCAGGAGGATAAATGTTCATTTACAAAGCCGTGGAAAGACACACTTCACCCAGTTGATACTGAGCTTGTGTTTGTAATGCAGCCTTTGCGTCTTGGCCTTTAAAGTTGAGCTTGTGGAATTCACTGGTGATGGCGGACAGAGACTTTCCTTTGGTCTCAGGCAGAAACATACCCACATACAGAGCAGACAACAGGCAGACTGCACCGAAGGGCACAAAGCAGTATTCCTTTAACCCACTCTGTGGAAAGAAAAGGCAACAGTCACACTGATGAAAGATGAGAAAAATGTCTTTATGTTGTCTACATCGTTTCTTTACTGTGCTCATACTTTGTAAATGTATTTGAATAGTCTTATTGCTGTGAATAAAGTAAAACCAGAACCTGAACTGGCATGACTTGGAAAGAAGCCAAATAAAAGAAATTATGCTTGTGTAGGCTGCTTTCAGCTTAAAATAATATGTTGGGAAACTTTCATGCTTATACGCCTTGGAAATAAAAATAATAATAAAAAACGCCTCCACACACTACATTTTCAAGTTTTCAGAAATTTGCAAACTGTAGTTAGAGAGACTGTGAGGAGTTTCTAAGTGATCGTGAAAAAGTCTCACATATATATGCCTGATCATTATCCCCAATTTAAAATGGGGGAAAAAAGTACTAAAACAGATTATTTCTAAATGCTATTTCCTAGCTTGCCTATTGGTCCTGGATGGGTCAGACCTGACCGGATTGATTGATGGCATGCTAAAGTTTCTATGACAATATTACGCCAGCTGACAGTGGGAAGAGAGATCTGAACTTGTTCTTTGCTGAAAACCATTTCTGTGATTTATTCAATACTCATAGCGGTGACTGGAGCTTGACAGTCCGATAGAAAAAGGACAGAAGAGCAGAAGAAAGTTAAACAAGAGAGTAATAGAGCATGGGCTAAAGACTAAAACACTGGTTGAGCTCTTTGGGAAAATGTTCATTCCAACCCACACGCAGCAGTTATACTGCAGTGATCTGTTCACACCTGAGAGTCTATCAGTGAAATAAAGAGTGACATTACATTTGCTCTGCTTGGTGGAAGAGCACTGCAGAAAGTAACCCAGATTCACTATGTTACACGGGGCCGATATGTCTCAGAGCACTGGGCTGTGTCTGAGTAGGGTTCAATGTTGTGTTGTATCCAGTAAAAAGTTATCTTGAAAAAAGAATAGTAGTGTTCAAAAGAAGATTCAATCTACTTTTCACTTTCATAACAAATACAGTTACGCTAGTAACACATGGATTCTCCTCACAGCCACTTCAACTATTCATTTCCTAGGTTTGGGAAACTCAGTTGTGAAGCGAGATGCAAATTGTTGGATGATTTTCACCTATAAAGGAAGGAACTGAGATTATGTTTGTGCCCATCAAGGATCAAGGATCAGGTGGCGTGTTACTTTCTAGAGGTCTGCCTCAACAACCAATTAAAACCTGGTTCAGATTCTGTGGTGGCAAATACACACAGCCTGTCTGACTGTGTCTGGATGCAGCTTATATTTAAAAAAACAGATCTGAAAATGTGCTTTTGTAAGTGTAATCTCCTAATGCTGAAGAATTAGTTCTCAAAACTTGATGAAGCAAGTTCGAACAAATTGTGCTACACAGTATATACTGCATTTCTTACAGAGGTGTTCTGATGTATGGGGAGATCAAGGACTATAAATGTTGGTGGGTGGGTAAATAAAGTGACACACTGACCACTATAAAAGGAAAGATCATCCCAATGATGAAAAGGTTGAGCCACATCATGGAACCAGCGATCATGTAGGCTGCTGGCCGTGCTGCCTGATTAAAGATCTCTGTTGGCAGGACGCCGGTCACGCCAGCTGAGGTAGAATATCAAAACACATTGAGCACAGTTAGTCTCATTATTAAATCTGGAGACATAAAATGACAGATATCACCAAGATCTTAACAATAATCTTCACTTTGAACAAAAAAGAGGGTTTTTTCCTTTTATTTCCTTACATCTAAAGTTTTGTGATGCCTGCCTTAGGATGAGAGATGCAGAGTTTTCTAAGAAAGAGTCAAAGGTTTCATATTACACAGTCCCCCACCAATGCCCTGGTTACCTGTTCATTTTGAACCCATTTTAATTTCTCTAACAGCACACAAGACCTCACACAGCCAGACACCCCAATGCATTTGTGAACTTTTATCACATATTGTTTTTGTACTGAATCACTAAGAGCTCATCTCTAGAGAAGTGAAATAATAATTATTTTGATTATATACCAAGCTTGGGCTCTAAGAGACACTTATAAAACTGAGGTTTACCACCTGAATGTGCTCTGAGGAGAGCAGGCAGCTTAAGCGTTTATGCAAATAGCACCATCTGTTGAGATGTGTGAGTGAAGCTGTGTTCATGTCTCATTTGGTTTTGCATCAGCCCTTAATGTCTAAATTGACAATTTGGAGACACATTCAACATTTTTATGGCTTTCTAGGGCGGTAAAGCTGTTGTATAAAGATTATGAAGTCTGTTTTGATGCTGGGAATGTTGTTAAATGTTCATGTTGATGACAAATAGAGAAGTTTTTCTTTTTACTCAAACCAACTGAAACCAACATTTCACATGTTTATTTGATGTCAAACATGAAAAACACAGCACAGTTAGACTGACCTGGTCCCATTCCAAAGCTAAGGATGTAGGTGAAGATGCAGGTCATGCTCAGGTAGGGCATCCAGGATATTAAGTGCTGTTTCCATGCATACAGAGGAGTGAAATAATTCATTAAGCAAAAATAAAAAGGACATAAAAATAATAACAGAGACACCACATCAAATGATTAGACACAAACTCTTCAGTATGTAAACAATGCTGAGCAGATTCCCTGAAAATACTGAAGTACCCAAATGTTTGTTCTCCAAAACAACCACATGTTGAGTCACGACGCCCCCTAGTGGACTGACTGGCATATTGAAATGTTTCAGCAAAGTGGAGACATCACTGGATGTTCTGTTCTCATTGTTGGCACGTTCTTTTGTACAGAAGTACTGTGCGTTCACTACAACTTTTCCAAACATTTAGTCAGTCTTTTACAGCCTGTTAACTATAAAAGACTGTCAATTTTTAAGAAGTTTCTCTTACAGACTTTCCCTGCTGTTGAGGTCAAGTTTAGCTGCTAATTAAGAGAAAAAGTCAGTTAAACATCCACAAAATTGTCCAGCACGTGACGAGAATATTGTATTCAGTATCTTTTCATAGTGTTTGTTGCAGTGATTTGTGATTGTTTGGCCAGCATAAAATGTACAGACACAACTTATTACTGACGCATAGAGATTTTACATTCTTTACCTCAAAAGACAGAGCGATGGTAAAGACAACAGCCCAGATGGTCATGAGGATGAAGCCTCCCATCAGCATGAACCTCCGACCTTTACGCTCGATAAGCAGGTTCTGAAAATACAGATGTAACAAAATACAGTCAATATGACTTCATGTCTCTTTTTCTCTGATATGGATTTGTTTGTGATTTAATTCTTTCTCATTTGTATTTCTTAAGCATTACGTAGACCAAGTCACCATAATCTGAATTGTGAGACGAAAAGTAAAACTTGCTTCATGTTCGGCACACAGAGCTGTAATAAGTCCTCAGCGTGTGTTAAGTCTTTCAGTGGAATTTAAAACTCTCTCTTGTGTTGTACCCAGTTACATAACATGCTTCAGCGACAGATACTTACACACATTATACAGGCAGTGAATTCACACGTCCCAGTGCCAATGGTGATATACTGGATTTTATCAGCTGATATTCCTGCTTCTTTGAACACATAGAATGCGTAGAAGTAAATCTGAAAGACAAAAAACAAAAATAGAGATAAAAGTACTTATTACAAGTGCACAGCTGTAATAAGAGGATTAGGGCTACTTTTTTGTACAAAGAGCAACAATGTTAATACCCTGAACTCCTCTCAAAGCTGCCAAGCATGCAATCAGAAGACTTTAAACATGGTAGTGTTTACTCAGCATTTTAAGATGAGCAGGTAACTTGTGGAAGGTCCGAAAATTAATGTTGATACCTTATCAATGCATTTCATACATTAGAAAAACAATAAATTAAAATACTTATTAAAAACTTTCATCATTCAAGTCTAGCTGTAGAAATCACAGGGTTACTTATGATTAATATAAAAGGTTAGAATGAGATTGAATATGATATAAGATATATTCATATAGAGAGCAAATACTGTGCCTTACATGTTATGAAACAATTTGAAAAGCAAATGATGTAATATTATACAATGAGGTGCAAGACAAGATTTGATAAAATATGCTGTGATACCACACATACTGTGTCATACCACACCTGTCACAAAACTTCAATGATGTCATTAACTCAATATAGATATCAAATGCCCAAAAAAAGTACAGTTCAGGATAAATTTCAATACCTCCAGTGCAAGAAATCATGATGTCATGATGCAATAAGTTCTTTAAAATCTGTTCAAACTGATGCACTACTCTGATAATCAAATGTTAATCACCAGCAATATGATAACAGGTCAGGGCAACAGCATATAGCAGGCTAATATTTTATCTATCCCTATTCAAAATAATGAGCCATCTCCACTAAACTATGGGAAGCCCTGATGATTCATTCCCAGTCTACATTATTGATACAACCTGCAGGGATGTAAGGAACACTCGCACACAACGCGGCTGATGTTCAGTCTCAAATTTCTAATCAACCGGTTGACAGCGCTAAAGGAAACTCTGGCCAAAAGACCATCAGATACTGTTTCTGAAGCTCAGTGTCAGTGACACTGATCCTTGTTGGTTACATAACTTATTTCTATAAAGACAACCAACCATGTTTCAATGCACTGCAAAAACCTCTCAGATTATTAAATTGGTGCCATTGTTTCCAAAGGGTGAACCAGCTCCTTTTACCGAGTCGTTTCCACAGAGCTGCATGGCACTGCTGACGACCATGACAGAGATGAGCTGCCAACGCATCGAGCGGTCTCTGAAGAGCTCCCAGGGTCGGCAGGGTCTCATGCCTTTGGTTTCAGCCTGTTCCTGCATGATCTCTTCAAGCTCACCACTTTGGACCTCACAGCCTCGCAGCCTTCTCAATGCTGACAAAACACATCAAGATATGTAATGTAATTTTATTTGGTCAGTTGGCAGCACTTACAAAAAGTCACAAGACAAATTTGGAGTGCAGCTAAGAAGTGGGAAAGAACTTAATCTTTTTTCAGGACAGTGAATTGGAACTTCTTCTAATTACAAAAAGGGAAAAAAAAGTCTTGCACAAGACACATTTGATTTGTTATTTGACACCAAATGAGGACCATAAGTTAGCTGGACACTCTTTACCTAGTTTTATGAGAAAAAAGGAATATGAATCATAAAAAAGTCAGCAGTGTGCAGTTGTTGATGTAGCATAAACAACAAAAAAAAGGTAAAATACGCAAACCTCATGTATTACTTAAAGGGGATATGAGGACTTTCTAAGTGATCTTGAAAAGCCTCATTTCTAGATTACCAGCGCAAAAATAAGTTGTTTCTGAATGCTACTTCCTAACTTCTAAATTAAGACTGGACAGATTGGACTAGACCGGCACACTGTAGACTCTCTGACAGCACTACACTAGCTGACAAAGTTCACCTCTGAGAAAACTCTGCAGAAAACGTTACTTGTGATTTATTTAGAACTGGACTGTCTATAACACAGACTGAAGGCTAAAACACAGGCGAGGCTGTTTGTGGAAATGCCCATATCAACTCACATGCAGCAGTTACACTACTGTGATCTGTTCAAACCTGAGAGTCCATCTAATTGGAAGATGCACAATGGTATGACATAATCAGAATTCATTTCAACACTTACCATCCATGCACGCCTCTTTGTCCCCTCTGTCTATGAGAAGGTATCTTGGGCTCTCTGGAAACCATGGCAGGGTCATGAGCTGCACAATGCCTGGAATAGCATTGCTGGCAAGAAGATACTCCCAACAAGGCTCACTGCCTAAAATCTCTCTGTGAAAAATAAAAACATTAGAATTCAAGGCACTTCTTTCAAGCAAAATTTTCGAGCAAACATCATCAAAACCTGCTATACCTGAGTCCAACCACCTGTCCCAAAACAACACCAAATGCTGTGAAAACAGCTGAGGACAAAGAGATGGCCCCTCTTAAGTGCTTTGGTGCACTTTCTCCAAAATACATGGGCTGCACATTCATGCTGATCCCTGCAAACAAACAAAAAAAGCTTTGGGTGTTTTGTATTTTAATCCTTTTTATTTTTTATTATTAAAATCATCACTGATTTAGCTCAGCAACAGTATACCAAGGGAGTACCTAACAACACTACATGTATAAACATGAATTATTTAGTGGCATTGATAACATACCAGAATTTATGCCAACCAGGACACGTGAGATGATGATCATCTCGAAAGACTTAGCAGCTCTGCTTGTAACAGCTAAGAGTGAGCCCGTCAGGAGGAAAATGTTGTTCAGTAGCAGGCACTTCTTCCTTTGGCAGAAAAAAAAGACACATAACAGATATCAAGAGCAACCTATGATGGTAAAGAGCTTAAGCTTTGAGGTCAAAATGTTCCATTTGTCTGCTCTACAAAAGAAGAATGAGGAAAGATTTGTCGTCCAAAATCCTAAAACAATAGTTACAGCCTGATACAATTCTTATTCCAATGAGCCTTTGAGCTTGGACATTGCCTGAAAACTAATACAAAGTATCAATAACTACAACTGCTGCTAGGTAAACATGTTCTTTCTCTGTGATGTAACATTTTGAACTATATCTTGTTATGAGTTGACCTAGCGCAAACACTCCTGCAGTGAAACAAGACCAACCTGCAAGCTCAAGTTTTGTTTGTTCTGGCTGATGTCTGGTCTCCTACCATCAAGACAGACATCAAGTCCACCTGATACAGGCAGGCCAATCACAGCTGAGTATCTAAAAAGGATTAGGTCTAGTTGGATACAACCAGTGACAAAGAAGTACTAACTAGATGGTTATTAACTGAAAAATGTCTGATAAGGGATGGTTTCTAGATGAAATAATATGATTTGCATCTGCATTTCGGAAAAGCAGGTGCTACATATAAACTGGATTTTAAACTTGCTGTCTAGTCTGTTGACCTTCTTCTACGACTACTACTACTAGTAGTACAACTACTACTACTAAAATGTTTGGTTGTGGCAAATGACAGTAAATTAGGTATCCTATATTATGTTGCAATAGAATATAACTTATTAGCTGATAGAAACCCACTGTAACAACAGGTGTATGTTCATTCTCCACTGAAGAAGTTCACTCATGAATGCCTTTTCAGCTTAAAATGACAGAAAGGAGTTTATCAGTAGAAAGGACTTTTAAATGTGACAGAACAGAAAAAAACATCAGAAGAGAAAAAAGTGGTACAAACAAACAAATTTGAAGGTAAAGAAAATACAAGTATTTCTGGTTTGAGTCTCTTTGTTGGTTCATGGGAAAGAGAAAGAGAAAGAGAAGAGGGGGGAAAAAACAGTGTTTCAAGAACAACAGAGATACACAGTCTGGCCAAAAAGAAGTCACCACCGAAAAAAAAAGGTTGCACACTCCAACATTTCGTTGGACTGTCTATAGCTTTGATTACAGCAGGCATTCACTGTACCATTGTTCCAAAATGCTTCACTTCACCTGCCTCTCTTCTTACCCTGATGCACCCATCACTCTGGAACAGGGTTAATCTGGACTCATCAGACCACATGACCTTCTTCCATTCACCCAGAGTCCAATTTATGTGCTCCCTAGCAAACTGCAGCCTTTTTTCTGGTTAGCCTTACCGATTACTGGTTTTCTTAAGGCTACATGGCTGTTCAATCCCAATTCCTTGAGTTCCCTTCTCACTGAGCATGTGGAAATGCTCTTATTTTCACAATTTAACATACTCATGAGTTCTACTGTTGTTTTCCTTCAATTTCATTTGGCCAAACATTTTAATGATTGCCGATGTCAATCATTCAGGATTTTTTTCTGACCACATTTCTTCCCGGAAAATGATGCTTTCCCACCATCTTTCCAGTTTTAACAATGCACTGGACAGTTCTTGAGCCAGTTTAAGAAATTAGAAGTTACTCATTGCATCAGCTGGGGTTAAATGGCTTGCCTGCTGAAAGATTATTGCCCATGAAGTAATTTGCCGATAGGAGACTTGTACCTATTTGCTTAGTTTAACTAAGTGGTGACTTTTGGTCTGGCAAAGCAGTGAATATCTAATCAAGGGTCATATGCATGAGCTCATAATATCTAGAAATGTGAGTAAACAATAACTTAAGCTGTTTATCTTGGACAAATGAACTGGCAAATTATTAACTGCAATAAAAGTCTCTGTCGGGGATGTTCTGTATTGATTACCTTCCAAAGCGTATAGTCATCGGTCCTGCAATAAGAGCCCCTGCCAAGCCCCCCAATGAAAAAATGGAGACGATGATGGTCCAGACTAGAGTCACCTGGTAGTTCTCTAGCTGGATGTCCCAGCGCTCCAAGAAAGTCTCATTGATGAAGGTTTGAATGAACTGTGGAGGAGGACAAAAATGTTAAAGCATCACTGAGTTAACCTAAGAGATACACAGAAAAAGGTAAACAAAGCATAAGCTAAAGCTGACACTTATTAGCTTGGAGTTCACTTCACAGCCAGGTAGTTTGTTTACACTTTCATGATGTAGGTGACAAGAACTTTTGAGTTTACAAAGCGAGGAAACACTCCAAACTTTGAAGTGGGAAACTTTGCTCTCTATTGTTCTGGATGATAACAGCACAATGCAGTCAAATCACATTATCAGTTAGCTCATGACACTTCATACAGGCTCTGCCTGTACTGTTCAGTGTTAATCACAGAGACTCAGCATTAATCCATCAGTGAGCAAGCACTTGGCAACACTGCTTGCCTGGTTGTTCCATACTTATTGCTAACACTGAGGAATCTGCTTCTACATGAACACATGAGAACAAACGCACAAAAACATACGCACAGTTGTTGGGGAGTTCATTATTGCCAGGTTGTAACCATATTGAAGAGTTCCTCCAAAGGCTGCTGATGCAACCATCAACACCAGAGTCAGGGAACTACCCTGTAAATGTAAATGTAGATTAGGTAGATTAAGTAGTGAATATAGATAATATAGACAGCTTCATTATATGCAGCTGGAGAGACTATTATAGTTAAGTATGCAATGTCTAATTTGATCTGTTCTGCAAAAATTTATTCAAAAACTTCTGCACAGATCTATCGACTCTGCCAACCAAAGGGGTTAAGAAGCATGAAAGACTGTTTATTACATTACGAAAAAGTATAAAAGTTACCTTTTGTGCAGGAGAATGCGACATAGTTGCTCGACGGTGTTGAAAAAAGTGTGAGAAAACAGAAAAGTCCTAAAGCAAACCACGAAGGTCAGCCCACCTCGTCCACAGTATCGATGCTCTCCGCTCCAGCACACACTCCAGCACGCGCTTAAAGTGTGTGAAGGTGACGCGAGAACTTTTGTGATTGGCTGAAGTCGAGCACATCAGGTGGTCTGTGCTCTGCTGTCTCATTTAAAACCATACTGTGAATCTTTCATCGCTAAACAATGATTTATTCCAAGAGTTAGTTCTGTTGAGACACCTACCAGACACCACTGACGCATAGAGTGATACAGGTAGTGGAGGGCGGATGTTGGCACGTGGAAGGTAAATTCAGAGAGCAATGGGTGCGTGCAAGGATAGGGGAGACTGGGATAAATTGATCCTTTTTTTTTTTTTTTTTTTTAACTTCCTCTGTCCTCTAAGCAAGGGAAAGTGATACAAATGTACAACCAAAACATTCACCATTATTTTAGGATGTTTCCTGTCAGTAGAAATACTTAGAATGCAAACATGACAGAAGGCAAAGACATGATGACTTATTAATAGAAGTTGTCTTGTCACTCAAATTGCCCCAGCTCAGGGATTTGGGTGATCAATTTAATTTTGCAGCAGTTTAAAGGGACTGTGAGGAGTTTTCAAGCGATCTTGAAAAAGTCTCATTTCTAGATATATGCCGAATCAATTCAAAATGAGGTTGTAAGAGCAATAATAGTTTACTTCTAAATGCTAATTCCTAGCTTCCCAATTAGGTTGGGAGGAGTCAGACTAGACCAGATTGATTTGCAGTATGTCAAAGTCTCTGTGATAACCCCGCTGAGGCAGAATAAGTTTAGCATTTAGAATAGACATCTGTGTTTTTCTCTGCCGAAAACAATTTCTTGAATTTATTTCATAATAAAAGTGAAAACAAGAGCTGGACTGTCTGATAGAGAAGGGACAGAAGAGCAGAAGAAAGCTTAACAGGAGAGTGATTGAGCACATGCTAAATATTTAGTACATCTGAAGCCTCCACAGAAAAAAAAACCCCTCTATTTTAAATGACTGAAAAATGCAAAATATAGAAAAACACACAAATGATGCCAAACTTTTAATCAAAATATGTTTGATGACAACAACAATAGCAACAAGTACTACAATAATGAAGCATACAATATTGTGTGCATGGGCATTGTTGTTATTGTTTTATTGTGTCTATCTGTTACAAAGGCTAGTTGATTGTGTTCTTCTTTTATTCTCTTTTTTATTGTATATTTGTATATATTTATTCGTTCTCATTTCTACGATTGGGCTTGCTCCGGGACCAGGGTAACCTAATTTCGTCCCACCCATGTTTTACATGTGTTGAATGACAAAAAAAACTCCTTGAATCCTTGAATCTGTGTGTGTCTGTTTGTGAGGTAGATTAGTTTTATGATCAACCCTGTGTAACTGTAATAGTATTCATAATAAAACAACTTCTAGGTAAAACAAATAAAATATGGACGACAATGCATTAGCAACTTACAAAAAGGAAATTAAATGTTTCTTCAAGCATCCCAAACACTGTATGGATCCCATAACAGTGTATGGAGAAACGTTTTCTTTCTTTTTTTAAATTTTTTTGCTCAATAGAAGAAGTCATTCCATAATTTGGTACCCTGACATCAAACTGAAAATTGACCTCTACAACTTAGAGACTGAAAATTGTAAGATCAGTGATGGAGAAATGCTGTACTGCTATGCTTGTAATCTATGATATCATTCTGACGTCAAGGACAGACTGCTCATGCAGAAAGTAGGTATCAGCTGTTTACAGAATGTGGTTACATGATGTCCATTCAAATATGTTCTGCCTGTTAACTGCTGGTTTTTACATGAGTAATGACTATACGATCACGCCCAGATGATGATTTCACTGTGAATAAAAGAGCTGAACAACGGGGAAGTCTTTAAAGCTGATAGGAGTCAGAGTGCTGGATGCACCTCTGACCAGACTTCCCTTTTGCAAAAGCATAAACTGAGAATCTGTGCCTTGGAGCTTCTTTCGACACCCGCAGCAGCTGATAGCCAGTTGGGTGCTTAAACCCAACAATCAGGAAAACAAAACTATTTAAAATAATCCAAAAATTTCTTTCATATTCTTTCCTTGTAATTCTTGAATCAGAATTATACTGGGAATTAATTCAGATATTTGATTTAAATCTTTGAAGCTTTATGTTTCCCTGCATAACTTTTTAATCTACACAGCATTATTCGAGTTTAATCAGTGTCACACATATTAATGTTTGTTATTCTTGTTTTACCTGCATTTATTTTTAAAATGAATAAATGTTGAATTTGAGATTAAGGTGAGAGGAAACATCATTATTTGGATGACCACACCCCCAAAAGACAAGGATTAAGAGGATGTAGGATATATGTAACACAATAAGCAATAACCATGAAAAAATAATATTGAGCTGGATACCATTTTCCCTCAGACCTTTTATGTAACGATGTGTATGCAGAGAGGCATCTAAAAAACACACTTAATGTAGCTTTTTGACACAGTTTAGATGAAATAAGACGACACCCTTCCCTCCTCCTCCTCCTCCTCCCTCCCTGTCTCTAATTGGTCAGTCTCTGACAGGATTACACGAGTTTCCTCAATTGAACACAGAGAAGTTACACGCTCGGACATCCTGCAGGACTCTCAGCCACCTTTGACAATCAAAAACACAACGAGAAAAACTCGACACCGGTGACACGTATCTGCGTGCGACTGGACGAAGATCAGATGTGTTTTACTGACACGAGTAGACATCAGATTTGCTGTTTCTGTGCTGCTCTCATTGGATTAAATGTTTTCTGTGCTGCTGATGGTTTCTGCTGCTGTGAGCCCTGCAGCCTCCAACACCAATGACTAATGTGGCTCCTGAATACACGCCCGTGTTGAAGTGAAGACAAACTTATTTCATTTACAAACCTTCAAGTCGTCACGATGACCCGAATTTTCTGGGATACTTTTCTTCTCATAAGTGGTGAGTTACTAATCCAGCTGTAAAACCTGTATTTTTTGCGTCTATACGATAATAGAAATGTGTATGAATGTAAAACAAAAATAGGTTAAGGGGTGAAAGAGAGGTGAGCTGGTATTGTCCAATATCATATGATACGTGCAATGTAGGTCAATCCTCTGGATAAATGCACTTGAGGTAAATAAGGTACTGTTGAGGAATAATAAGAATCTTTAGCACTCAGAATTTTTTTTAAAGATGTTTTATCTAAATTTGCCTCCTGATGGCTGTAGAAGAAAGTGGGTGTGTTATAAGGCAAATTTATGGGTGAGTTTCATATCTAAGATACAAAAGAAAGTGGTAAAATAACCATTATTCCTTGGATTTTATAGTTTCTGTTTTTTCTTGGACTTCAAACTGGCCTCTCGAAGCTGTTATCCGTCTCTGATTGAGATTGCGTGTCCTCTCAGACAGGGCCTGCTGTATTTATAGTGCTTTGGTCTCATCCTTTAAGTGCTTCCTTGACCCTGTTACTATTGTTGGGTACTAGTTACTCAATGAAGCATCGATATCACATTGAAAACATGGTCACATGATCATATCAGGACATCAGGCGACTAACCTTTATTGTACAGGATGCTGTGTGATGCATGGTTTTCTTTGAGGGATATTTGTTCACAGATTAAGACCACAAGACTGAAATAGCCACATTTTGACATCTTCTTGAGAGTACTGTCTGTGAGTGGGGGTTTAGAATATGTGTAACTTTTTTCAAAATATCTATTTCTACATCAGAACAGTATCACAGCTGTGTTTTTTCCTCCATCCAGGTTCTCTCTTTACTTTTGGAGCAGGTCCAAGCAACTCGACTATCATCGATGCCAGCATTTCTATCAGCACAAACTCGACTGTTTCTTCAAATGACACAAGAAGCAGCTTTGAAAACACCAACGGCGGAAATGCAGCTACTACAACCTTTGCAACAACAGCTGATGTTTCTCCAGGTACAAGTAAGTCAACTGGAGAAGCACAAGAACTCGAACAAGTCATATCCAGAATAACATACCTGTGTATTGTGCAAAATTGTTGTTGAGTCGTTGCATCACAATGTACAGTCTTTATGCAGTTTTAAGGGTTTGTTGTTATTTATTTTCACATCAGAGCTCTGGCATGTTTTATCAGCTTGTATTTGTCTTTTCTGTAGGTTTCCCCTTTACATCAGGAGCAGATCCAGCCACCAGTGAACCCAGAGTCTCAGTCCAAACATTGTCCACAGCTTCCTCTAACACCTCAACAAACAGCTCTGAAACAACCAGCAGCCAAAGCACAACTACCATAACCACAACAAGGACTACATCAAATGCCCTTCCTGTTAAAAGTAAGACAATGTGTGAATTTCTCAGACAGGTGCAAGGGAACGCTTAAGCTAATGGTCAGCTAATTTCCAGTGTCATCGTCCAGTTTATGTTTGCAGTGTCCCTTTAACAGCCGGATTTCTCCACACCGTAAAGCCTCCCATTGAGCTGAAGTGCATGTGGACAGTGTGGCGCTCACTGATAATTGATCCTCTTAGAATGAGGGAGGGCAGCAATTGTAATAATGATGTAAAGGTTATGAGTAGTACACTCATGCAGGTCATTCCTACAGCCATTTTTCAGTAATCATGAGAATGATGTGAAAAACACCTAAAACGTGCCCGAAAGACTGGTTTGTATCTCAGTGTTCCTCCTGTCTGGCTGCCAAAATCACATGGGAAGAGTGTGGGGTTGGTAGGCAGATGCCTCGGGGACAACAGAGGGCTTTCACAGAGTCTGAATGAAGGAGACAATACATGTAGGCTGCAATCCAAAAGCCCATTTACCGATGGAATGGAGTGTGTGACGAAGGCTGTAATGCAGATATCTGACTGCGTGCTCATCCTCCTTCCCACCCTGAAAATCACACTGTGCATCTGTTTGGGTTGCTTCGGGAACACTGACTTTTGTTTTGAGTCAGCTATGTAGGAATTTGTCTGACTGTACAGCTGACCTGCGAGATATGTCCTATTTTTCTTCATTTAGTGAGATATCTTTGTTGTGAGTGAAAAATGAGACGGCTGCTTGGATAAAGAGGTTTTAATCTGTGATCCACAAACTCTCCTGAGACCTATAATGTGAGTGAAAGCACAGAGGTTTTTGTTGGCAGTGTCTCACTGGGACTTCTTCTTGACTCTAATTATCCCTCCTAGGTGCATCGAGAGATGTAAGCCAGTGCAAATCCACACGCAACTGGAAACAAAAGGCTTCAGTCTGCCGCTGGTGGCGTGGGTGTCAGCTTTAGGATTTAGTTCATGTTGTTGTTTCAAGTCCTTTCAGGCTCAGGCTATTTTTACATTTATGATATTCACCTGTGTCATGTTTTGGATTAGGATCGATTCCACTCTGATAATATTTGATAATGTCATTGAAGGTACATTTCATGCCTTCAAGGACGTCAAACATTTGGTGGCTCTCCATCAGTACCATGAGTGACCTCTTGAATTTTGGCAGATGCTTCCTCAAAAAGAAGTGATCTTCCAACTTTATACATATAATTTATGTTTGATTCTGTGAGAAATAATAGTGATCGATTGTCCAAGAGAAAAAAACAACCTTTGATATGATATTCAATGGGAATGCCCTCATGAAAATCCTAACAGCATCTTGTCTTTCTCTTTCACAGAGTTTGTGGCAGCAGCTGTTCGGTCTCATTTTGATGACTGTCCAGACTCACATCGCCATTTCTGCTTTCATGGCACATGCCGCTTCCTGATATTAGAGGAGACGCCTGCTTGTGTGTAAGCTGATGTTGTTTTTGTTTACATTTAAAAATTTCTCAGCTGTTTTCAACCCACTTTTAAAAGTTTAATCAGAGGAAAGGACAGTGGATAGAGCAGGAAACAGGGTGAGGAGTGATCCAAACCTGGGAAGCCCAATCAAGGGCCAGCCTCGTGGGGTATTGGACCTGGCTTCTAGACCAATCTAGTGTCCCCTCACTTTAAATTGATCTCAAAGTCTTTTTCCATCAATATTTTTTTTAACTGAAGTAGCTGTCAAAATTTTATAACAGGCTGAAATTCAAATTGATGCCCCTATACAACCTTCAATGGCAAAAAGCAGCATTACAAGTGAATCAGTATTTTAATTTTTACACACCTGTGTCGGATGAGGTGTCATACAACACACTGCATTAACAGCCATTTTCTTTGCATTAGCGAAAACTCGAATGAACAACCCATATCACAATTCAGAGTTTAATGTTTTTTTGTCAGAAAACACATCTGAAAGATTTACAGAAAAAATCAGGAAGATGTACCATTTTGTCTGGGGGGGCTGAAATTAATAGAAATCACAAGAGTCCCCCATAATGACACTTTTGGTGCACATGACTGCTGCCAGGGGGGAGGGTGTCAGACGGGAAGGCTAACAGCACACCTGAGACACATGCTTTTTTTTTCTAACACAACACAAGTAACAATGATTAATTGTTATTAATAAAATCTAAGGAATAACGGGACACAGAGGCTCCACTTTGCCCAAGGAGGACTTGAAGCAACTGGAACAATCATGAGCTTAGATAGGACCACTTATACTTATGTTACTTTATGATAACGTTTGCATGTTTACTCTCCAAATTAACAAGGTAACTATGAATTGTAAAAATATATGGACAGATGCCCTCTTCATGGTAACTATCAGTCATCTTCATTTCACTAAGTTTTTATGTGTAAATATGAAATATAAATATTTCACATTTGATAACGTTAACCATGAAACTTTAAAAGAAGGTTTTGTTCTTCTGATACATCAACTTGATGACCAAAACTGTGGTTATTCAAGAAAAAATCGAAAGAATAAGGATGTCTTATCCATCCATGACATTTTAACATTCGCTATCTTTAAATTTTACTGTTGTAATGCTTTGTACGCATACTGTAATTTTGCCTCCTCGTTGCAGGTGTCATCCTGGCTTTGTCGGGATGAGGTGTGAGCATGCAGACCTACTGGCTGTAGTAGCAACTAACCACAGACAGCAGACTGTGGCCACGGTGCTCGTGTTGTGTGTGATCGGTTGTGTCCTCATCATGGTGCTGTGTACACTTTTACAGTAAGTAATCACAATAACACACCAGATCTAAGCTTTATAAACTCAAGATCATGAGGTGTTGCAGTTTAGACAGGACATAGATTAAGTTTTATTAAAAGTGTAAGTATTTTGAAAGATGATGTAAAAAACATTTTTAAGGTTTGTATATCTGTGTCTTTGTTGGTGCAGCTGCTGGTGGAGGCAAGACTGTCGAAGGCGGAGCTATGCGCATCATTACCCCACTGAGAAGCATGGTGCATCCTTCTATCCTTCTGAGAGTGGTGAATCTTCTATTTCCGTCTCAAAATATTATTGTATCTAATGTAACATCCCTTTTTATGGAGCATTTCTTTAGATATATAAATGCAGGATTACTGTGAAGAACTTCAACACAGATACCCAATATACATCTTATACCCCTTACTAGTTGTAAAGAGAGATCTATATTTGCAGGTAGAAACATTTAAAAAGGTGTGGCCTGAGAAGAGAGAAAAGGTTACTGTACCTTGCATTTCAAATTCCAAAGATCAGAGTTTGGCAATATTTTCAGCTATGGAGGAGGGGGACGTTCATGTATTTTAGACTGACTTTAAACAAAAAATTGTGATTTTGTTGAAGACAAAGACCTAGAGTGACATGAAGATTAGTTTATCCAAGACTAAAACTCGATGATCATTTTGAAAAAATTTTAATGTTGGTTTTTTGTGAGTTTTGATCACCCAAAACTAGTTCATCCTTGTCCGTACAATATCTTGTGTTTTTGCTAAGTTTGTTTCCTTTTTTTTTTGTTTTGATCTTTTAGTGGTTTGAGGAGACATCTTGCTTGAACATGAGCTGTTCAGCTTGTCAAATTTCCCACATGTGCCCACAGACGCTCGGAATCATCCAAAGTGGAAACTTTTCCATTAGAGCACAACAGGCCTGCTTGATGTGGACGGTCAACCACTCATGACTTTTTTCCTGGGACTATATCTTCGCACCTGCGTAGTCTTAGGAACGTGCTCCTTGGTTTGAAGGAAATCCATACAGAACTGCATCAGCATATCTGAAACTATGAGGATGAAGCTGGTGCCAAATCTTGTATGGAGAGGTGCTTTGTGTTTCCATATTCTTGTTTATGACAGGCCAAAAGGAGATGAGGTATGATCTTCAAGGCTGTTTGTCACCCTATGGTGGTTTTTGATTAGACACTTTGTTTACTTTGAAACTGCAGGGCAACAATAGTTGATTCACTGAAGTCAGACAACCCCAATTCCTCTTTTTGTCTTTTAAAAATGCTGCACATATTTCATCAGACGCACAGAGGACAATTTTATGAAACTATCTTGGGAAAACTGATGCTTTAAAAACATTTTAGTGTCTGTTTTTAAAGAGGGGACTCACTTCACCCGACATGGGAAGGAATTGCGTAAAGGACTGAAAGCTGATGGATTACAACCCTGCACTCAGTGATAATACACAATGTTTGAAAATCTTCAAATATGATCTGGGTTTGCTCTAACAGGTAAGTTTGACTCCAATATTCTTACTGGAGACATTATATTTGTCAGTTTATCCATTTTTATTCCTGAGCTGTACTTGAATGTGTTCGTGCATCAGAGGTTATTTTATTTTGCGAGCTATGACTTTAATAACACTTGCACACAAACACTCTAAAAGGCCATGTATCCCTTGGCCATCTTATAGTCTTGCACTTTTTCTGCAAGCTTGCCCACTGTTCTTAAGAAGTCTGCACTTATTGTACAATGAGGTCACAAGGACATGGTGTTCACATAATGAGAGATGCCAAATACACTTCTTTCTAACTTTGCCTGAATGAGCACTGAAGGGAAGCAGGTTGTACACATCCACTGCAGCATGCATGCACTTAAATCACGGTTTATACTTTTATAAAGACTTTTTTATTTAACGAATCTTGTTATAGCATTGCCTCTGTTTTGCATTTCAATGCTTTTTAAAGAGTAAAAAGCCTCTGGAGGGGGATTTAGTTTAACATATTTGATGTCTTCTCTAAACATCTTGAGTAGTGATTGGTAAAGGAATATAAAATAATGTTTGAAAACTGACTTTAGAGCATGTTTGCTATTTGTGCGACTGGATGGGACTTCCTTGAGATGAATGTGATGGTATTTAATGCTAAAATGCTTGTCCTTGTTTACAGTAGATGATATGTAAGATGATATTTACATTCAGCATATGTCTAAATGTTTGTTTTTGCAGCATTTATATGCAACTATTTAAACCACACAGGGATATTCATTGTATATATTAATATGTACAAAGTCATTACAAAATCATCTGTAAAGGGGGAGCTATGTGTTCTGACTTTGTGGAATTTATGTTGGAAAGCTGAATGATACTTGTTTTCCAATTAATTAAAAATGCAATTGTGAGTCTTTGTCTTTTTGCGTGCACATTCTCTTTTGTATGTGCTCTGTTTTTGTGTTTTGTAATCTGATACATTGCGTGACAGTCTTCTTACTTCTTAAGCTCCTTTTATTTTCTCTCTTAAAAACCTGATTTCCTGATGCTCCCCTCTTCTATTTTTCTCTTCTACTGAATATTTCAGGACCAGAGAAATGCTGACATGAAACTCTGAACCTCCGGCGCATGTGAACAAAGAGCTGAACTCTTGAGTGCTTTTATAGCTGAAGGAAATGTTTCAGCCATTTTCTGTATCCCCATTGTGTGTCGTATTTATGTCTTTTTGACTCCACAGAATGTAAAACCTTTAGAGCTATGGCATCTGTTCATTTCCATTTTATTTCCATTACTCCTCTTTGTAGGGCCATCCATCCTTTAGATATTTGCATCTCCTCGGGTCTTCCTCTCAGCTCTCCTGGTATGAGGAGCTTCGATTTGTTTCACAATCCCATTATGTCTGCAATTGGATTTCTGTGGAGTCCTTTAGATCCGTCTGGCTGAGCTTCTAAACCAGCTTTGAATTAAGCAGCTCTTGTGGCTGCTTCCCTAAAGACACACAATAGCCTTTAGCATACAAAGAAACAGGATGAGAGGCGCACAACATCTGAAAACAATGATATAAACAGAAAATTAAAACCTGTTATGGACTGTGTATGCAAACTTTTTCTTATACAAAGTCAGCTGTTGTCCCTGAGGTCAACATGGGTCGGTGAATTCTTTAAATCTTATTTGGACAAATGTCAATCCTTGTCCTCCATAAGAGGCTGAAGCTCTGCTTTGAACTGCTTACCATTTTGCTTTTTCTTTCTACATCCTCTTTTTGTGCATTTGATCCTCAGCCCAGCATTCGGAGTATCTGCCTCTGACCAGATGGTTTAGGATGAGAGTACTTAAGTATTTCGGTGAAGAAAAATGCCCTGTTCACCTCTACTAAGCTCTACCTCAAATTATGAGTTGAAAGGTCAGTTTTAATCAAACCCCACATCATGATATTTCAGCTCATGTTCCCAATCCATTCAGTATGTGCATTAGAAAAATCTTCAACCATCCAAGCTTTTACATTTCTTCATCTTCTCGTTAAAGTTTACAGCAGACGGTCATTCCACTGTGAGATGTTTGGCAATATTGACAAACCCTCGGCTCATTCAAACTGTAAACAGTTTGTGATTATGATGAAAAATAATTTAAAAAATCCATTTTATTAATCATGTCATTGGGAAGATTGAAAAGCTCCTTTACAAGAGAGACCTAGTCAAGGTAGCAGCCTTATAGAATCAAAAACTAAAAATTCACAAATAACAAAAACAAAAGTTCAAATTGATTGTAAGAAAACGACACTCCAACTTATCCAAATAAAGTTTATTTTCTGTATCAATGAGGCTTTGATATACGTTTGACAAAAAAAGATGGTCTGTTTAATTTTTCTTAAGAGAGCAACGAATCTCACCATCAGGATCAAGTATTCAGTGACAGGTGTGTCTGTGCTTGTGTGTGTGTGTGCCAATTTGGTGCTAATCTTGCACACCATAGGACTCTGTTGCCTGACACTGATATACTTTAGTGTGCATATTGATCACTAAATGAGACTTTTATCAGACTGTAGCAAGTCAGACTTGTTTTCTGACCCTTATGATTTCTGTCTTGTGGAAGTATATTTTGCACCTCAGTGTGTGCTGGTAATCTGCCATGTTCAGGGATTCTTAAGTTGAATTATTCTATATTCATGCACCTGTAAATGACTGCTTTCTCTCCTACATTTCACAAAAATATACTCCACATGATGAATTACATTATCTAGGTGCTCAATTAAAGTGCAGCTGAAATGATGGCGCTTCAAGGACAACCACTCTGGGACAATCTTGGTAGTTTTGGGAGTTTATCACAGAGGATGGGTCTCTGTCAGATACCTACAAAGCACTCTAGGACAGACATATTGATCCCAGTCTATTTACAGTGAAAGTGCATGATTAAAACAGGAATTTTTATTTCACATTACATGTTATTCTTTTTTTTTTCTCGATCCGAAGCATTTTTCTGTTAAATGTGTAAAATCTCTTAAGTAGTAGAGCACACTGAGTTCAAGATTACCTGGATTTGGTTCCTAAACTGAAACACAATTTGAAACAGTACCTTTAGTCATAAACAGATATGTCTGGTTTTAGTTCATGTGCTGCTGAAGCAGTGATGGCAGCTTCTCCAGGGAGCTGAGACGATGCTCTGGAGGAACATCAGAGTGATCGTCAGCATTTTGTCTGTCCAAAAGGAAGCCGTGAATGCCCACAGAGCGGGATGCGAGATAATCTTTCTTATAGTGGTCCCCAATATGGGCTACACAAGCAGCTGGTACACCACATTTTTGCAGTGCTAGATCATAGATGACAGGACTTGGTTTTGCTATGCCGGCTTCCTCGGATGTAATCAGAAAGCTGAAGTGAGAGAGCAGGCCACAAGAACGTAAAATCTCTTCAAGGCGACGATCAAAGTTTGACACCACACCCAACTTCAGTCCCAGTGAGGAACATTTCTTGAGGGCTTCCTCTGAGTCTGAAAATACCTGAAAACAGTGACATCAGATGTGTTAAGTTTATCACCGTCACAAATATTAAAGTAGGAAGCAGATAATACATTGAGTGAGAAAATGCTTTTCAAAAAAGTAAATAATCTTTGGTGACAAGTTGAAACGTTCAGATGCTTGACATCTTCTGTTTTAATTCTTTTAAGACAGGTTTTATAAATCTGAAGTGAACATTTCCATACTCTCTTTTCATTACCTCCCAGTTTTCTGCATTGCAGAAGTTGTGATAAAGATTCTGAGCCATAGTGTTCAGCAGGGCTGGGTCCTGTACTCTGCACTGGGAGAACGTGCCCCGGACCACCTCCATCCACCAAGACTGCCCATTCAGGCCCTGAGTGATGCCGTAGTTTGGGAATTTCTTGGACAAATGTCTATAGGTCTGAAAGAATGCAGCTTCAACCTCGACACGACTGAGTTTCAGGCCCATTCGCTCGGCTTCCTTGCAGTACTGCTCTCCTACAGAGCCCCGCACCTTGAGCAGGGTGTCCTTAACGTCCCACAGCACCCAGCGCAGAGGGGCTCGCATTTCACCTGCGGACACCTGATAGAATTTTTGAGTAAAACCAGAGAGGATCTGATTCAGAAATTATTCAGATAAACTCAAAAGCCTGTCAAAGGTCAGTGACATTAGAGCTCACTTAACCCTTTAGTCGTGATGCTTACATCGAGACTAAAACATCAATACCTCCAATACCAGATCTTTACACACTGATCTTGATTCTCAAATCAAAATGTTGATACTCTGGTCATTTGAGGTCATGTTTATCATCAGAAGGTACACAGGGAAGTAACTCAACTGTAGGGAACTAGTCCAAATGAAGCACGCTTGGTGGGAGCTACTTTATCATCCACCTGCATAAGTACAGAATGCGTTGCGCGGAATAAGTGCGTGAGCACAGAATGAATGGAAGCGCAAGCGCAGAAAGGGTAAGCACGGAATGCGTAAGTGTGTAATGCGTCAGTTATTTGTTATCAATCTGTGGACACAATAACATGACGTCAGCGGAGTCATGTATGGAGCTAGTTAAGCTCCACAAAAAGACAAGACCCAGTTTGTTTTGTGGAAGTATTCCCGATGCATGCATTTTACCTATTATCGGATCAGAAAGGAACTATACTATAGTAACTTCAAAATATCCAAGACGGGCTGACTACTCAAAGGTAGCGTGCGGCAAGCTCAGATACTTATATTTTTTCGTCTAAGTATGGGCTGCTTAGGTTACATATCTACAAGCATTAGTATAAATATAGTTCTTGATTTAAATGCCCAGCTGGTCAGGTGCCTGTTCATGTTACGTTTCCATGTGAGCGTGACCTCCAGGTGCTCCAGCTTCTTCCTCAGAAACCTGCTCATCAGGAGGCTCGATCTCTCTGAACTGCCCACAGGTGTGTGTGTGTTTGTTGTCTGTCTCCACGTGTTTACACTGTGATTGCCTGGCGTCATGTCCAGGACATGTCAGACGCATAAATGAATCAATCAACACCGTCTTAAAACTGAAGTTAAAGATTATCTCTCAGGGTTAAATTAAAACCCTGCTGACTGACGCTTGTACATGAAACAAGTGAAAGCGGTGACTGAGTGCGTCACTGAAAACGTTGACGTTTCCTGGCGACGAAAGATACCCTTGTGAGTTACTCATTGTTAGCATTAGCTGCCGTTACAAAGTTAAAGCTGCCATGACGACCACATAACGATGCGTTATAGAGCTGCCACAGTTCAGACTCAACCTTCCATTATAAACACGTTTGTAATAGTTGAAAACGTTACCTTGTTTAAGTCTCTGAAACTGTTAATGGCTGTGACATGCCTCAGCTGAACAGGGTTGCCACATCCGACTGACGGTATATGTAAAACCCGCCCACCTCAAGAAAAAACAGCCCAAATCTTAACTTCTCAAAAAACTCGATCGTGTTGAAACCTCACAACTATTACTATAACAAAGAATGAGCTATATGGACGTACAGAAAAGGTTTCCACTAGAATCCCTGATCAACCAAGAATGCATCAGCAAAAACTATTGAGTGAGTGAGTGCACAGGATGTCAATTGTATGGAAACCCATTTCCACCAGTTAAAGCGATATTGATAAAATCTTGGTTTTATGGATTTTTTTTTTTTTACTTGGCCCACAAGAAGTCAGAAATCTAAGGATAAAAAGTTGAAATGTGGAGATAAAAATTCAAAAGGATGATACAATAAAGTCATTTTTTAAATAATGAAGTCAAAATTTTAAAGCGATGAAATAAAAAATTTGAGGGAATTAAGTCAAATTATATAAAGAATGTCAATTTTTTTCGTAAAAGTCAAAATAGATACATTAAAAACCAAAATTTTGGAGTAAAAAGTCAAAATTATTAGACACAAAGTCAAGATTTTGAGAAAAAAGTTTAACATTTGAGAAAAAAAGTCAAAATTATGAGATAAACAGTCAATATTTTGGGATAATTGAGCCAAAATTTTGCTGCAGAAAGTCCAAACAATGGGGAAATCAATCAAAATTTCAGGCTAGAAAAAAAAAAAAAAAAAAAAAAAAGAGACAAAATGTTGGATTTTTTACATTTATCTCATCAATTTGACTTCGTCTCATTATTCTGACTTAGAATGGGTAAAAAAAAATCTCAACAAAGTGAGTTGTTGATTTTATTTTTACGACTTCTGGAAATGGGCTTTTTGCCCTCTCTTAACCCGAGAAATTTTGAAAGTGAACAACTTCTGTACAGCGGAAGCCAGGTTAGCAGGAATGAAATCACTCCTACAACTGCAGGGGAGGTTGGAAATTGGCTGATGCCCATCCCTGAACAAAACCCTTTCACAGTGGAACTTAACTAATCAGTGACCAATCACTGGTTGATAATGTAGAGTTTGACAGTCTCTCTCCATTTTAGAATAAATAAACCAATGATGAATGCAAGGACACAACAGTTTATTGAAATGTTTAAGTTTGCAATTTTCCCGCCACATGATGGCGATCATTATGCAAATATTGTCTTGAAAATATCTTCTTAAACCCTAAATGTTGTGCAAAGCATGCTATTTTTTTTTCCAGCCAAACGCCCAATTGGGGTTCAGAAGAACCCCTTCAATTTGGCGGAAACCAGCCCAATCTGGCAACACGGCGGCTAAAGTCAGCCAGCCACTGAATTCTTCTTCGCTGGATGATTGGGGGCAGTTGGTGCCATCTAGTGGAGTGTAACGTCCGTTGGCTTTCGTCCATTTCGTAGGTACTACCAAGTTTCTGTTTACGGACCTATTCCTTTCCATTCCACCATCTTAATACCATATTTTCATTCATTCCGTCTTGGAGACGAAACGCCTTAAAAAAGTGCAATGAGCAGTGTCTGTTGGTTTTACTGTGTCCCGTTTGTACACCCAGTACAGCAGGCGGCGGTATGTCCGCAGATAGACGCCAAAACCAAAACATCACTGAGCAGACGTGTACGCATGCGCACTGTTCAGCATGCCGTCTGCAGGAGTCGTGGAAAGCAAAACAAGTCGAGAAAAGTATCAAGGGATGGTAGTTTATCCGTCTTTTTAAGAAGTCTCGATTAATTTATGGTTCCAACACAGTCGACACAATGGCAACCGCAGCTGTCCGGATGTTTCGGCGGTTAGAGGGTTTGTTTTGTGTTTACAAACCCTCTGGTGTGCCCTGGAAACTCGTGAGGGACACCATTGAGACAAACCTTCTCAAAGGTGAGGTTATCATTCATTCATTTATTCATTCTGTTTCTTATGTTTACTCTGCTCAGGGCTGCGGGTGGCTGGTTCCCATCCTTCCCACCCCAGCTGTCTCGGGGCGAGAGGCGGAGTAAACCCTGGACTGGTCACCAGTCGTGAGGTTATAGGGACCCCTGCGTACACTGTTGGCTGTATAATCTTTATATCGTGTCTATGGTGTACACATAGAGTGTACATATGTGGACATCACATTTCTGCTTCTCAGAGTAATGATACTTCAGTTTTCTAACTTTGACCTCTTAACAAGGGGACACTGGTTAAATTTTCTGTGATATCATAACAATACACTCATCTTAGTGAAAATATTTGTCCTTTTTCTGACCTTTTATGTCATCATTTTGATTTTTATCTTTTGATGTAGAGTTATATTTTTACTTTGACTTTTAAATTCATATCACAATTTTGACCATTCATACCTCCTTAATTTGATTTTTAATCCATATTAGTCTCTTTTTTTGCTTAGTTTTGACATGCTGATCATACTTGTGACATTTGATCTTCACATTTTGTCTTTTGTTTCCTTATTTTAACTTTTTATCTTTTAATTTAAAATTCTTAATTTCTTTTTTAACTTTAATCAATATTTGTGACTTTTTATCTCCTAACTTTTAACTTTTACTTTTTGGTACTCAACGTGTGGATTATTTTCAAATTTGATCTACACTTTGACTTGTATCAAACTCATGACACTAATATCCAAACTCACTGTACAAAGACGGAGTTAAGTTATTATAGTCATTAGATCTTACTCATCTCAAATAGTACTGGGGGACAAAGAAATTGCACTGAACAATAGGTCAGGTCTCAGGAGGTTAGGAAAAAAACAACAATCATTGGGGGCCCTCACACAACATAGACTCTAAAGATTCTTCTGCCAGTAACCAGTGTGTACTGTGAAATCTGACAATGTTGCCATTGACCTTGTGATCACTTGAGGCCTGTGTGTCACCTTAAAGGTTTAGACGCTGCTCCATCTCAGCCCCTTCCCCAGGAGGTCCGTTTCTTGGCTCTCGAATCTGGCGACAGTGAAGCACCCAAGGGACTCACACTGACCGCAGCTGCTCTGCCAGTGCTGGCTAAGCATCCTCATGGTGCGTAGTTTCATTTTGCTTTGTCACACTCACAGTGATGTTAGCTCTCATTATAGAATGTAAATGACTTCATAGTCCTGTACTGACTCAAATAAGACCGTTTAATCTTTGTAACACATTTGATCCTATTAAAAGTTCATCTATTCAGATACTGTCAATGTTTTTTATCATCTCCATGTCTTGGTGAAATTGATCATTCTTTTTTGTCCCCAAGTAGTTAATGATAATAAAACAGTGCCTTTCTCCATTGTTACAATGATGTAATTTATATTTATACATTTTTTTACTCATGTATTACTCTTCTTGTTGAGTATCTCAGAATAACAGTCATTTAAGTTTTGACCAGTGTGTAACTGGGAAGTCACATTCAAGTGGACTATACTTTGAAAATCTGAATGATTAAAAAATGTGTCTGAAGAAAAGCTGCTTTTATCTTTGTTTTAGTAACTGGACCTGAATTTCAGCACATCAAAGTTGGAGTAGGACATCGACTGGATACGTTTTCCTCTGGTGTTCTAGGTAGGTTTTATTTAGCCGATCACATGAGAGCACTTATTTGTTTTATCTGCTGTGCTGATCCCTTTTCTCCTCACATGTTTAACTTCAGTTCTTGGCGTTGGGAATGGAAACAGGGCCTTGAATAATTTGCAGAGGGCACAAGTCACAAGGGTAATATATGATTTTTTTTCAGGCTTTTCTGCAGGCTTTACATTGGAAATAAACAATAAAGAAACAAAACACAAATGTTCTGCGCTGTCTTTTTTCTTGCAGGATTACACACTGGAGGGAGAATTTGGGACAGCAACAGATGACTTCTCACACACAGGCCGTGTTATTGAAAGGTCGACTTATGGTAGGATAGTTTACAGTTTTCCTGTAAATGTTTGTTTCATAATTTCCTCCATCAACTCCTGTTGAGTTCATAACATTCAACAGATATACAATATCTAACATAACTCCATGGCTTTTAAAGACCATTCACTTTAAGTACTGAAAAAAATGTTGCCTTAATTATTATGTTTATTATCTGTTAGTTGTCACGCATTTATCATATTAGTATTTGTACCTTCAGGTCATTTGTGTAGCCATCAGTCCTTACCTCACTGTTTCTCTGGTTTTATCTGTCTTATAGCTCACATCACTCAGGACAAGCTGGAAAGAGTCTTGGCAATACTGGAGGGAGCCAATCAGAAGGCTTTGTTAACGTAAGCAGTTAAATGTAATTTTCATTAATTTTTTATCAAGGTAATATATTACTGCTTTTTTCTCTCTGTGCTTTACTTTTTAATGAGCCCCCCACCCCATTCCCCCATATGAGTTCTCTCAGTGACTACTCCACTCATTAAGATGGCTGTTTTATTTATCTAATATCCTGTAAAGGTATTCCAAAATCGACATGCGCTCACAGGAAGCCTATGAGATGGCTGTAAGAGGTCTACTTGGTCCAGATGGAAAATCGCCGCCCATCCTTACTGGCTTGCGTTGCATTCACTTTCAGCCCCCAAGCTTTACTTTAGGTAATTAAGCAGGTCTATTTCACAATTTCATTCACAATTTTTAAATTTATCTGATGCTTACTAATATGGTTTGTTCTTTCCCCTATCTTTTATTACAGAGGTGCAGTGTCTCAATGAAAATCAGAGATATTTACGCAAAGTTGTGCATGAAATTGGTCTGGAGCTACGCAGCACAGCAGTGTGTAAAGGAGTCAGACGGATCAGAGACGGTCCCTTCATCCTGCAAGATGCTCTGACCCGAAACCAATGGACTGCAAATGATGTAAAGCAGGCCATTAAAAAATACCACTTATCCAAGAAAAGTAAAAAACATCCACAACCACAGATCAAGGACTCAGCATCTAAGGTACCAGAAGCCAATGCAACAAGAGAATAAAACAAGCAGGACTGAGGTACCATCAGGTTGAATATGTTTTGAACAAGCTACTTGGATGGATTCAACTTAAAAACAAAACAGCATTGACTCTGAGTCTGAACCCAGCATCAACCTGATTGGTGAAAGAAAAAATGTAAATTCTGTATTTTCTACCTTTTTTTCCATCACTGAAGAAGTTTGTTGAAACATGTACAAAGTTGTGTGTTTTCTTTCCTCTTTGTGAACAGGTCAACATGTTCTGAGACATGGAGGATTTCCTTAAGTTAAAGAAACTATACAAAAATGGGATCTCTGGTGTTTGGTTGTGCTTCTATTTATTATATTTTCACGCATCTCCAGAGATAATATACTCCTAGCGCCAAAAAAGGTGATTACAGCCGTCAGATTAAGCGCTGTCTGTTTGCCTCTGTTCTCTACTACATGTGACTTTTCTGACTTTTGTTTAAATAATTTACAGGAAAGCTGTAATGTTTAGACTGAGTAGATGTGACTTGTCAAACTTTAAAGAAGTATCTGATCCCTGCTGTGGCTTCGTGTCTCTGATGTCTTATTGAAGCCAAAGATAAGTCAACAAGCAGCTGCTAATCATCTCCCCCACTGTGGGAAAGTCTCGTTTACAGAATATATTTGATAAACTTGAAAGTTGCCACTTTAATACTCATTTTGTCTTGTTTTTACTACCAAATCAAGTAATTCTCAACTGGAAACCTTTCAAACCCAATGAAGTATTTTGAAAAACTGACTTGTTTTGTCAATGTTCGGTATTTAACAGAATGTTCCAGCCGGTAACTGTTTTATCTAATGAATTCAAGGCAAAGCAATGTAATTTTTTAATGGGTAAAAACTGGAGCCAATCACTAATATCTGATTTGGTGTTCCCGCCTGATGATGTGGAAAGATGCTGGCTCAGCATTAGTTCCCCACAAAAGCTCCTTTGGGAGGTTATAAGTTATTGCAGTGGCGCCATTATTGTCGTGCTTTTCATACCAGCGAAGGATGTGTTGTTCCAGCGGGAACACTGCTGTCTTTGTCAATAAAACTTCCACAAGGACACAAGTTAATGCCATGAACTCTCACTCATTGTTTTGCAGATTTAATGAGCATGAGAATGACATTGTGTATTTAGCAACAGGTCAGAAAAAGAAACAAAATATGTGATAACCTGTGCATTTAAAAACTGGGAAATAACTTTTGGCACACTCTTGTTACCAAGGCATTCATTTAAACAATAATTTATCCATGGATGGCTGCTTGCCAAAATGACAACATCACTGTCAACAACTGATGTGACTCTGCTGACAGTGTGTAATGTACATAAAAAGTCATGAATAATGGTAATAAAGTCTCACATTGTGTGTGACACATCTGTTGAACCTCAAGATGCAGCCATGCAACCATGAAAGTGAAACCTGACTGATGATAAAGCTGAATTTTATAGGTATAAACCTTCATAAAAATAATATGAAAAAAAAAGAGTAGAAACAGCACAATTTGATACATAGTTTTTGTGAGTGGATAAACTTAGAGTTTCAATACTCTCCCAAAAAGATGAGGCATGAAGGTCTTTATTAATGAAACGATTTTTCATGTTTTCAACTTACGACCTGGGTCAAAGAAAGTGCTATTTTAGAAAAAAGAAGTGTTTCTCAGGAGGATCATTTCATTTATTCTCTGCAAAAAATACAAAGTCCTGATTTTATGTGGTAACTTCTCATGCAGAGACAAGTCTTCATATCCAAGGAGAAAAATCTATCGAATATATTGCAGAATATTTGACAATAATCATCTAAAGTTAGATGACCAGCCTGAAAAGAAAACAAGTGCAGCAAATTAACAGTAACATTTATACACAAGATATTATGAGCAGAAGGGCAAAAGCTTGCATGATCTGGATTTTCCATATGAATACACAACATGAAAGCAGGACCTCACAATCCTCATGACTTTTAGGTTTTAAGCATGAGGCGTTAGAAAGTTACCGCATGGTATCACATGGTATCTACAAACATTAGGTGAAATTTTAGTGGAAACCATTATTTGCCAAAGTTTTAAGGTTACCATCAAAATCTTTTTCACAAAAATCTTTTCTCTTTGATTTAATAATAATATGTTTAAATATTCCATGTTTCAGGTGCAGAAAATGTGAATGTAAAGAAATATCAACCTCCGTTCTTCGGCCAAGTTTGATATTTTTGTCCATCACATGTGTTTTAACAGCTTTTCACATAACTATTGTGAATGTGATGCTGTTTCGGTAAAGTTGCTCTGCATTGTTAATGAACTTTCTTCTCAGGCACTTTTCTCTTGATGAAATCGTAGAGATTTTGTTTTCACAAGCTCCATTTCAAGACTCTATTGCTAGACTTGGATGGACAGAAATACAATGATTTGCACACGCACACGCCCCGCTCTGTTCATGTCTATTTAGCAACATCCTGATTTCTTCTTCTGGGGCTCTTTGGACAACACTGTGGCTTCCTTTCTTGTGTCAACTTTTTGCCTCAACATCCTGTCAGTGACAAACAACAAAATGAGATGTGTGAGTGGGAAGCTGTGTTACAACACAGAACATTAAAGGTCATGGCATATGAAAAATAAAATGTTGCGTAAAGTGTTACCTGGCCAGAGTTTCCAAAGAATGGATCACATTTTCTCCAGTGGCAGCGCTGCACTCCATGAATTCAAAGCCGTGCTCCTGTGGAAGTAAAACAGCTGATTTTAGAGCAATGTTTGATGATTTGAATTACTATGGTGCATATTCTGGATTTAAAGATGCCACACAGCCATACCTTAGCCAGAGTTTCCCCTTCCTGTGTTGTAACACATCGTTTTGGATGATCATTCTTATTTCCAAGAAGTAACACTGTTACATCTTCTGCAGCTGCATCCTGGAAAAAAATAAACATGGATGATTACGACGGTGCAGACGGTTTCATCTTTCAGCTCAGTGTCTTGTATTCTCACTACAACAGTAGAAACAACAGGGTTGAGATTTGTTTGTATTTGTTTGCAGTCCAACAGATAACAGTAAAGACAAGATAATGCCATGTTGTTTGAAATTTTGTGCACAGCTGCAGTTTGAAACAACAATTCTGACTTTGTGTGTATGTTATGTAATGTTTAAATCTGTATTCAATTCAAATAAGTTTTGTCAGGATTTTAATGTTAATAAAAAATTTTGAGCTGGAAACGAAACACTTAAATGACCATTTTATGTACTATAAGGGCAAATAAGACCGTGCTAGTAGGTGACAAAGGATAAACACTGCTTTCACAAGTTGAGAATAGAGTGACAGAGAGATTAGAGACATCATTTTGCCCACAGGAGGGTGCCAAAATTGAGCAAACAGAAACTTCCTCACAGAAGACTTGACCTAAACCAGTATTTCCCCTTCCAACAAAAATCTATTTGTATGTTGAGATTTGTCTGCTTTTTAATCAGATATCTCAAAATTGGATGACCAATAATGAAATAACTGGACAGTGCTTTTCTTTTGATTTTTTCTTTTGACCTCACAGTGTGCCTGATCAGTAATCAGTAACTCAGAGCAAAACCAGATGTAAGGTACCAGCTGCTGCCTTTAAGTTCAATGCATCATACCTGAATACAGCTTGCCCAGTAGCTGACTGCAGAAAAACTGTGAGCATTAGTGACATCATACATCAGAAGAAAAGCCTGGGCTTTGTGGAAAAACTGCTTCGTGACGCTGTGAAACCTGTAATTATTAAGAAAAAGAAAGAAACAGAAAATATACTTACAAACAGGAGCGACCAGTTACTCTACAAAACAGGAACAAAAACGATTACTTTTCTTTACTAAGAAGTGAGGACAAAATGTATGTACTCAGTGAGGAACAATGGACCGTGAAACAGCCCTGAGGCTGAATGTGCACTGCTAATAGTCCAATGATACTGGTTGGTTGAGTTTGCAGAGTGCACCCTTGAGCTCTTCCTAGAAACACATTCTGAACATTGTCTTCATCAAGATGAACTATTGCACAATAACCTCTGTATTCAGGTCAGAGAAATTCTACTCTTAGATCACACGTAATTGTTTATTTTACTAAACAGAAGGTTGTAAGTGTCATGACTGCCTCAGACTCATGGACCTCTATCATCTCCAGTGAAATTCTGATCAGTACAAAGAATCGCCTGACTGTAAATCCACACGCTGAGTCTGTATGCAAATTCTGACAGCTTACAGAGTGAGGGGTTAGTTAATCTATTCTACACACTGTGTCTGTCACCTCCAACTCTGCTTTGACCAAATGTCTTGTGCTAATTTGAGAGTGCAAAACATTGCTGAGAGGGGCCAAACCAGATCTTAACAGGTTAGCATCCAGCTTTAAGGACTTTTCTAAACACTCTGAATGTGTATTGTATTCCGAGAAGCTGCTGTCCGTGGGAGCTTATATTTGCGTGATTTGTGACTGGCTGCAAATGAATGTGCACGGATGATATAACATCTGCAAACACTGTTGTGTGTTCAACTCAGAGGTCTTTGCTGACTGCAGACAGAGGACACGGCTTAAGAACCGGCATGCTTCCTTCAGGGTTGGGTGAGAGGCACCATTCAAAGACCATCATTAAACACAAGATTACTCCAAGAAGCTCTAACCATTATGTCACCCTTTATTTTAGGCGGAATGATTTTCAGCCCCCGATCTCTCCTTTTATGACCTGGTGGAAGCAGATATCTTACAAAAAAAGAAATCTTTTCTCATCCTCCTTGCTTCCTTGAAGATAAAGCTGTTTTAGCCCAAATCTGCACTCTTCTCTCAGACATCATGAAACATTCTTATGAGCAAACAGCTGTCCTTTAATATAATCTGGAAAGAAAGGTGTTACTAGTTTTGGGGCTGGCTCACTTCAAGTAGTTAAAATGGAAGGATCAATCTACAGTCTCGACATGGTTTTGTGCTGAATATGACCTCACTTCTTGGGCTGATACATTTTAAGTTCCCCAAGCTTTCACCTTGTACCAGTTATTAATTACTCTTTACTATCACATTTTTAAAATATTTATCCCACAAATATTCAACTCCTAAAAGCTGAAGTCAGTGATTTGAAACCAACTCATAAAACATTTACATCAAGAGTGCATGTTTGATTAGAAGATCTTTTTGTGATACAAGTATCTCAAAAGTAAACTTACCTTTCTGCACCTGCTGTATCCCACAACTGTAGCAGCACAGGTTTTCCATCCACCACAACAGTCCACAGGCAGTAATCAACTCCTACAAAACGTATTTATGCCACATTAGTTTTAATACACACATACTTTTATGTGGCTTGACAGAATAAATTTAGGGTCTTACCAATAGTTGAACAGACATCTGGAGAAAACTTCCCACTTTGAGCTCTTTTCATGAAGGAGGTTTTGCCAACACCGCTGTCTCCAACCATCACAACATTGTGACTCTTTGATCCGACAGCAGCTTCTGTGGGGGTTACTACAAAAATAATAAAAGCATTTCTTGATTACATGTGCATCATTTTCATATATGGTCTACCTTCACTTTCTCTATCGCTCTAACAAAGTATGTGACATTTACCGAGGGGAATTGGCTCCTGCCTTTTCTCATTCAGCAGGAATTTTGCATTGGGATGTTGAGCTGGAGTCACCTGTATCGATATCTTTTCACTGTGAAACATTCAAAAACACAAAGATCAAATCAGAACCGTCGCTGAGTCTTTAGGGTCTTAGCATTTCGATGAGATTAATCTGACAAACTGAAAACAATAGAAGCAAAAGTTAATATTTGATTGTAAGAACAAGGAATTTTCTATCACTTCTGGCCTCCTGTCTTGTCTGCAGCAAAAGCTCTTAAGTATTTTCAAGAATTTTGTGTGAGGCTGGCTGCAGAAACACAGGAAACCTCATACACACTAAGACAAAAACACAGATTTTTACAGGACAAATACACATTTACTGCCTGGTAAAAAAAAAAAAATAGAAATAAAATAAATTGAAGAAAAAAATAAGTCAGAATAGCTCATCTGTTCACAAGTTCTGCTGGCAATTGATGACATTTTTGTTATTCAAAAAAAAAAATTCCAGATTGGTGAAAATCAGTTGTGAAGCTGTGTCACCATGGTTACAAATGAAAAAAAAAAAGAATTAATGGGGCTCTTGTCAACAATGTCGAGACAAAGAGAGCAGAGCACTGTCATAGAAGTAAAGATGCAACAGCTGGCAGATTTCCAGTACAGCAAGTGGCTGAGTTTTCACACGGTTGTTTGTTGCTGTGTCAGAATCATCAAATGGACACACTTGAGGGCTCATGTGTTTACATGCTTGTTTGTTCTCAGCTTCAGACTCACCTCACAGGCTTTGTATCCTCTCCTGCTTCTGTGGAGCTGGAGTCTGGTGATACCCTCTTGTTCGTTTCTTCCACCTGCACAGATTGAAATATCCTAACAGTGAGGGGACTGGAAAAAATATCAATCCCTTTCAATCTACTTTCAGGAAGCACAAATCTTATGCGATTCTACTGCTTTAAGATAGAGCAACAATTTTAAGTTGAAAGCAACAATTCTAAATTCAACACAGAAAAAAATGGGTGAGTTATGTTCTGTTGTTTCTGCATTTACTGCAGCTCTGTGGTGCTTCTTGGGCCAGCGTTCGTGAACACTAAACAGAAATACATCACAATGTTAAGAACAAGATGCCAGATATTAATGTTCTTCTTTTTATTATGTGAAACTTGTAGTGTAAGGAGCCTGTTCCTTATTTTAGTTCCCACTTTCAGTTGGGTCTTTTTATTGCAACAAACACTTCACCGGTGTGCAAGAGGTTTTATACAAATGGGAGATGTATGACAACATGTTTAACTACTTCCATGAAAGAAGCTGTGTACCAGGAAAAGAATAGTACAACAAAACTGAACAAAGTAAAGAATCTTTCTGTACAGTAAATTAGCAGCTGATGACTGAATGTTGAGCAAACAACAGCTGATTTTTGTGTTTGTGTACATTGGGTTTAAAGTGTAAGGCTTACCTCAGATACATCCTGCCGGTCCAGTGATTCTTCTTCAGTCTTGACTTCAGTCTGACCTGTGAAACTTCCACTTTCATCCTCATTTTCTGTGTCTTTCATTTTGTCTTCTCCTCCAGTTTGACTTTCAAAGTTTTTGGGTCCATGGGACTTCCTATGAGATCCCATTTTTCTTCGTCTACCAACAGATGCTGATTCTGATGTTACATTATGTCCAGCAGAAGTTGATTGTGTAATTGTTAAAGGATAACTTGGAATTAAATAAGGTGCTTCTTCCTGCACTTGGCTATTAGAGACAGAATTTCCTTCAGATGATGGGTGAGCTGAAGGTACCAAGAGAGATATATTTGGTTCAGACTCACTGTCTTCTTTAGCTCCATGAAGTTGCGGCTCTTCTTCTTTGATCCCTGTAAGAAGATCGATCTTCACATCTTCAACATTTGTTGTGAACTCTTGTGCTTCAATATGCACCTCATTCTTTTCAGTTAAATCTCCTTCTTTGGTTTTTGGTTTGAGGTTCTTGCGTGTGGATCCCATCTTTCTCCTTTGGCTTGTTGAACCCAAAATTAGGCCTAAATTCTTCACCTCAACATCCATATCCTGATCTTCTTCATTCTTGGTGCTCAGAACTTGTGAATTGATTTGAACTTTCTTTTCTTTCTCTTCAGCTCCACTGACGACAGATGTCATTGTTTCCAAATCTGCCACAACCTGTTCCTCTGCTGGTTTTGAAGCTTGGTTCTGTATTGCATTGATACTCTCTGACGTTTCATCATTCTGTGAACTTTGTGAGGTCTCATCAAAAGACACAGAGCTCTCTCCTTTGTTTTCATATTCCTCATTCAAAGACAGCAATGTATTTTTGTGCTGCATCGGGTTGCTCTCTGTCCTTTGCAGGTCAGATGTGCTGCTTCCTTCTTTACCATCTTGAGAAACCTCTACGTTCACAGGCCTTGGAGACCCAAATATTTCAATCTTTTCAGATTTTTTCACCTCAGCTTCAATTTGAGATTCCCTTTCATTGTCCTCATCTTTGTTTTCCGGTGCTTCTTCTTGAACTGCTTTGCGAGGAGTGCGGCGATTTGAGCCAAACTTTCTTTTCCTCTGTTTGAATTTTTCTTGGAGATTTTCACTTTCATGCAAAACAGTTAGTCTTTGTGTCTCATTTTGGCTGTCAATTTCACTAACTATTGTGGAAATTCCACTTTGCTCACCCACATCCACAGATGGCCCTGTTCTGATGACGACTGCAAGACCAGTGTCCGATGAAACTGGCAGGTCAGCTCTGTCGCATGCAGTTGAAGAAAGTTCAGAGGATTTGATCTCCTGAGCAGCCATACTACCCTGGTCTATGTGACACTTCTTCATGGGATCTTTTAATTTTTCTTCAGCCTCATCCTTTCCAGTATCTAGTGCATTCATCGAAGTGTCCTGTACTGTGAAACTGTCATTAACAGTGGCACCTCTTACTGTGTCAACGGCATCATCTGTTTGTGCCACATTAATTTCTTTGTCTTTGTCACAAGATAGAGCTTCCCTGTTTTGGTCACGATAGTCATCTTCTTGCTCAAGAGGATCAGAAGAGAATGACCTGGCACCGACAATGTCATCATGACAAAGCGTGTTTTGCATTTCTGAGTCATCTTTCCAGGCTGTTGATTGCATCATGTCAAATCTGACAGTGTCATTTCCCATGTGTCTGCTTAAATTCCCAGGCTCCATGTTTTCTTCCTCGGTGACATCCTGAAAGGATTTGACCGAGTCATCTTGGCCCAAGTTTGAAGTAATAGCCGCTGCTTTGATTGCAAGGCTGTCCTTTAAATTGTGTGACAAAATTGTACCAGGGTTTTCTTTGTCATATCCTAACTCGATTGGGGATTTGAGGTGTTTGTCTGTGTGCTCTTCTGATTTTTCTTCTTTCTCTTCATTATTGCTGTTCTTTTCTACAAGTTCTTCTTTCGATTCGTCCGAAGTTTCAGTAACAGCATCCTTGACATGTCTTTTGTTTCTTCGACTCGACCCGAGTTTTCTCCTGTTCCCAAGTTGGTTTCTGCTGGTTTCAATCAGCTGATGTTCAAAATCCAACACAGAATTAATTTCAGATTGCACCACATTTGCACCAGATTCACTTTCTTCAACATTTGCAGAGTGAATAACTTCATGTACTTCTTGCATTTGTGTTGGTTCCTTGTGCACTTCAATAGGAGTGTTTTCTAAATTGCAAGCAGCTCCAACTTCAGAGTATCTGTGCTCTTTTTTGTCCTCATTTGTAGACAGCTTCTCTTGAGAAGATGAACTTGCTGCTTGCTCAACACTGCTTTCAATTTGTGTATTTTTCCCAGGTTGGTATGTTCCTAGAGACAGCCCTTCTGTCAAAGCTGACTCACTCACCGCATAGTTATCATATAACTTTCCATCCAGCCTGAACAATTCTTTTTCCATCTCTCCTTTTCCACTTTCATTTCCTGAGACCACTAAGGGAAGTTCTTCACCTTGCATTTCCATAGAAAGTAGTTGCTCATGCTCATGTTGATCGAGTGTTGAATTTGAACATAAAACAGTGAGTTCTTCAACGAGTGTGCTATCAAATGAATTGCCTTCACCTTCATTGTCTTCAGACCAAACAGAGTCATTTGTGGTTGTTACTCCAACGATGGCTTCCACTACTATTTCCTGAAAGGCATTTTCTTCTTTTAATGATATTTTTGTTGTATTATGTGGTTCATTCTCACTTCCTTCTTTAAAATATTCCTCTGTATCACCGTGGAATAATTCAGCAGGCAAGTCTTTGTTTTCTTTTCCACCAGTTTTCTGATCTTGAGGGTTGGTGGCATAATGTGATGGTAGGGTTTGCAAAGAAGAGCCACCCTGCTCCGCCCCAACAAAGGCACTCTCATTCTTTGAAAAACCTTCATGCTGACTCGGTGGAGGGTTTTCTCTTTCTGTGTTGTTGTTCTGTTGAGCTATTTTGGAATCATGCACATGTAAATCTTCACTTATTTGATCAAAATCTTGAATGATCATATCTTCAGTTGGATGCTTATCATGAGGATGTAAACCTGCCGGTGTGCTTAGAGAGTCAACACTACATTTCACAGTCAACTCAGAATGTTTAATATTATTGTCTTGACCTTGTGCAATCAGGTCTCCTGAATTTTTCACTGAATATTTTGTGGCATCATACATCACACTTTTAGAGCAGTTGTCGAGTCCAGGCACGTCTTGCAACTGCTCCGGCAAAGCATCTTTGTTTTGCACTTTGTTTAAGGCCTCATCTGAGTGAAGTGCTCCTTGGAGGTCTTCTTTCTGAGAGAAATTACATTCCAATCCATCCAAAGTCATGCTTTCACTTACGATGACAAAACTTTGCTTGTCAGAGTCGGTGTGGCTGGATATGGGGGGTCTCTCTGCCCCAGATTGCCCAAAGGCCGAGCACATCATGTTATCATGTGTCACAGGTGTGGTGATGCCAAATTCACCTCCTTGACATAATTCTTCCTGACTTTCTCTTTCTGTTTGAGATGTTTCAAGTTCTTTGTCAACCTTATGGACAGGGTATAAGTCAGGCACAGAATCCTTAACCTGATATCGGTCTTTGTGTCTTCGGCTGGACCCCATTTTTCTTCGATTCTTAATGCTGTTGAAGCCTGTGTGTGATGGCTCTTCATTACTTTCAGAAACGTCTGGAGGTTTGCTGTCAAATGGCACAGTAACATCTGATCCTTCAAAAAGAAAACCCTCTCTAACCTGATTGTCACCAGGATGTGGGTTGTCTTGCATGACAGCAAAATCAACACTTTGCTCTAGTGATTCAGGTACATAACTGTCGCTGATTTGTTCTGTTGGGTTTTCAGAAATTATTGTAAAACTTTCAGTGATATCATTAGGCACCCCTTCAGGAGAGATGAAGATTTCTTGTCTTTGTGTTTGCTCAATTTCATCCCCTTCACTGGTGGCCTCGTCAGTGCTTTGGTGTTCTTTGTTCAATGCCATATCAAAGGTAGAAAGTCTGTTAACCTGTTCCTCCAATGATGATTTGACAGTAAGATTTTGATCTGTTGTCAAATTGCTCATCTCAGAGATGTCGACAGGTGTGCCACCATCTGCTTCTTTTGTGACTTCATTATTCTTCTCTTCAAAGTGAGAACTGTCAAATGGGTTCACGTTTTCCAAATCAGTTACTTCTGATTTTTCCACCACTGCTGTCTCATCTGTTTCTGGTGTTTTGTGAAGTTTATTTTCCTCTGCCTCTTTTACATCTTCCTCAGCAGGTTTTTGGTCAAATTCAGCGGCAAAGGGTTCGAGGCTATCTTTGTTCTCCAGAGGCTGAGTGTTCACAGGATTATGTGTTTGTGATTGCAAAGTTTGAGAATTGCTCTCCTCTGTTTCAATATGGACTTCTGTTCTTCCAAGATGACCTGCTAGCTTTGAAATGAGTTTTATATCAATCTCTTCTTTGCCTTGGCTCTGATCAAGTGCTGTGTCTACTCCTACTCTGATCTGTGGTTTGTCACTGTAATCCTTATTTCCGTTGTCAAAAGCCTCCATGATGTCTTTTGGAGGATGCTCCCCAGGTGTATCGTCAGGGTTTGAATTGGTAGCAGATTCATCAGTCTTCCCATTTAAGTCAGATTGGCAGCATGTCTCACTGGTGCCTTGGTTTATTTGGTATGCAGAGACAATTTCTGAATATTCTGCGGCATCATACACTACACTTTCAGTCGAAGGAATAGCTTCAAGCATATCTTTCACTTGTACTGGTTCCCGCCCGTATCCCATGTTTTCAGCCTCCACTGACTGATGGGTATGTTCGACTTCAGGTATGGTGTACAACTCTCTCTGCCCCTCAGTTGAAAATGATTCTCTTGTTAGTGAGTTAAGTGTTGTCCTCTCTTTTCCACCTTCTGTTTCAGACTGATCTTCAGGGCTGTTTTCATCTGCCAGGCCGATGACGTGCAGACTCTCTTTCAGTGGAGAACCAGATTCTTCGGTTTCATGAGTCCCAGAATCCACCTTTTCTCCGAGCCCACTTTCCATCAAATTTTTCTGCCCTGCTGTCTCAATCGGTAATGACACCATTTCTGAAATGAACTCATTATCCATTATATTTTCCTCTATCTCTAACATAGTTTTGTTGTTTGATTCGGCATCCGAATCTTTGACCTGCTGTTTTGCTTTACGTCTTCGACTTGACCCAAGTTTTCTTCTGTTCTCAAAGAGGTTGATGTCTGTGCTATGTTCATCCTTTGTTGCATAATCGTCATGCAGTTTGGAGTCAAAAGAAGAATCAATTCCTGGTCGTGTTTGTACCAACAATTCACTTACATTTTCATGAGAAAAAGTTATTTCTGGCTTCTGAGAAAATGTCTGTTCATTATCATCAACTCTGCCTCCAATCTCATCCACCTGACCCAGTTCGGGGTCGGCTGTATCTGCATCACTGGTTTGTGGTTTCCTTGTATTGTTATCATGGTGATTCTCAATATTGTTGTCAAAAATGTTGACGTTTGCCTTTTGGTATTGCTCATCCTGTTTTTCATGACAAATGAAACCTTCCATCTTCAAAGAATCATCAGAGTTATTGGTAGATTTTGCAATAAATTCTGTCAAACTAACCCCATCTTGGTTCATTGGGTTTCCTGAGATGATTTCTGGGGCTTGACCTTCACCTAGCAGAGTGTCACTGTTGTCATCACTTTTAAACTGTTGTGTTTGTTCCTTTTCAGTCACCTCACTCACAACTTCATCTGAACGCTGAGAATCTTTAGATAAACTGAAAATCATAGTTTGTTCTTCTCTTGTTGCCTGCTCCTCATGTGGTAATAAAAACGTTTCTCCGGCGCAGAATTCAACACCAGTGTTTTGTGTATGGCTGCTTTCATCTGCGCTTCTCTCTGGCAAGGTAGAAAACTGTGTAGCTCCCAAATCTGCAATTGTTGCACACATCATATAGTTGCCCTGAAAGTTTCCATCCTGTGTTAACACCTCACTGTTTGCCTCTTTGTCATCACTGTCTGTGTTTTCTGTTACAGAATGCAGATTAAGTTCCTCTCCTGACACACTCAAAAGACCTTCATGAGCCCTTGACATTTCATACTTGGTAGCCTGACTTAACGTTTCCTGTTTCCAAGATTCTCTGGCCCCGGACACTTTGTCTCTTTCTGGGCTTTCATTGCCCTCTGTCTTTTGCTCAACTTCCTCTTTAGGTTCGTGATGCAGCTCTGTTGCCTTCTCATGCTTTTCTCCTTTATGTCTTCGACTGGACCCAAGTTTTCTTCTGTCCCTACTGAGTTCAGGTGGATCATGGGCTTGTGAAAGCAAATGATCAGGATTAGTAACTGCATCTTCTACCCCTGTGTTTTCTGCTGCTACGGAGTATTGTGCAACAGTTGTGCCATCCTTTACAAGGAAATCATCACCCTCAGATGTCTTATTTTGATTTGTTACCCGGCGACGTGAACCAATCCTTTTTTTCTTTGCACCTTGTGTGGACATGACTTCTAATCCTCTTTCCTGAATTATGAGACAAACAGTTGTGCAATGGGTCAGCAAATTAAATCTAAAACCCATCACAGTGTACAAAATGAGTCATAAAAAAACAGACAGTAAAAATATGACACACTAAGCCAGTTAAAAAAAACATAGCTGTCTTCATAGATGGGCACGTAGCACTAAAGTGACTGATTTTTGCACTAATTTATTCTATCTTTCAACAAGACCGCTTTCAACTGACCATCATTAAGTCAGTAATTAAAGATTTATCAAGTGTTGTCTCAGGCCTTGACAATTATTTTAACAGCACGTGTACTTACCTCTTAAATCTGGTACTTGTCATCTCACACGAGCTGCGTTGTAATAAATAAGCCTGATGGTAGCAACATTTCACACGAGGGTTGTTCCTTAACTGCAACTATGACTGATAGCTTCCTGTGTTGGTTACTTGCAGCTTTTAACAGCACTCATATACAGCACTTCCTGTATTTCATCAAGCAGAGTTTCTGATGCTCTTTTCCAATATCGTATTGTTTGTGTACATGATGGTAATATTGGTTTATTAGAATACAGTCATAAAAAAACAACTTTGAGTGTAACCTTGAAAAATCATTTATTGAACAAGTTGCATCAGGATAAACTGTGAGAGCTCAGTAAATCCAGAAAAGACAAATAATGTAAATGCTTTCTTTTGCAAAAAGTGAAAAGAGTAAAATACAGTTTTACATGTGGTTGGCTTTACGGACAGCCCGCGAGTGACAGCACCAATATTTACAACACTTGTTTCCTGTCTTCTTTCTGTCAGTGGTATAACATAGGCTCCTTGTATAATGATACAACTCACAGTAACCCATTGTCAGTACTTTAAAAGTCAACCAAGAATAAAAAAAGAAACAAAATAAAATAAAGAAAACAGACTTTAATTCAACAATTAAAAAATATGATGTCAATGTAAAACTACCCAGAATTCCATTCCAAACATGCAATGTACCACATTTATCATATGCTGTTTAGAGTAAGTCCCCAGGCAAAACTGTTTATAAGTAAGACGGACAGACTTACTTGAGAGAACCATCAAAAGGAGAAAAAAAAACAGTCCGTTGTTGGGAGATTAAAAAGACTGCTATAGCATAAAACGAGTCCTGGCCAACCTTGAACTGTCTTTAGCACAAAATACAATCTAAAAACCAACATGAAAAAGAGAGAAGAAAAAGAAAAAGGTATCTCCCAATCATAGCTGGATATTCAGACGGACCACAGGTTGCGGTCACTTCCTCTCAGTAGACCGGGAACGACTGTAAAGTAAACATTACAGTGAATAAGAAAAAAACTCAAGGTCGTTTACAGAGTACATCACAACAAAAATATAACTTAAACTTACCTTCCTGATCGTGAGAGGGATTTTGAACGCTTACGGTTCTTGTCTTTGGAGACAGACCGATATCTGCGCTTGTCTCTTGAAAGAGACCTGATAGAGATGCATAGGAAATAAGTTAAAATTTAGAGAGAAAACAAATGAATTCCATTTTTGGCAATCTCTGTATTATACACATTTATATAAAAACAACTACAAACTTACCTGCTGCGACTGCGGCTAGGTGTCCTCCGCCTTGGTGATCTAAAATATGAGTGAGGTTCAAGAATGAAGAAAAGAAATTAGAAAATAAATTTGTACTTCCCATCACCAATGAAACCTTAGGTATTCCTGATCCTTTGAGAGACATGGGTTACACGTGGAAACGTGGTTACACAGATTTCCTTGTTTGCTAGTAAAAGGATCATCTGCATCCATGAACTGCATCAAGATAACTTACGAAGAGGCAATTGGACCAATGAGCACAAATCTTGAAGCCAGTTTTTAGAACATGGGACAAAATCAGGACTCGACATTAAGGTATTTCCATCAAAAACTGACTTTCTCACACTTGTGAAATGTGAACAGGGTCTTCAATTGGCTTTAATCTGTTTACTCATTGAGCCAGTGTTAAAAAAACCTTGATAAGAGTTGTTTTGAGCAATAAATCAAAAAACTTTCATGCTTTAGATGAAAAGATATTTCCCTGGAAAAACTAGGAAAACAAAGCACCTCTTTTTTCCAGTGCATATCTCGCTTAATGTCGAGCCATGAAAATGCACTCAGCAGCACAACTATACAGTGAGCATCCAATAAATGAAGTTCATTTTTGCAAATGAAAATTGAACACAGACAGCAAAGTTTCCTGACCACAACTTTTGATCTCTAGATTTTGGCAGATGTGCACTGAAGTTGATCTAAATGGGAAAATCATCAAGCAGCTTTGAAAGCTACACTAAGCAAAATAACTACAAAGAGCAGGATAAAAGAAACTTACTATTTTGGGGGATTTGGACAAGATAGAAATGACGCAAGGACGCCAGACTGATGGTGAGGGAGGTCGAATTGCAGAGAGGATTTGCCACATGATGCAAATGTTGGAGATATGAAGTTGCTTGGTGGCTGGTTGGTAAGGGTAGTTGTTGATTTTCCCTGCCTTTTTGGGGGGGTAAGGATGTGAAAGGATGTAAGCCAAGGGCTGTTCCCGTTGACACAGTAGTTGTGTGGAGAATAAAAAGGGTAAAGGCGCTGATTGGCTGAAAATGTGAAGTGGACCGCTGTCGATTGGGTTAAGGTCGAAGGAGGAAGAGGTGGATGCTGGGAACTGCATGCTCAGGAGCCAAAAGGTTGGTGGAACCTGACGGCTTGCGGTGCGCCTGGGTCATGTGACAACACCAGCCAAGCTGATTGGGGCTCGCTGGACAGCAGTCACATGATGCTGAAAGAGGACTAGTTGACTGACTCAGATGGTGAGAAGCGTGGTGGTGACTCTGCAACGGGGTTCATTCTTATTAATATGGCAACTGAACTCAGAGGAAAAAGCAAAATTTAAAATATTTAAAAACCTCAAAGAAAGAGAGTTGCATCAAATCCTGTGGTAACCAGATCCACTGATTATCTCTTGATGAACTCAATAGCAATCAAAAATTAGATGTAGGTCATGGAGACAACTAATGCAAAACTTTACCCCTACGTTAAATTAATAGTTTGATGTCAAAGCTCTTATCTGAGTGAAATTTTGTAGGGCAATTTTTGCCATTGAAGGAGGAAGTCAGATTTAAACTGCTGTGCCAATCTTATATTTTGGAATAAAACAAATTCTAATAGGGTGTGAGGGATGTAAATCTGCAAAAGACTGCACAGGAGACTGTAAACAAAATATGGAACATAAATTGTGAGGAAGGAAATACATACCTTCGTCTTGCTTGAGGGCTACGTCGTCTAAAATTATCCCGAGGGCGTCTATTCCAGGATGGAGGAGGGCCACGGCTCCGAGAGCGCTTCTCTCCAGTGGATAACTCAACACGCACTTGAGAGCCACACATTGTCCTAAACAAATGTCATCATGAAGGACAGGCTTAAAAAATATCCCCGAAATGAGTTGTTGGAATAAACAGAAACATGCTGAAGTATGTACCTTCCATCCAGTTCTCTCACAGCATCAGATGCATCTCTTGGGTCTTCAAACTCTACAAAAGCAAAACCAGGGGGATTCCTTGCAACCCACACACTTCTTAAGGGACCATAGTACCCAAAAGCTCTTTCTAATTCTGTCTTGTTTCCATGATTGCCAAGATTCCCGACATAAACCTTGCAGTCAAGGGGACAGTCTCTGTGGAAAGCGGGGTCTGAAAGAGAGAGAGACAGACATGGAGGCAAATGATGAATAATGCTTGTAATATTTTATAACTTATTCCATACCACACATTGTGACTTTTATGTTGGATTTAGTGAAACCTTCACGTACATCACGATCTAAGGGTTAAAGTTAACTCAAGAAGTCAATTTTGTTCAGGCACCAGTGCTTTTGTGCAACATGTAGGATAAAAAACAAACTTTGAAATGTTTTATGAGCTCACGAGATAGCTGTAACCATAGAGTTGTCAGCCTCACAATCAAAAAACTATGAGTGGCAATCATTGGTTAACTCTTGTCAACCAATGGCCTCACTGCAGGTTGCTTTTGGAGATGAAACAATATATCAACTTCACACCAACAGTGAAGTGATGAACTAACCATGTCAATCCCCACCATTTGGAGACTTCCTTTGTTAAAAACACTGCATAACTTCATTTTTGCATATCATTTTAGTGGGATATGATCCATTTTTGACTAAACTAACAACTCACCAAATGAATAAACTCAAGAGGAAGAAGGGAAAATTGCTAATTTCTCCTAACACAGAAATGTAACGCTTTTAAACACAACATTATAATTCTGATAGTGTCATCCGTCAACCAGTTTGATCTTTGGTCTCTACTTGCTAGCTTTGCAGCTCTCACATGTGTGTCAAATACTGAGCATTCCTTCTGTGGGTTTGGTAGGTGATTTTAAAGGTATTCTGTTGCAGGGGAATGACCCACAAAATGAGAGGGAAAAACAAGTATGTGCAAGTCTATTTGAAAATCACTGATAACTATTTGCCAATTAATGTAATACCTCCTTATCCTGCCTGCTGACATAAGACTCTAATTTTACCTGAAATTTTTACCTGCTATTGACTAGGACTGGGCGATTAATTGCAAATTGGATTAAATCCCAATATTTAATCACAGTCAGAGCAATATTTCTTTAACCTCAAATGTGACAGAATACCAGAGGTGGATGTTTTATGCTCTACACTAGCCTTACTCAACACTGCTCAACCAAAGGGCCAATTGTTGAAAACTGACTTTGTTAGAAAAACAATCCAAGTGGTGAAAAGTGGCAAAACCAACAGGAAGTAGCGATAAAATTAAGGCAAAAATGGGTGACAAGGGACAACGCTTGGGATAAAACTTAGAAAATGCTCAGAAAGTAGCAAAACTTTTCAGAGCCCTGACATTTCTGTTTAAATAACCCTTTTTATATTGCTCTAATGTTGTGTTATATTTTTTTTTTTCAGGTTTTCATTATCTCCAAGCCATAGTCATCATCATTTCAAGTAATAAAGGCTTGGAATAGTTCACTCTATGTTTAATGAGTCTAAATAGGTTTAACTTTCTGAAAAGGGTGACCAAAAATATTTAACATTTTCATAGGATTCCAAGTTGTTGTGAAGTACCTGTAAATGCAAACAGAGCTATATTTGTGGATTTTTTCAGAACAAAAATCCTACCTTCCTCCTTCATGTATGAGTTTCTCTCATCTCAAACCAGAATAATAAAGAAAAATGTCATCCCCTCCAATATAGCAATTGATATCAATGACATAAGATGGGGTACCCAAAATACTGTACAATAAATTGCAATTGTGATGAAGAGAAACACAATCGCAGTTAGATTACTTTTTCAAAATATGCAGCCCTACTGTCGACCTACCATGCTTGATTATTCTTACATAAAAGTACCTCTTTGTCACATTCAGAGTCTGTGTTATCCTCTAGTTTAGCATCTCACAGTGGTACACCAGATTTAGTAGCTCCTGGCAATAATGGTTCCTTATAGTATATTAAGTGTTTTTGGGTTAGTCTATTTCATTTCTTTTTCTTTTTTTGTAATCTAATGGATAATAGCTTTCAGATGCTATACATCCAGAGGCTGGCAGTTAAGCCACATTACAACCAGGGACTTACCTATTTGATTTCTGATATCATACAATACTTATTTGAGTATAAGTAGACTTAAAGACAAGCAGACATTGTATACACCGAGTTAGTAGTGTTGATGTGAACCTTATAGGAGAGTGACATACAGCAAAATTGGATGAGTTGAGGAGTCACAAAAAAACTTACCTCCCATTTCAGCGGGTGCAAAGTCTTGTTGGTGTTTCACGGTCAGATGCGGCTATAAAGAAAGCAGACATTAAAGTTTGATTCAGACTCCTTTTTACAAAAGCCTTGCAATAGTGTCGATAGATGCGAACGAGGTAGTTCAATTTAGTTCTACTAGGTATTCTGTAGCTAGGTGGGGCTACGTATAACCACAGGAGGATGTTGCTGTAAACCTTCACCTTTCTGACTTATGTCAAATTACCTTCATATGAACGTGAGCGTCACACTGCAGTGCAATGCTAACCCTAATTAGCAAAAAGTTAAGGCTTTACCGGAACCGAAAAACCTTCCGTATAATGAGCTTTTCTCATGCGTGTACTTCACACAACCGGTAACGCAAACTGCACGGTCACGCCTGTCATTCAAACTCATTTACGGCCCGTCAGCTTCTCCTCAAACCGCCCAAACAGCTATGCAAATGTTCACACCACGTTAGCAACATGTCATGGAGCAGCGAGCATAGATAACGATAGTTAAGTCCAAACAGTTGGCAGGAAATAATGTCCCACCAGCAGGTAACATGAGAAACATTAGCTCTTGCTTATTGCTGTGTCGGAAAAAGAGTATCTAACCTTTTCTGTGTACCTGAAGCCCGGTCGGAGTGATGACAGCCGTTTGAGCTGCTACCTTCACTTGTTGTTAGCATCGGTATCAAACCGGAAGAGCAGGTTTTCTTCTCTTCTTCTTCAGCTCCACGAGCCGCTGAAAACAAGAGTTTAGAGCGAGTACGCCGCCTGTGGTACTGGAATGAACAGTCTGTCAACACGGTAACACTTTGCTGTCCTTAAAGGGACCGTGAGGACTTTTAAGCTGTCTTGAAAATGTCTCATCTGTTGATATACAGTACAGGCCAAAAGTTTGGACTCTGGCTCTCATTCAATTTGCGTTTTCTTTATTTTTATGACTATTTACTGGACTGACTGACTTCCTTTCTTAAAGTAATGATGGCCACTCGTTTTTCTTCAGTTAGCTGATTGGTTTTTGCCAAAATATAAATTCTAATTGTTGTCTGCTGTGAATTAACCTGACTTCTACACAACACAATACTTAATAAAGCCAGAAATTCCATTAATTAACCCTGATAAGGCACAGCTGTGAAGTGAAAACCATTTCAGGTGACTACCTCTTGAAGAATGCCAAAAGTATACAAAGCAGGAATCAGAGTAAAGGGTAGTTATTTTGAAGAAACTAGAATATAAAACATGTTTTCAGTTATGTCACCTTTTTTTTGTCAAGTACATAAATCCACATGTGTTCATTCAAAAGTTTTTATGCCTTCGGTGAGAATCTACCATGTAAATGGTCATGAAAATAAAGAAAACGCCTTGAATGAGAAAGTGTGTCCAAACTTTTGGCCCGTACTGTATGCCTGATTGTAACCCCTGATTTAAAATGAAATTATCAACACTGAATTAGGTTTCTAAATGCTACTTCTAAGATTCTCAGACTGGACCAGATTGATTTGCAGCACCCTGGTGTGTCTGTGGTCTTGTTCACACCTGTATTTTCAAAACAAATATCCCCCTCATTCATTTTCTGAAAATGCTTTTGTCCACACCTGATCGTTTACAAAAACAAACAAACAAAAAAACATGCCCATATGTAACCAGGCACATTCGTCAAAGTGCGGCTCTAAGATTGTCAGACAAGAATGACTGAGAAGTGCACACTAGAATTACAAAGTTTGAAACACTTTTATAAGCCTGAAATAAATTTACATTTAACAAAACATCATTGCAATAAAAAAAATGAAATAATATTTACAAACCCAAAAGTTGAGCCAAATAGCTCAAATGTGCTCTCAAAATGGACAAAACAAAACATAATTCACTCTCAAAAACTTTTCCAAAATGGTACAAACTCTGTACATCACACACCACCCTCTTTACTCAACACCTTCCGTCAATACAAACTGATCGACCCCTCAGGTAATCGCTTCTGGGTCATGTTCAGCATTTGGTTTAGCTAAAAAGCATCTTTTATACATTTGAAAATATTCTCACCATCACTTAAATCATGGCTGAAATGGGATTTGCACCCATTAATTCCTTTGACTCAGATTTCCTGTTGCAATAAATAATATCTTGACATTTCCCCGTCTTGGCTATTTTTCCAGGTCATCAGAGAATAACAGAGCCTTATCAAATTCATAACATTATCCCATGCTAACAAAGCTGGTTTACTGATGGCAAGATACATTTCTGGTGATTTAGAAAATGAAACAATCGGCTGGTCACTGAGAAAAACATCAGACTGTTATTATCTTACATCTATGGAAGTTGGTTTAAATGAAATGTATGTAAGTTTGCAGAGGACTTCTGAATCTCATATGCTAATGTTTTTATCTTTTTTTTCTTTATAGATGCAGACACACACACACACACACACACACACACACACACACACACACACACACACACACACACACACACAAATACAAATTATATATACAAAGCAATAATTTTACACAAAATGTTTTACAAATGGATAAATGAGGTGTTGAACTTTGGTGCAAAAACAATATTTTTTCAAAAGTGAACCTGATAGTCGCAAAGATGTTGTATAAGAAAAGCAACAGACATTTTATAAGATCTAATTATCATCAATTGTTGATTAAAATTAGCTTTTCAAAAAGTAAATGTTAGGAGTTTAACTGTAGGTGCAGGAAAAAGGAATAAATCTATAAGCTATGAGGTTGTGGTTCAACAGGACATAGCACTGCAGAAACTTCTCATGAGAGTTCGGTTGGTTGGTGAGAAGCTGTACACACACTTCCTGTACAGAGACATATTTAGTGGTAAAAGGGAAGTAACAGAGGTCTTTGTGAATTATCATAACCCCAATCTAACCTTTCACAACTCATATAAAAGACTTGTTGTCATAACAGAAAACACATTATCTAATCTCCCTTAATAAAAATGTCCAGAACTGTACAATCTGAAGGGCTTGTAAGATCAGGCAGAGTCCAAGAATATCTGGTCAATAATAAGTTGTCATGAGTATTTCTTATTTCTTAAAAGGATTCTCAAAGAGAACACATAGTGCTTAGCAACTTTTCACCCATGAAAATGATTAAATGATGGGCAAAGCATGGAAGGGTAAAAGTGAAAGAGAGCACGTTTTATCTCCCTGTATATCCACAACACTCCTGTAGAGAGAGAGAACAGTTGAGGGCAAAAGACAGAGAAGCATTTTTCATTGATTATAGTGGGTGAGAACAGACACTGCTTTCTCTTAAACACTGTGAATGATTTAGTTCACTATTGTGAGTGCATTTACTCAAAAACTGCTGTCAAATGTACAGATTAAGTTACTTTATTACCAATATGCCTTACATAAGATCGTGGTAGAATATTGTGCTGTTGGCTCCACTGCGTTCATCCATCTGCTAGACACAATGTAAACTACCAACAGTGTAGTCAAAGTTATACACGTGTTAAACTTTCATCAGTTGCAGCAACATTTAAAATCCATTATAATGTTCAGTAAACCCTTCACAACAAAAATGTACCTGAACAAAACTGTGGACTTTTTTCTTTCTGTAGTAAATACTTAAAAAATTTAATTGACTATGTGTTTTGATAACTTAGAGATCATGCTCTAAGTACATGAATGATTTTCTCAGAAATTGTGCAACAGTACCTCACGTATGACAGTATTGCGTCACTGCTGCATTACAACATTATCTTGAGTAAAGTATGAGTATATTTCTTCCACAGTTGAACCCTTAATGCCTATAATAGAGCCATATTAGATGTGGACAGGTAGTGGGCATGAGGACTGCTGTCAGTAAGAAAACTAAATATAAAGGAAATGTCTGTGGTTCAAATTTCAGTTAAAGCGAGCTTCCTGTTAAAAGTGATTGTTTTAATACGTTGTCTCCGTTAGAGTCAACGAGGAATCATTTATTTAGGGTTCTTGGCAGACAGTGGTACAGAACTCTTGCTTCAGGGGGCAAAAGTTCAGGGATAAGAGGGATCACTGCAGGAGATTACTCCCATGTGTGTAACACGGATGCCTAGAACACAAACAAAGAGCATTATGTTGCTCAGCTTAAGTTCAGTGGCTGCTCGTATGTGTGTGCGTGTGTATGTGCGAGACAGAGGACAATGTTTGCTAACCCTTTCCTAACCACCTGACCTTTTTATATGTATTATATCATCAAAGAAGAACTCAATGTGTTTTCTTTGAACGTATCCTGCTGCCATGGGATTCTCTCTCTAGCTATTTAAATGAAACATCTTTTTTTTTCTCGTGCCTCCACTCAGGCCGTGTTTTTCAATCAGATTAGTACAGCACATTCTGTTCTGTTTCACTTCCTGATGACTGTGCAGCCTGTATCCCTGAATGAACTCACCCGCGTGCTTCTGGTTACACCAAGACAGAAGCAGACGGACCTTTTCTTGCTAATGCATTTTGGACTTCAATACCTCGTTCAATGTGTTTGCAAATTATCAAGATGTTAACTTCTCGAAGTGAATGAATGAATGATTCAAGACTTGTTGAGTTAAACGCAAATACTTGTGGCTTTGAATAGAAAGTGCCTTTAAAGTTCAGTACATGAACAACAATTCTATGTAAGTATATGATTCAGTTTTATTTTTCATGTGTTCCAACTGTTAAATCAAGCTGTCACAGTTAAATCTACTTCCCAGCAGATTGCTCAAAGTATGTTTATGTTTCTCAGTTCAGCTCAGGTCACTCAGTTCATTTTTGACCTCAACTTCTGCATACAAGTCTGGGGAACTTGCCAACAAAGCTACCAGGACACCGCAGAACAGACGCAGGCTGAGACAACAAACAAATGTGTGACTGAAAAGGAGTCAACTGTCATGGGATTTTCAGAAATGTGAAAATACTAAATGTTGTTGATAACTTCAGGGCAGTTTTACGCCATGGTGACGACATATCGTGTCATAGGATTACAGGTCACACTCATTCTGTTATTCACCTTTTCCTTCTTACTTCCTCTATGAATTGAATGTACTGACTGAAGAGAAGGTGTGAAGCCTACCTCCTACCACTGCCTGATTGTGTTGAAGATTACCCAGCCAGTTGGCAATGTCCCTGTGGATTTTCAGAATCAGGTTCACTCATGTTATGTCACCTTTGTAATTAACAGGATCATCATGTTCCCTTCAATAGCTACCTGGCTGTCTGCCAGCAGTGTGTGGTCAGACAATGTCTTCACCACCTCTGGCTGTAGGATTCACCCTGAACAAACCTGCAATAAACTTTTAACTCCAAGAGCGAAGCTGATGAGGAGCCTAGTCAACCATGTCAACAGTTTGAGGGATAATTACACTGAGAATAGATTTCATGTTCTACAGACATCAAACATTGCAGTGAAGAGATATGATACAAATTAAGGTACACATCAGCTGCTAAACATGCTGTAATGCAAACATCCTGTCTGAACTCAATGCTGTAGCAGCAGCAGACCACAAAAGCATAAAACCAAAGCCATAAAAAATCTTTTACAACTATTATGGGAACTTCGGCTGCTCTTGCACACTCTCCTAATGTATCAGTATTTCATCACTGACTGCCTAAAATAACAGATGTTTATTAATTTTTAAAAGTGTGCTGGATAATTTAACACTAGATAAATTAAAGAATGTCCCATATATTGTGTTTTCAAAGATTCTCTCTGGCCATTAAAAGTTCAGAAAGGTAAAATAAGAATCAAAGAGTATTTTGGCTTATTATAGGAGCTTGAATTGAATAATGGTCAAACTCAGGCAGGAGAACTTAAATGAGTTGAAGTTATATTGCCTGCATAAAACACTTTTTAATGCATGTTACAACATAGTGCATATAGACCTGCTATTCAGAAGTGTTTGTTGGTGGGCAATCATGTGAAGTGGCAGTTTTTCCACAGCATTGGGTTTAAGAATCGCATTCAGCCTTCTCAAGAACACTTCACCCAAACCCACTCTTGCATTAACTCCAGTGGCATGTATCGACAAACTGCCACTAAAATTTTTAATGAAGAGATTTTTGTGTTGTAAAATTGAGTAGTGTGGGTTATTTTACAGCATGTCACTGTATACTGCTAAATGTATGGATATTAATCTTGAAAATGTTCAACATTTAAATGATTTAAGGCAGACAGGTTATTGTGAAATTAAACTGTGAAGTAAGTTTTCCTATTCAAAAGACACAGACCAACAAACCCAACTATTTATATATCTGTCTGCTGACAATAAAGCTTTTGAAAACTGTGAGAATGTATAGGTAAAGGCAAATTAAATGAACAGCCAAATGGATGAACTTGTTAGTTAGGTTATCATGAAAGCCATTTGCTTGAGTGCCATATTGAAATAAAGTTATTAGAGAGTAGCTCTTGGCATTTTTATTTCAGTGAATACAAAAAAAAATGTTTATGTCATACATCTTCAGGTGAAGTCTTGAGAGCTAAAGAGTGTATGTAACAAAAACATAAACCAAACCTTTAATGTTGGAGATAGTAATAAAAACAATAGCTCATTGAAAATGATGGGTTTTGCAGATCTGCATCATTAAAAGATAAATTCAAAGATACAACAACTTAAAACGAATGAAAAAGCAACAACTTTAGAAACAGAAACAGGTTTAATGGTATGGTTTATTGTCTAAAATTTCAGCAGCCTGACATTTATAATGAAGATGAAAAACCACAAGAGACAGGTCAGGTCAGCAAGTGATGCAACACAAATTTATTGTTTTAATTGTTAAAAAACCAACATTTGATTTTCACTGCACATAAAGTTTGACTTTTAAACAACAGTCCATAAAGTAGTGGGTGTTACACTTTCCTCATGTACAAAGAAAAACAAAAGACTACATAGCCTGAGCTGGGTTAACAGGTATTAATTTCACTTCATTTTTGGCAGCAATTACAAAGCATGCTACTAACATTGTTGTGAGGTTCATATTGTGGTGTATGTCAAGTTAGACTTTAAGCAACCTTTAACTCATAGACAGTACATGCCCTGAGGGTTTATCTCTAAAATATTATTACCTCAAAAAATGTTGCTTTAAGGCTTTCAAATTGTTATCCCCTTCAACTTTTAGATAACTTCAAGGACTTAGGGAAATTACATGATGCACCTTCTGACGTCAATAACAAGGGTGTACACTTCGAAAGGGAACATATTTACTTTCGTTTGCTTTCACTTATAAAGGCTGAAGGTGTTTCACAACCTCCAGGAAACAAACACTGAAAGAGACACACTGTCCTAGCCTTAATACAGTCATGTGGGTCAGTAGTTCAAAAACAATTTATGACTAAAATTTAGGATAAATGAGCAGCAATGACTAAGGTCATGGTTGTGTCACATGTTCAGCAAAAGCTAACTATTTTCTCCCTAAAAGAACATGTATAATGTCACACACATATCCAGTGAGGATTAGGTAACCTTACGGCAGACATCACATAAAAAATGGTTACGGTGCTAAGACTGCCAGATGTTATATCCTTGTGTTAAAAGTGAACATACATAAACAGAGGTGTTTTGCCTGACATTGATGGAGGCACAAATCTTGAAAATACATCACTTTGTTATTGTCTGCTTAAGCTCACGAGTGCATTTGATAGAAAGCTGTGTGAGCAAGTATTTCTCATATTTTAGAGAAAGACAGCTGTGAAACAGCAAGGTGGACACACTGGTATCAGTCTCTTACATAGTATATCCACAAAAAAGGAAAACTTATTCTCTCTTTACATTAGGTCTACAAATTTGTGCATCTAAAATGTAAAAAAAGGCAGCCAGCTTGTGTTTCATATTTTAAGCGATAGGAACAAATGGAAAACAAGCAAAGATTTAATACTTAATTTATCTATACATTTATACGCTGATAATTATCTTTACATTAAGAGCTCAAAGGGTATTAATTTTATAATCACAGCTCCACATTCTTAAAAATAAACCTGTTATTACCTTTTCGTGCAGTGACAGTTATCTTTATAAAGCCAACTTTATTGAAGTTATGAAGATATCTTATAGTTAGCCCACACTTTTTGCTAAGCAAGTTCACAGATGCGTAATCCAAGCAATTAATACTTATGTTTCAAAACTGAAATGGTTTTTTTCTTAAATCAGTGAAATTTGGATGCTACCTCTAATTTTCATGAATGAAAAAAAATAAGATGAAAATATTTATTTTGGTGTATAACTGTTGAGGAACATTTGAGCAAAGAGTTTTTATTTATACAGTAGTAGCTTTAGTTTAAAACCTACTTGTGCTCTTGTCAGAAAAGAATGAGTTTTGCTGGTAACAACCCAGAGAGACTGTGGCTAAAGGCCGTTAGCAATATGGTAGAGTATTAAGGCAAAATTATCAGAAGAACAGAGGAGATCATCACGCAAGCTTCAGATACTCAAGCCAGAAGATGTCAAATAGTTTATCACTGAAATGCACTGCCTATGCACATATATGATCTCTGCGAGCACTTGCACAGCATTTGTCTGCATGGCTTATTTGCGTATGAGTGTATCTTTGGAGCCTGCAGGCTTTGCAAGTGAAAATGATTGAGTGTATGCAAAAACAGACTGATTAGCTCTCCTGTGCTTAATAGCTCTCTAGTTTGATAGTTTCACCTGATCAGTTGCAAGTAGTATTTTTTATTATTATTATTATTATTATTATTATTTTTTTTTTTTTGTCTGTGGATGGGCGTACATTGTCCCTATGTGTCCTAGAACATAGGACACCACTTTTCCCCAAAGCTAGCAACTCCAAACAGCGAACAAAAAGTTAACATTTAATTTTTTAAGCATGAGTTCTTGCTTACCAATAGTCATACCAAGATGTAACCAGAAATTCACCATTGGTTTGCTAATGATACAGGTCTGCAGCTGCTGTTGCTAAACACGTCATGAGAGGGCAACCTGTTGAAAATCAAAAGTTTACTACATTTGTCCTCTCATTTTGGTCCTTTGTTGTGAAAGTATATATCATTCTACAATAATTTGTTTGAGGAAAAATGGAAAACAATGATGAACTCAGCCTCAGCAAAATTGTTCTCACGAGTAGACTAATGTTGCATGCAGCTGCTGAAAGAGCTCATGTAATCAGAGAAATGGAACAGAAGTTAAAATGGCCATCCATATACTGCACATGGGATGATGCACTTGTGGACTTGCATTCAGGGCTCGACTGCATCCTCAGCTCTACTGAAACCTTGACTGAAAATCTTACGATCTGGTAAGTTTTGGCATCACAACGGTGATATATATTTCCCAATTGTCATTTGAAAACAGGTTATAAATGCTATATGTTATAAATAAACTCTTTTTTTGTACATGCACGGTAGTGTCATAATTTGAAGCATATGTATGTATGTATGTATGTATGTATGTATGTATGTATGTACGTATGTATGTATGTATGTATGTATGTATGTATGTATGTATGTATGTATGTATGTATGTAAATAAATATATAAGCCATTGTCTGAGTTTGACTTACACTTATGATATGGACACAATTTTAAATTTGTGTTTTCATTGTTGCTTCATATTTATACGCATTGAATGTTCAGTTACACTCTATAGTTCAATGTTTATTTATGCCTGCCTTTGTTTGGTTTTGTTGTCCCTGTTTTAAACTGTGTCTATTTCTGTCTTCCTGGAAATTGTTCTTGGAACAGTGTGTTTACATTGAGAGCAAATTGAAACCAGAGTCAAATTCCTACCACGCGTTTGCTTACTTTGTCACTAAGTTGAGGTTCAAACATGACAGCGCATTTCTTCAAAAAAGGCTTTAAACATTTAAGTTGGTATTATTTTGAAAATATCAGTTTATCATAGTGCAGACAGCGAACAAAAATATACAAATGTTGCTTCTTTAATCCTGTACTCTTTAACGCTGGTAATATGTTCAGACAATGTAAGCGAACGCACGACAAAAGTAATTTCTACAAAATAAGTTAAGCAATGATACATTAATGTCGTAGTAGTTCACTTTCACGCTCGCTTGTATTTCTACATGCGGGCGTGGAAGTCCAGTAAGTTTCGAAAGCATTACACCAATATTGTTTACCAAATTCAGAAAAAAACAGCCCTGTCCACAAAAGCGGATTTTTGTTTTACCGTCCCTCACTGCAACAGTAATCCGTCTCAGCGAACGTCTTATCGGGTACAGAGTGCTTTATTACGGTGCTTACACTTCCCGTGCAGGCAGCAGGCAGACAGGCAGACAGGCTAGGCTGGGCTCGTACATACACAGCAGTGTTGATACGTGCTGTCAGCTGAGTGGAGAGAACAGCCTGCTGCGGTACAGGCTGTTCCCGGCCCGGCTCGGCACGGAACGGGTTACAGGTCAGGGTGTCTATTGGAACACAGTGTTCTCATCAGCAGCGGCAGCGGTACAGCTACAGTACAGCCGGAACATTGTGTTACTTTGTGGCTGCTTTCCAAGACCTGCCCCTCAATTTTACACTAAACACCCTCCCACAACTCTACTCTATTCTCTCTCTCTCCTCTCTGTCACTGTCTGCCTCTCTCTCTCTCTCTCTCCAGTGTCATTTTCAAGTCTGAGATCCATGTGGCTACTTCACCGGCACGGTTATCGTCACCAGAGGGGATAGGAGATAAAAGGGGGGTTTGGAAAAAAAAAACAAAAAGGACAAAAACAGCGCTACATAGTGAGCACATGGGCAGAACATTTAGTACCCTGGATGGTATGAGATGAGAGGGTGGGCTTGATTTAGGAGGACGCAGTTCACAATTTACCGACCGAATTTCCAGCCGGTGATTTTCTGGGGGACTACACACACACAAAAAGAATCCCAAGGTAATGTGATTTTTATTCATTTATGACATTTTATTCTGCTTTTTATTTAGCAGTTAGTTAAGACATTGTGTCTACCGGCTTCCTGATGCTCTGTGCTCACGTCTGGCCAAGTTAAAGGGACACTTGTTATGCATCATAAAGAGGGCTTATACTGTGTAGATCTATATTACCCAAAAATCACTTTGCCTAACATGGCTTTAGGGATAAATTAAAAAAAGAAAAAAACAACTAACAAAAAATAACAAGCTTTCCAATTGTGGGTGCTCTGCTTCAAAGGTGTTCAAGGGTGGATGTTGAATTTGCCACTCCGTGGGGGCATTTGAGGATACACTCAGCGGTATCTCAGTCAGTATGCTCTGGTAAATAAGGGTTGATAAGAATCCATGTGTAAGCCCGGTTAGAGGTGAGACAGTGTGTGTTAATGTGGCACTTCGCTGTAGCTGCTATGGATGTGGATGGAGACAACACTTTACATGCAGAGCCCCTTTAGGCTCAGGAGTATGTCTCAGTAAATTAGGCTGCCTAGCCCTCTTTTGTGAGAAAGTAACATGAAGCATGTTCATCCTTTGTTGATTTGTACCCACCTGGGCCAATGCTACACAGTAGATTCAGAATCGCCTTACTAAAATTAAATGGCTGTCATGATACAAATCTTCATATTTAGATGTTTGTGAAATAGAAATGGGCTCATTGACAAGGACACAATCTGAGAAAATTGTCTTGATCATGATAGCCCTAAGGGATATCTCCCAGTGGAGACAAATAACTTCTTATCCTGATGCAGTAACTTAAATATAAAACGGTTATTTTCATTAACCTCATATAAACAACAAAACTTCACATTTAAAGCTCAAACAAAGCAAATCCTTACCAAAATGACATCATTTCCAAAGAAAGTGATGACCTTTGGGAAAAATCTAACAATTTTTTTTTATATAAAAGCACTGTGTTGTGTTTGCTCTTGAATTAAGTGTATGTCTATATTTGAAAAGAGAAGAAAGTCCCATGTGAGATACCTCTGCGGCTGAGGGTTTCAGTCTCTGGGTTCATGATGTACACTATGTGCTCACATGTTCATATATGAATCAGCAGCAGCAGAACACGGATGTGAGACAGAATGTACAGATACCCTGTGTGCGTCTGTGGATGTGGTCTTTGCCTCATTGTGATCTGTTCCTGCATTCCTGTGCAGGGTATCTCAGCTTAGGTGAAGCCTTCATACCATTTATCTGTGTCTGAACTATTCACAGTTAGTCCTGCTCTTCACTGTTTCTTATAGATTAATTGGTTCATATAGGAAAGATGAAGTAACATGGAGGAGGAAATGTATAGTTTTCTATTAGGCCAATGTAAATTAAGTGATGAAGACAATTTTTTAAAATGCAGTTAGTCTACTCATTTGATCAGAAACTAATTGTTGTCTCAATGTTAACATAAGGTGCGTGTCAATTGGTATAATTGCATGATTCATATCTTTCTTTTTTCATTCAAGAATTCAAGCTGTGTTGTACGTGAGGGGGTCTCAGATTGGTGAGCACCATCAGGCTTTGCCAGCAGGGAACAGTGAATAGAAGGAACATTGTGTTCAGATACACACACACATGCACATACACACACTCACATGCACACACATACAGCAAGTCACTTCTGAAATAAAACGCATAAAATTAAAAAGTCACGGACAATGTGCTGGTTCCAAGAGGTTAGACATTTTGTCCCGTGCTTATGCTGAAGAGTTCAGTAAACGAACACTTGATCCCCCCCTGACAGTGACACAACTATCAGAATGAACTGTGCAGACAGAGAGGACAAATAATTATGGGATTTACCTTGTGGGTCATGCACATGGTGACTGATCTTTTTCAGTCTCAGAGAATGAGGTCATATCTTGATCAATATCCAGCACAGTGAGCTTTTCCTTGAGTATCTGCAGGCTCTCTGTGGACTTAGCCACTACGGACAGGATGTCCAGATATTTGCACATGGTCATCACTAGCATCTTGGATGCCCTGAAAGTGAAAACAGGCCAAGTGCTGGAAAACTTCTGGGTAATAAATGCAGGGAATCAGAGCAGCCGTTTTGCACTCTTGTAATGCCCTAGAGCAAAGTTTGCAGCCTCAAATAATCTCTGTGGAAATGTGAAATATACCTCTTATAATGTTGTGTTTCCCTGTAAAATATACACACCCACATATAAAAAAACTCAAATCACGTTAACTTCCACTATAAATTTGAAGATATAATGCTGTTATGATACTGTTATGAATACATTTCCACAAACTGATTCCTTATGCTGACAAGTAATAATCTGTCTGCAACATCCACACATTAACTAATGTTTCACAGAGTCTGTCGTGTGGACCTTAAGTGAGGTTAAAAAATACTGTAATGTTTGTTTTTCAAGAGTTTTAACAGCAACATTCAGTGTCTCGTAAAACTGGAGTACTTATTTTTCCTGTACTAAATATAGTTTAAAATGAAAGTATCTTTTTTGTCCGTAGTGTCTAACGATACTTCAAGTCTTGAGAAGCACAAGCTATTCTCGATGATCAAAGTAACTTGTGCAAAGTAAGTTGTGGATGGTCTGATATGACATGAGACTTCACACTCTTGCAAAAAGTCCATACATTAGTAACACCACACCACACCAGAGTCCCCAGACAGCTGTGAGCTGCTGCCATTCAAGCAAGTGTTAACAACTCAGCTGTTTCATGTGATAATAATCGCCAATAGTGTGTTTGCCAACATGATTAACATAGCTAACTAGCTCTTTTCATTGTCCTCAAACAATGTCAAGATTATGGGGCCAGGGTGGCCTGAACCTGCCCGGAGCTATTTGTATTGTGGTGGTAACAATAACTTCTGACATGGGCAGCTGCTACGATGAGAGAGGCAGATGAAGAAAGAAAAAGCTGCTGTGGGTTTTACGAGTCTTGCAAAGCTGCAGGTGTTTTGATGGTACAGAGGTGTGATGCAATTTATCCATGAGAAATAGTGCTGTTAAAAAGTCAAACAAATCTTAAAAAAGGGGTTAATTGGATATAAAGGCAGAGGTCAAATGCTGTTAAAACCATAATAACCATAACATTCATATATCCTGGTAACAATGAGAGTGGTACATCCATACGTCTGAAATCTAGTGTGTACACTGTGTACTGTGCCTGTGCTTGTGTCTGTAATGTACTTATTATACTTCATTGCCTCAGTACTCATGTCTTCTTTGTTATATGACATGAACTAAATAAGAAAACAAGTATGAAAGTACGCCAGTGACCAAGCAGACAAGATCTCAAAAAGGTCTTATCTGAGCTCAGCACACAAGGTCAGAAGAACAGACAGTATGTACCCTTAAGTAGAAGAGTAGCATCTGTCTGTCGTAATATTACAACCTGTCTTGTTACAGACATAGAAAGCCACTACATGACTGTGATGACACAGACTTAGCAGCACACTGTGTGAGCCTGGACACAACCTCAATGCCAGCAAGAAGACTCGGGTTCAAATATTTGTTACACAATTAAGAGTCAAAATACCTGAGCAAGGTTTAGCCGTGCTGCACATTTCACAGGAAATGTAGATGTTATTTATAGACCAACAAAGAACACAGAGATTGATAAACAAATACTCAGGGATACACGGTACTTGGTCAGGGCAGTGGATGTTACAAAATAAAACGAAGGAAGGAAGCACACACTGCTGCTTTCCATATGTTTATGGTGATGCAATTTTTTCATGTGCAGGGATTCAGACAAAATGCAGTTCAGTTACAAACCGCAGAGCAGCGAAATACCACTCATACAGATGGAACCAACATTAATGTGGCTTTTTCTGTAGAAATAGATCCACTGCAGAACATTGCCCTCGAACATATGAACTTGTGAAGCTGAAAGTGATATAATGTGGACAGAAATGTAGAGGTTTAGACAAACATATTACCTTCTCCAAACTACAGTGATCTTTTTCTGTTCAGCCTAAAAAAAAAGAAGATTTTTAGCTTTTTATTTCCCCTTGTTGTCTCTGTGAAAATACATGTTTATTGTAGATGTTTATTTATAGCCCACAGATTACTTGAACATGGCCTTGTGTGTTGAAATTTCCTACAGTGCGACTGGGTGATGTGCATATGGAGAAATGACCACTGATCAGGATCTACCTATGGACGGCCAGTCGGCCACAGCCGTGTTTGCTGCAAAGGGCATTGACGTAACAGCTAACAAGGACAAAGGAGTTATCAAGGTAAAGACTCTCATTGCTTTTACTGTTTTGTATTTTTCTGTGGGTGTTCAGACATCAGTGAGGGTCACTTAATGACTCTCACTGATGTCCATGATTTTTCTCACTCCACAGTCTCTCCTAATCCTATTTCCTCTCTTTATTCTCTGACAGAAAGGTTTTTCAGTCTAATTGGAAGCTTGTCTGTGTGTTTGCAGGTTGTGAAGCGTTCCGGCCTGGATGGAGACAGGCCGATGATTGGGGACAGAGTAACTGTTCACTACACTGGGAAACTTCTCACTGGGAAGAAATTTGACTGCAGTCGAGACCGCAAAGAACCTTTTTGCTTCAATGTGGGCAAAGGTAGGCATCAACGTCTGCCAAACCTGCTGGTGCTCTCTCTCAGTGTAAGAAGTTTATTAAGTATTGAAAGTATTGCTTATTTATTAGTGATTAGAACCCATGGGTTATAGTCTGATGATAACATTTCTTCTTAGAGCAACAGTCTTTAAGGATTTTCAGTGCTTCAGAATAATAATAAAAAAAACTCTCTGCAAAACAGGGTGACCATACTTCTTCTTTTGCCCAGACATGTCCTTCTTTTTGAATGTAAAATTGTGTCATGGTAGATTTTATAGAATTTCCTAAAATGCTGGGGTTTTGCCCAGCTTGTTCTATAGACTATTTGTATTTATAGTTAAGTGCTGCACAAGGTCTTGGCATTATTCTGATGTACTTACCTGTCAAGAGCATGCATGCTGCATGCATCATGGTGCAAAAAAAACCAAAACATTGCACACATCTCTCAGCTCAAAACAGAAAACATGCTCTGACCGCCTGCAATATGTTCTCAGACAGATAATACTGAAGCATAAATACACTTTTACGTATGAACTGGAGAAAAAGCACCCCTCCTTTCATCATGTCCATGACTAGTGGGAAACATCGTCTGCAAAGGTTCTTTCAGAGCCTTTATTTACTCAAATGCCTCAAATTAGTTTAAATTAATTAAAATTTGACTAAGATTTTGAAACCTTGTTCATATTTTTGCATAGGAAAAGTGCATATGGAGAATACCTTTCTTTTCTGACTATATAAGCATGTTGCGAGGCATTGTTTATGTTAACTTTATGGAAAATTTTGACTTTAAGCAGAAAAGGATTTTTTTCAATAAACATGTGCTTTTTAAAAGTATTTGGTCATCTTTGAGTGTTTGGATATTTCTGCAGTGTCCCCAAGAGGCTAAATAGGGTGTCTACTTTTTCAGAATATGGTCACCATATACAAAAAGAGAAGGAAAGTGCCTCAGTGGAGTGGAGATGTGACACTCAGTTATATAAATGGAATAAGATTAGACAGGTGTGTAAGATTAGAAATGAATAGAACCTGTGTTAATTGTTTTGCCGCCTACGCAATGGGCTAACAATATTGGAGTTAGTGTAGAGACACAGTGTTCAGTTGCATTTAAATATGTTTTTCTGCTTTAGTGTGTAAAGTAAAGACAAGTTAAATGAAGTCAAGTTCTTTGCTTTTCCTTTTGAACCATAAACAAATTCGCAGTGTGATGAAAAGTTGTCTTCCAGGCACAACAATACATCGCAAATAGAACTGGAGACATGAGGTTGGGGTTTGTATCATAGCTCATGTGACCACTTCAGTTGTCCACATGCACAGTTTCTAGTGTTTAGCCAAAGCCTGTTATGACGCTCACAGATGCTACGTTTCGGCCTTAAGACAAAAAACAGAGCATTTTTGATTCTAATTATGCTCTCATATGCCTTGAAGCTCTGCATTTATAAACATTGTCTGTTTACAGGGATTAAGAGTCAGATGAGAAGATTGAAACCTGGCTCATGTCTGTTAAATATGAAGCAATAGCCAGAGGATAGTTAGCTTGAACATGGGAAAAACAGCTACAGCTAGCTGAATCTGCTCAACAACAGAACCAGCATGTCTATAGCTGCCAATTTAATATACTCTATCTCATTTATTTGATTCATAAGAAAACAAACTGTGAAAACAACAATTTCGGGATTCATATGGGGATTGTGTGATAATTTGCCAGGCTTTTTTTTGCCTGGGAGCAATAACTTCTTGGAAACAAGGAGAAGCCCAGAAAATGACTCCTTGTAAAACCCCAGCATGAGGCTGTCATGCTTTGTTTTTCTACAAAGTACTCAAAATTAATTTAACTTGTTTATTAATCATGTGCTGTTGGGAAAATTTCATTTCCTTTCAGGACAAGCTGTGGCTGTCCCTCTTTGGTTTTCCACTTTATGCTAAAACTCTTCCTACTAGAGCTTTATGCTAAATCAGCAAAGTGTCCTTATTGAAATCTTGACACAAAAGTGCTCATGTGTGCCGCTAAAGTTGAACAAACTATTACTTGAAAGCCTCTTTTTCAGATGTATCTATTGAATAATGTGTAAGCCAGTGTCATATGTCATTAACAGCATTTCCAACTGTTTTCCGTCATGCTCTATCTCTTCACAGGGCAAGTCCTGAAAGCCTGGGATATTGGCGTGTTGGCCATGCAGAGAGGGGAAGTGTGCACGCTACTGTGCAAACCTGAATATGCTTATGGGACTGCTGGTAACCCCGACAAGATTCCTCCAAATTCTCCAGTACTGTTTGAGGTAAATGCGCTTGTGTGTGCACCAACTCTACATCACACCATGGGACCCTGATATTTTAAGAGCATGTGTCAGTCTCCACAGCAAGAGCTCCCTGCTTGTAAAATTAACTGGTTTGTCTATTTTAATCCCTTTCAGTCAAGCAGCCAGAAAATACAGTGCAGTCCTCACTCGTACCCACTTCTTTTGAGCTCAGCAGGGGGACAATTCAATGCTCCTCTGTCCCCTATAATCAATGATGATTATCGGCCTATTCTGGGAGAAATCCAAAGAGATTTGACCAGCTGCCGTGCTTTATACTTTGCTCCCTGTGGACACAACTTAATCAGAAACATGATGTTCTTTTTACATTTGTTCAGTCAGTGGTCCATTTTTATCTGTGCCAAGAATAATCTTAACTGTGGCAGGTGCTACCAAGGAAGTCAGGTACTATACGTATATTGACCTCTTACATTATTTATTCCCATGTGTTTGTATTTCAGAGCAAAAACCTGTATGTATTTTAATTTTTCATTCTCAAAAGCAACACCTATGTCCCAAAAATAGACATAGCTTTAACTAGATTTAACAAGTATAATCCGTTTGCGAATATTTCCAAAAGGTTTTCAACACATTCTATTGCAGCTGTATGCACACATGGTGATTATTCTTTGTCAACAACTTTGATTCCTCATTTGTTAATCCATGAGGAGAGGTTGCTGTACAAATAGATCATGAATGGCATTTGTAGCAAAGCTTAGCAAAAAAGTAACCATCTTAAAAACAAAATAAATGTCTCAACTCTTTATGTCAAAACCATGAAACGAGCCTACATTAGACTTTTAACAGGTGAATATTTCTAGTGCTTGTAAGCTTGTAGGGTACTTTAATATTGATTGAATCACATCCTCTTTTTGTCACCCTCATTGATCTACTCCCTCTGATGTTTCTATAAACTCATTTTTTACCTGCTATACCCTTTTATCTACCCATCCATCCATCCATTATTTATTTATTGAAAAAACAATCTTTGAAAAGACCAAGTAGTGTCCAAAATCAGGAGATGTATTTCTCTAAGTTTATATAAATGGGTGTGAAATAAAGAAAGGTTCACCTTTAATGAAATGCCCCTGTGGACTTCTACCCATTACCTCCCTGCTCAAATTGTCTGTACAAGTTAAACAATGGCTTTAAGATGGAAAACACTCTATTTTTTCTGTCTTTTGTTGGACCTTTATGTCTATGCTGGACTGCAGTGATGTCTGGTACATACACGCCTCTTCACAGAGCTTACATGCTCTAGACTCTGTATGATATGGCACTGAGATTCGTCACCAGCTTTAAAGCCTTCACTTATTGTCATGTACTGTATGGAGATTTTGGTTTGTCTGCTCTGTCAGCAAACACACCTGAGATCTTAATAAGAGTGTTTTAGGTCTGCTTATTTCTTAAACCACATTTTCATTATCAGAAGCATTCAGGAACTTAAACTCTGATCATAGGACCTTTTATTTATGCTAAACAGACTGGTAATAGGACTGCAAAGTGGTGCAGTGGTTAGCGATGCTGCCTCAAGTTTGGATACCGGTTTGGGCAAGGTGGACCTTTCTGTTTGGAGTTTGCATGTAGTCTCTGCGCATGTGTGGGTTCCCCCCTGAATGCTCGTGCTTCCTCCCATAGTCCCAAAAACATGCTCACCAGGTTAAATGGTGACTCTAAATTGTCTGTATGTGTAAGCGTGGGGTGAGGTTGCCTGTTTCTGTGTGACAGCCTTGCGGTTGACTAGCTACCAGTCCATGGCAATTTGTACCCTGCTTCTTGCCTCAGACCACTGGGATAGGCCCCACAACCCTGAACAGGATTAGCAGTAGCAGAATAATGGATGAAAATGATAGTAACCTAAAGGAGGTGCTGAATAATATGGAGGTAAACACATCAGGCTTCAGGTGTCTGCTCCATGACTTTGACCGATTCATTCAAACATTTCCTGATTTATTCTGTTACCTCATAGATTTCTAGAATATTTCAAAGACATTTATTTGTTATAATGTATCCCTTTTCTTTTTGTTTGAAACTTTGTGCTGCTTTTTAGCTTGGCCAGGATGCTTTTAAGAGTTAGAATGTTAATCTCAATTAGTTGGTGTCCTTGTCTAACACTTATCCAACTACATTGGTGACCGGCACCAAAAAAATGCCATACAGAATGAACCATTTTGTTGCTAAAATCGTACTTTTTTTTGAAGAACACACAAGGGGATGTTTGTTGATATAAATCATTTCTAAATTCATGAGGCACCTCTTCACAGGAGCTTTATAAACAACCTGGTTGAATTTTTTTTTCTGGGTGAAAGCATAATTTAGCCTCATTTGAAGGTAATAATTGCCTCATTATTGTCACACAAAGTGAGATAATGTCAGAATTAAATAGAAAAGTAGCTTTTAATTTGGATTTTTTTTTAACTGTGCGTTGATCTTAGCTGATCAAGCCAAAAAAGCAATGAAGTTTAATGTGTATGTTTTGTTGCAAAGTCACCACTGCTTCATCTTTAGTCATTATTTCTTTTTTTTATTGCTATGACTCCTACTTGTTTTTCGTTATGTTCTGCCTTTTTCCTCCCACACCTACTGAAGCACCACACGCCAAGTTTAGCTGAGCTGTAATTTTGTTCTCTGCTTTATACCCCTGTTTGTGCCGTGCAATGATAACATGAACGTTTTCAACCTAACAGATGGAGCTACTCAAGTTTGAAGGAGAAGTGCTCACGGATGATGGCGGCATCTTAAGAAGAATAAAGGTCAAAGGGGATGGTTACACTAACCCAAATGATGGTGCGAGTGTTGATGGTAAGGAGGTTTCTTTTTGTACTCTAACAGGACAAATAAGTTTGGAAAGTAGCATCAAGTAATGATCTGTGTGCTATGATTTTGTGTCACAGTGCACCTGGAAGGCAGGTGTGGAGGTCGTTTGTTTGACTGCAGAGACGTGAGCTTTATTGTGGGTGAGGCTGAGGATAAAGGTGTTCCTCTTGGAGTTGACCGGGCCATGGACAAAATGCAGAAAGGAGAGTGCTGTGTACTTTCCATACAACCAAAGTAAGTAAGCAAAAGATTGTAAGTCACTTTTACTTCTTTTGCTCTGTCATTGCAGGTACAATGAGTAGTTTGAGTGTGGGATTGCTCTCAGGTTATTTTGGCAGTGTTCTTGCTGTGTCCTCATGTGGCCTTTATTATAGCAATTATGACAAATTACATCCTCCAGGAACTTAAAAGCTCATGGGAGGTAAAGTAGGCTTCCTGTCAGATGATGATTTATCTGGGTGGTTTAATATGCAGTCTTTCATCTCTCCAGTGTCTTGATACAGGGTTTGGAAGGCAAAGAGATTTTTTATATTTAGAAAAATCAGAATATATTTGAATCCTGATTTCAGCCACAACTCCTGAAATGTTATAAATCTTACCAGAGAACCTGTTTCTTGTACTAATCAAATGAGTTAAACTAAAAACACTGAATTAATATCTAATATATGCATATGTGACTCAGTGCAATGTCATATAAAGCTATAAGTATATTTTTTGCTGTTTATAGACCTTTTTGGTATCAGTCATGCCACGCTGTGAGAGTTTCAAGCCGAGGAAGACAGAGAACAGTTGTACTGGTTCAGCTGAAAGGGGCGCAGCTCTGTTTTTAAGCAGCGTTGGTGAAATACCTCTTTGTGCAGCACCTTTAGTGTTGTAACTTTCTGGATTAGTTTTAGGAGCAAAAATTTCTGTATGTCTTTGAACGTACACAAGTTCAAGATTAACGATGCACATCCAGAGTCAGTCAAACCCTGATGGAGATGTCAGACATTTGTAAACAATGTAATTCTGATTGTAAAATTTCTTGATAACTTTTTTAGTTATAAATAAGTAAATGTATGTGCTTTTCTGAAACACAGAGACAATATTTCAGAGAAATTTAAATTGCATCCCTAACAGCACCCCCCCGGTTACACAAAGTATTTTTCACATAAATAAATAGAGAGGAATACTGAGAGATTATAAAAAGAAAGAGAACACAATGTTCTCCCCAAACCACATCATATCTTTCCTGTAACTCAGCCCACACCAGCCCTCCCCATCAGCTTCTCAGGCGAAAGCAAAGTACTCAGAATTCATATTGCAATATTTTCATACTGAGAATTTGTGCTTGTAAATTGTCTGTTGATAGTCAGGTCAAAACAAAATCTAAATTAATTTAAACATTTTGAAGTCGACCCATTCATTATTATCTGTATCCTCTACAGGATCAATTCATCTGGCTTCAGGGGGGGTTTAGTCTAACCCTAAATGATTTATTCCCTGTAAATCATCATGCTTATTCTGCATTTTGTTTAACATTTTTGAACTGACACATATTAATCTCCTGCATTGTCTGTTGTGTTAATTTCAAAAGACTGTTGTATTTTACTTTTGAAATAAATTATCTAATCTATACAAACAGACTCTGTTTTACCTTTAAGTCTTTTAGATCAAGGTTAATTACAAGTTGTATGGACAGGGAGATGTTTTTAAAGGCAGGTAAAAAGGGCAGGAATTGCCTCCTCCCGTGTTTAGACAACATTTTTTCAGATAAAGAATAAAAGAGTTTCAGTTTTGTTAAATGCGAGTGACTTTCACATGTGACAAATACTAAATGAAATGAGTTATTTTGTGCTTGTTTACATTCAATATATCAAAATTAAGTAGAGTCACTTTGTTTCTTGTCAGCTTAATTGAGAATATACTTTAAGGCTCAGGATCTGACAGGTTCTGTCACTTTTTCTCACAGGTATGGCTTTGGAAGTGAAGGTAAACCAGAATTCAAAATTGGTCCAGATCAAGAAATCATATACGAAGTAACGCTCAAAGACTTCAAAAGGGTGAGTGCTTTTTACTTAAAACAAGTAAACATTTGAACTCTGCATGGCTAGATTAGCCTGGATGTGGTTAAAGTAGAGTTTAGCTCCATTTTCCCATGAGAAACAAACAAACTTGAGGACACTGTTCTAGATGTTCTACATAATCATGATGAGATTTGCAACTGTCTGCTAAAATACAACAGCCATTGTGTACTCACTTTCTGTGGCATTTGTGTTTCCATAAAGGTGAAAGAATCCTGGGAAATGGACTTGAATGAGAAGCTGACTCTGGCATCTGGAGTTAAACACAAAGGGAATCATTATTTCAAGGTGCAGTCTCAATACTTACTTTATTTTGGAAGCAAGTATTTTTTTTTTCATGTTAACCTTATTGAACACTATTTTCCACCTTTATTAGGCAGGGCGGTATCATCAGGCTGTCATCCAGTACCAGCGCATTGTTTCCTGGCTAGAAATGGAGTGTGGTACAGGGATAGAGCAGCAGAAAAGGATACAGGACTTTGTTTTGACATCACACCTCAATTTGGCACAGTGTTTCCTGAAAATCAAAGAGTTCTCACAAGTGGTGGAGAACTGTAACAAGGTGAGCCGCAAACCCTGATGGAGTTATCTTGTTTAATTTCACCACACTGACTGTCTGTGGCTGCAGGATGTTCTGGATACTTTTAATACATATTTGTGTTCATTTTGTGTTTAGGTGATAGAACTGGATGAAAACAATGAAAAAGCTTTGTATCGTCGAGGGGGAGCTCGGCTCCTTCGAAACGAGTTCAGCCTGGCCATGGCCGACTTTCAGCAAGTGCTCCAAGTCAACCCCTCGAACCGAGCAGCTCGTGCCCAGATATCCATCTGCCAGAGCAAGATTAAGGAACATCATGAGCAGGACAAGAAGACTTATGCCAACATGTTCCAGAAATTTGCAGAACGGGATGCCAAGGTCTGTTAACTCACTGTTCTTGGCGCAACGTAGAAAAACAGTCGCCCCAATTCCTTGTGTTTTCTTCTTCTCTGCTCTACAATGAATTAGATATTGCAATAACTCTATTAAGCTGGACAAGACAGTTATAACCTTGGATATGACACTTTTTGTTATTAAAAAGTCACACACACACACGCACATATATTCTGATATATTCTGCCTCAAAACAGTTGACAAATCAAATAATTTGAGTTTTATAACCAACCAAATAAAAGCTTGTTCCTAGCAGTTATCCTCAGATGTCCAAAGAATTTAAACAACAAATAGTTGAAAGAGTTAAGCTAGAAAAAACACATTTTTTCCCTCAAAATTCATGATAAAATGCAAATTTTGTTGATGAAGATTGGATTACCATGATGCTTGTCAAATCAGTTCATGCACGCTGGTGAGCAAAGCTGCTGGACTCGTGGTCAGCCATTTTGGGTATCACAGTGAGAGGCATTGAAACAGTTGGGGAGAATTATCCCCCCACTCGTATCCAAATGCCAAAGAAAATGCTATAATTATCCAGGACAAGATTGCCTTTAGTTCAGTGAATTACACTGAAAAGACAGATGGATTAAGTATATGAGGTTTCATTTAGGATTCAGCTGTAAATTGTTCTTTTGTATCGTTCTCTGCAGTGTGATTGCTCCTGTTTACGTCAGTGTGATGCTGACCTCTAGTGTTCAGACAAAGATTTGTTGATTTTTCTCACTGACGCACGTCATCAGATGCAGAAGAGGAAAATATCTAATAAATAAAACCAACTAGGAAAAAAAATCTAATACTTAAGTTCTGCCTGCCCAAAGAGGAACATTTTCACAAAATCAACTGTTCACAGCAGACTGAGACTATCTTTCCATCCACTGAATTAAAAATCATCCATTTTAGTCTCCCTTAGTCATTTCTTCTTCATCTCTGCTCCACAGACTGGCAGGACAAAGAGGAAGCGGGATGAAAGCACGAGGAGCAGCATGAATGGTGAAGTGGGCTCTAAACGACGGCGGAGGAGTCAGGACTGTCCTTCTTATTAACAGCGTTTTAAAAGGGAGTAAAAAAAAAAGCCTCTCCAGGAACTGAGTCGTACAAAGGCTGAAACCTGAATCTCTTTCTCTCAGTACAACCTTACCATTCCTGCATATAAAGCAGAGTTTGAGCAGGGACATTTGCAAACTGAACAGCATTTACCCTGCCACACACAACTGTGCAACTGCCAGGACTAAACTTCCAGTGGATTCAGGTCTGCGGGTTCAGTGGGTTGAAGTTGTCGAACACTTCAAGCCTCAGCTTTTATTCTAAAAACATAATTTATTTTTTCAAAAACACAGACAAATTCCATTTTTGTTGACATCAGGCTACTGTGTAGAGCTGAGATGTACCTCCACAGTGTGTTTCTAATTCCAAAACTGTACTCTGACTTGTATTTTGTATTACGCATTTTCTTGGGCAGCTGCATGCATGTATCATGAGGTGTTTGGGATTCAGACTTGAAACTTTGCAATTTTTTCATGTGCAATATGTACTTTGTTCTAAGTCCTGTTAGATAAGTGGTATTTTTTAATCAAACAAACACAAGTTTGAAAGCTAAATCATCAATGATTTAGCTTTGGTTCACAAAAACAATCATGGTGTAGAAAAGCCAGAAAATAGAAAATGCTTCAAACCATATGTTCAAGATCCACACGAAACTGAATTGTAATTTTCCAATATTGTAATAAATAACTAAAAGAAACATGACATGTAGGAATAGAGCCACAACAAAACATCGACAAACATAATAAAACCATAAAATTTTAGGGATGTGATGATGTGGATGAATTCGTAAATTCCATGACAAAAAAAAGGAAGAGACATTAAAAATTTCAGTGTAACATTTCAACAAATATTTCAGCATTGATAAAAATGATTAGTCATTGAAGACTTCTTCCTCCTTAGATGACACCTTAATTCTTTTAATGTCACAACCACAATCTTGAAATGTTATTTTTCCCCTTGAGGCCCAAGAGCAGAATAAGAAAACAAGCACAAACTACAGATATTAGATTAAACCAAAACATGGTTTAAAATTCAGGCAAATTTACATTTAGCTTCTCAAGTCTGTTGCTACTAACCACTGAAATGATGTAAGATTTATGTGTGACATTGAACTTAGATGTATTAATGCAAACATGTTTGAGAAACCTGAACTGTGGTAAGGGTGCAAATGAAATTCTAATGCAGTCCATCTTTTGTTGAGAAGTAGCTTTATGAAAAAAAGAAAACCACTGTCATGGAGTAAATCATCTGTCAGTGGAGGAATGCATGATAAATTAGAAATGAACACGGCCATAGATAATTGTGTTATATCAACAAGCGGTATCATAGTACAGACATTTATTATAAGAAGCTAGCTTGATAACATCCTTTTAATGGTCGCATTTCTGTTTGATCAACTGGCAGCTGAAAAAATGTTGAAAATATTTTTAAAGCTTAAAGCTCAGCTTTGGTGGATTTTAGTGACTCAAAAATTTCTTCTGTTGCACTTGTTGAACATTTATTTATCTGCTTACTGCATCAACAGCATATCAACACAATCTTCAGCACACACAAAACTTTTCCTCAGCTTTGGAATACATGCAGGATCATTTTACTGGCTGTCATAAAGCTGAGAGAAACTTTCTGCCTAAAGAAGTTGTGAGCATGTTATTTCCTTCGTAATAGACAGAGCTTGTGTGCTCAAGTACATATGACTCTATCAGTGTCAGAGTGGAAAGGGGCTCTAACTGCAGATGAAGCATGATAATCCTACAACAACGATAATGATGATTCTCAACATGTCCAAAAGCTGACATGAATCTTTCAGCTCTGGTCATGTAATCAACTTTACACCTGTATGGATCTTTTTGCCTCAGTTCAGAAAAGATATGTCCTTATTTCACTACATACTTTGTTTGTTTTGATATGTATGAATGATATTGGATAGTGAACAATGCTGCACTTACATGACTGTCAAACCAACACTGTTATCTTTTTACGACATGTCTGGATGAAATCTTGACAATGATCTTGAGATGTTTTAAAAACATTGGTTGGTTCAGAATGAAAACCTCAGCTGTCTTAAATATATATTATGTTAAAAAATCAACTGTGTGAGTGTGTATATGCGAGTGTGTATGTATGTGTGTGTTGATATACTGTATATTGTTATATGTTAGCAAGGTTTTTAAACGGCTTGTTGCTAAGTGTTTTTGAGTACTGCTGGCCCTGAACAGTCAAACTTTTTGTACAGTGGGAATGAGCATGAAGTACTTTTTCTGGCAGTTATGAAATCGTATCCAAGGATTTACTAAATATTTACCCCTCCCCCGAAAAAAGAGCTTAAGGTTCCCAGGCATTCATTATCAAAAAGGGTAAAACCCAAAAATGAGAAGAGCTATTTGAACTATTCTGACATTTAAATACAGCAGTTAAATGCTGGTAGGTCACTAAACAGAAATTAGTTTTATTAGAAGTGTTTTGTCATTTGAAATGTTTACATTTGTTCAAAAGATTCTTGCATTGTAGAAAAATCATGATCAATATTTTCAACTTGCAAAATGCAAAAAGAAGTTTTACAAACAAAAAAAGGTACCTTTGTTCATGTCTTCTTTGTTTATTTTTTAATTTCCTTTTTTGGCACTTTGAAGCATTAAATAAATTCAAGAGATTACATTGCAAAAGAAGTTGTGTCTTTTAAGCTTCCGGCCAATATCTGAGAGTGTTGTTCTTAAATTGATGGGGTTGCATTTGAAAGTAGATATATCAATGTGAAAATGAATCAATGTAGTTGCTAACTGTTTATTTTGTCCCAGAAACATCTTAAAACCCAAGGAAAAAAAAAATAATGATCAACCACTTTATTAATTCCCATTAACAAAATTCTTATGGATAACATTTTAGAATGGCACATTGTTTAATATGATGGAACAAAATGGATTAATAAAATAAACAATCTCAGAGACAGTTTTGAAATTCAGAAAATCACCCAAATACTAACCACAATGAAACATGAGCTAAGTAGTCATTCATAGTGTACAGATATTTACATGACAGCATGTGTTAACATCAAATGTCACATTATGGGTTTAAACACAATTACAGCCACAATTAAAAAAAAAAAAAAAAAAAAAAAAAAAAAAAAAAAAAAAAAAAAAAAAAAAAAAAAAAAAAAAAAAAAAAAAAAAAAAAAAAAAAAAAAAAATAGATCAAGTTGAAAGAAGTCATACAGCATTCATAAGTTGTTGAAATATCAAACTTTTATGAAACATAAGACGATAGAAATCGATAAAAACCTTAACTGTAACAGTTGCTAAATTAGTAGTAACTATAAAACTGTCATGAAGCCAGGCGACACAAAAATATATTCTTTCTTGCTGGGACAGTTGAATGTAACAGTCAGCAAGTTTAACGCTGTGTTCTTCCTAAGCACCCAGTGCTTCTGTTGACACAAACCAACTTACTGGTATTATCAGTTTATTTACAACCAAACATGTTTGTTAGTGTTGATATGTCTCTACCTGTGTGGCAGGTTTGTGCCCTTTTTTATACTGCAGAAACATCATGGTGTAGGACAGCATGGTGGCTCTGCTGGCTAAGGTGCATGCAATGTCCAAAGTTTCATTCGGCACATTTATGTGGATAGCTCATATGTGTCCCATCTAACAACTATCTTTGCCTCAGCATAATTTGTATTGACAGTGACTTAAAAGTGACCTAAGTGGCTGTATGGCTTATTTGGCTGGAGTTTCTGTCTCCTTTTCATTGAATTACTTAAAGGCATGATTGAACAAAATAAAGTGATGCTTCCTTACAGTATGAAATATCTAAAATGATCAAATATCAGATTGATTTCTAGCTGAACAATCATTTCATTGATATTTCATTTGATAAGGTTTGATCAAATTTATAAACAAAGGTCCCCTTCACCAAACTCTTATTTCCTTATTTTAACCCCTTTAGCCCTTTTAAACCACATTAAGAAAGGATAGCCAGGCACACAGGAAATGTTCAAAATCGGGTTAACATACAGTCACAGGCGAGGTCAGGGGTCGAGCCTGCAGCTGCTGTAATGAGGACACCCGCTGTGTTTTAAGTGCTGGTCAAATCTGGGGCCCCCTCTATCATATCCTTGATAATACTTCTTTTGAGTCAATGATCCAACTTTTTTATGCTTCTTGTAACAAATTTGCTGTGAAATGACAACAGTTTCTCTAGTGTCAATACCAAACTAGGAGGTGACTCACTAACAAAGACAATTCTGCAGTCATCTATTCATGATTTACAGAAAAGTTGAAAGCACATTTCTTAAAAAAAAAAAAACAAAAAAAACAATACGAAGAAAAACATTATAATTTTGAGCATACGGGGCTTTTTAAAGAGCACTTAAGTAATTCTTTGGTTTAATTTGTGACAACCAAAAGCAATACCTATGTTGATAAAAGAAGTCATAAAAAGTCACTGCATTGCTCTGAACGGCCATGACCAGAATGTGGGAAAGGGAGTTGTAGCACTTCAAGGAAATTTTTCTTTTTTTTAAGTGGTGTGTTCGAAATAAACCTGCACCAGTTTGCCTCCAGCTACTGAGACATTATGTTGTCAGGAGATGAAGTCAAGTCGATCAGTTCAAGAGCTTTCTTCTCTGATTTGTTCAAAGGAAGATCCTCAGCCGGGGTACATAAGATGGAGATCCTCTAACATAAAAAATATCAGTGTTATGAAAAATGCCGACACAGCTTGCGAACAAAAGTTGCTCCAATCTAAACATACCCAAAGCTTACCTGTTGAAGTGTACCAGGTGTTCTGCTCACATTGTAAAGCATCCAGAGTGGAACCATGAGTGTAGAGGAGAGAGTGAACCACCAGCCAAGAGTATAACCCCACCATGGATACTCAAGGGTGTTGTTGAACTTCAGAGGAGTGTACTTGATCAAGGAGAAAATAAACGTTCCCTACGCACAGATATGGAGAAAGCCTCAATACTCACAAAACCCCCCCAAAAACAGTTCATGTCTCAAAAGACTGAAGTAACATACTTTATAATCACTAAACAGTATACAATATTACATGCCACTTTTCAAAGGCCAACACAATCTTTATCAGAGGAGTATGTCTGCAGTTAACACATTAAAATAGTTTCATTCAGGCCTCTAGTCCTCAAGTCTTAATTTGCAATATTTTTCTTTTGCAGCTAATGCATTGTTCCCCTAATTAGCTGGAGCCTCCTCTGAATGAAAACAATGAGTTTGTGAGGTTTAGACTTATTCTTGGTGTCATCACCTTTGGTTTCTTAAAGCGATCCGTTCCGAGTGGACTGCAGCGTCCCCTTTCAGCCGGAGAACTCCTGCAAACTTAGTGACTGGTGTACTTGTTTTGAAGGTGAAAGGAGGTCGGATCGTCATTTTAACACTTCTTTTCTTTGTTCAAGACAACCTTTTATCAGATTTAATGCAACAAGGTATTGTCACGAACAATTTAGCCTTCAGCCCATGCTCTATCACTCTGCTGTTAAGCTTTCCTGCATTTCTGTCCCTTTTCTGTAAGAGAGTCCAGCTGCCGTGTCCACTATCATCACTAAATAAATTCAAAAAGTTGTTCTCAGCAGAGAAAAACACAGATTCCTTTTCTTCCCGCTAAACTTCCTCAGCTGGAGAGGCTTGGCCATAGATAATTTGACATGACAATAAATCCGTTCAGCCTGGAAGCTAAAAATTAGCATTTGGACATAACCTGTTTTAGTGCTCGTAACCTAATTTTAAATTGTGGATTATGATTAGGTGTATCTGGATAAGAGACATTTTCAAAATTACTTAGAAAGTCCACACAGTCCCTTTAAGGAGTCCTGTATGTGCTCTAAAATAAATAATGAAATAATCTATTTCATTTTAATTCTTTTTTAACAGGGCTGTAAACATGCTGTGTTTTTGCTATTGCACATGTTGTGTGCATCTCGCCTGATACTGTTGGGCACAGAAACAACTGCAGGTACTTCAGGATGGTTGATGGACATTTTCCATGATGCCCTTCCAGTCTGGAGAAGTATCAACCAGTGCACTGAGCAAACGGCCGATAGGTGAAATATTTTGAAAGAATAACATTTTAGATGGAAAAAACAGGGTTAGCTCGGAGATTAGCGTCGGCGTTAGCCACACTGTTAACTAGTTGAAGAGTCGACACAGCGCATGGTAGTGTAAATGAAGAAAAGAAGGCGCAGATTTTGGCAAATAGAGAAATGTGAAAACTGCATCTTGACAGTGGACATGTGGCACGGGTTGACAATAAACAGCTATGAGCATGAAAACGTGGATTTCTGGAGCAGGAGAAAATTAAAGAGGAAGTTCTTCACAAAGTGCTAACTACATGAAGGTAAGCCAAAACTATTAATGGAGTTATTTCCTTTTTGACATCGTCATTTTGTGTTTTTTAGTTGCTGAAGTTACGTTTTGATATAACTTGGCTGCGCAATGCACATTTTGGTGACGCAGTTAGAAACTTTTTATTTATATAAACACGTGCATCTTTGGGGCAAAGTCTCCCCATTGTTTTTTTAAATTGCTTAATTTTCCTGATATGTGTTGCCAGTCTATTGTGCTTACTATACAGTTCATCTGCTTGGTGATTTGGTATTGAAGATGTTTTGTGATATTTAAAATCTAAACAAGTACTTCTTTCTGTCTGTTTGAGGTTAATAACACAAGGAAAAAAGTTCCAAGAACTGAAAAACAGTTCATGATGATGTGTTAGTTGTAATTGTAGTATATGGTTGGTTAGCCTCTACCTGCAGTTTTCAGAACACATTTTAAGGTGAAGGCCCACTCATGAAGCAACCAGTTTGCAGACTTGTAGCTAAAGCTATGTTCCAAACTAGCTTTGCGCACAGTGCATCTTATATGTATTTATTTATTTATTTATTTATTGACACTGTCTTCACATAGGCTTCAGTTTGTCTTATGAATTCAACTCAGCAGCCAAGCAGAAGACTCTTTCATTTTTAAATTAGTACTACTAGTACCCTCGGAAACATTGTCTCTCATGTGTTAGAGATTTTTCAGTATTAAATCAGTTACTGTAATGTGCTCCTGTGATACCACACAGTGAATAGACAACAGGAGATAAACTGAACACGTGAACTCAAACTTACTCACCATGCATATTACTGGAGTGACATATTTCAAGCAGTGCTTTATCACAGCTATAGGCTTGTATCCAATCATGTCCTCAACATTTTCATAAAACCGGTCCACACCTGTTTTTGAGATGGACACATGGTATTGATCAAATTTAAGATCACATGAAGAAATCACAAAAATTCCTTTTTCTTATTTACTCACCATAAACCCATCCAACACATACAGACTGTAGAGTGGCAAAGAGTAGAAGAGTCATTCCACTGCAGGCATAATAGTCGAACAACTGGAAGATGTAAAGTCCACCCTGTGTCAGACACAAGACCTCAGTTATTCTGCATTTCATATATTCTTCAAATAAGGTGAAATATTGTCACTATACAATTCAATCTTACTTCTGTCACCATGGAAAGGCCTATGAAAAAACTTATGACACATATGCCCAGCAGAAGGAGTTTTCGTCTGTGACCAACATGGAAGAAGGAAGGGTTCATGTCCGAAAATGCTGTTGCCATTGCTTCCAGACCAACAAACTAAAACAAAGAACGCAAAGACTCAAAATAAGTCCTCTGATTTTGCAGATAGTCACACACTTTTTGCACATTTCTGAAATGAGAAATTAAAAAGGACAAAACCGAAATTTATTTGTTATGTGGATAAAACTCTAACCAGCTGAAACCAGGTGCACAAGACACAAAGCTAAACCTCTGACAACTACGACAAGATTGTAAAACAACATATGTATCAAAATGGAAAGAATCCAGCTGTTATTATTTTTAAGTATTCCTGAAAGTTTGAATTAGCTCACCTCACTGTCAAGTCCGAGCAGAATGATCATAACGAAAAAGAAAATTGCCCAAATTTGAGGGAAAGGCATCATGGTGACTGCTCGAGGGTAGGCAATGAAAGCTAAGCCAGGACCTGCATTGGAGATAAAAGTTTGGTCCCAAAATGACTCCATATCAACAGTGACTACAAGTAACTTATTGCTATCCTCATACCAGCACTAATCTAACAAAAAACATTTTCTGTATTCTTACCAGACTCAGCAACTTTTGCTATGTCTGTGTGCTGCTCGTATGCCATAAATCCTAGCACAGAGAAAATGGCAAAGCCAGCGACGAAGCTGGTGCCACTGTTTAGAAGGCACAAGTAATAACAGTCCCTGAAAAATAGAATAAACAGAAACACTTTGTATCCCTTGTTTTATAAAACACAATGAATGTCCATATCATTTTTAAATTAAAATGGGCCTTTTTTAATCTATTATTCTATAGTGTGCCAAGATCAGCCAAGACCAAAAAATCGAACCCCTTTTTTCTTTCAACATATTCTGTAAATGCTAAAAAACACAAATACTCAACTATGTTACCACTAGGAATGTGATACTGTTTTTTTTCATTCAATCCCCCATTCAGGTATACCCAAGTATCTAGGCAAGTGAGACGAAATGGTATTATATTAAAAACTTACTTGTAACAGTCGTTGTTGTACTTATTGTAACTGCCAAGTGCAGTTAGACATCCTATGCAAATAGCATAGGAATAGAATATTTGTGTGCCAGCATCCATCCAAACCTGTAATAGACATCAAACATCTGTTTACAAGATGATGTAACTCTAGTAAGAATGGCATGGTAATGGTTTACTCTTATTGAAGCAAGGGTATGTCCACTAATCATCTGCAATGGAAAATCCAACAAGTTCATGACTCACTGATCCCTTTAATCTCTATAAAACTTTCCTGAAAAGTAGCTTGTGCTGTCAAGCATGAAGTTTTACAACAGCACATCCAGACAGTTTTCTCAGTGCTTCACTTTTTACACAACATAGCCTTGTTCCAAATTAAAGAAATTCATTTTTGGGCTGTTTTAATGTCAAAACATTAAATTTGATTCCATGTCTTGCTTTTTGGATTCAGTATAATAATTCAAATTCAAATTCAGCCCATAGACCTTATAGGTTTGTGCCTTTCCAAATAATTTCTAATCAACTGAATTTGGCGCAGGTGGATTCTGATTAAGTTGTAGAAACTGCTGAGAATACTTATGCAATTTTTGGTTTTTAATTTCAAAGAATTTGCAAAAAATTACAATGTAAATATGGGCTGATGTGTGTAGAATTTTGAGGAAAAAAATAATTTACTGCATTTTGAAATGAGGCTGTAACATACAATGTGGAAAAAGTGAAGGGCTGTGAATACTTTCGGGCTCTCCTCTGAGTCTTTGACCGGATCTGACAGTAAGATGAAATCAAAATGTTAACTCATTTCTTTTCAAAGTTCAGCTTTGAATTAAAAAAAAACCCTCTCAAAATGACAAATAGACTGCTGAACAAATTATGTACAAACATGTCTGTAATTCGGACACCAGTGGGTGCATCAAGATTGAAGAGTAAGTACAACCAGTCAAGCTGCATGTTATAGAAGACAGAAGTGGTGAAATTGACTCATACCTGTGGATCAGTGAGGCGAGAAGGATCTGGGTAAAGGTAGAACTTGATCCCGTCCATGGCTCCAGGCAGTGTAAGCCCACGGACAAGCAACACTGCCAGCATTACATATGGAAATGTGGCAGTGAAGTAAACAACCTGTAGGGACATAATGATCAGGGTTTATTTGACCATCAACATCAGATCTGCTGCCAAAATGAAAGCTGTCAGTCTAATGAGGGCACACAACTGATACATTATTGTTTCAAACTAAAAGTTTGGGGTGTCAAAGAAAATACGGGCCATGACAACAGTTTCAACAACCTGCAGTCTGAGTCTGAGTCCTCACTCACTGTCAGTGTCCTTCCGTTAGTTTTCTCATTTGACATCCTCACTGTGTTTTATTACAAGCTTCTTGAGTCATTTTCTCAATCTATATTAAAAATGTTGCTAGAAAGTGCATTGCATTTTGCAAATTTTTATGATTTGGTGGTTTTGAAAAGTCAAAGAAGCAGCCAACTGCAAAAGTATTATATCAGTCTGAAAACACAGTCTTTCAAAGTCCACATTGGTTTATATATAGTTTTAAAAGACAATTACGTACTCCAATTTACGCAAATTTGAATGTCATCATGATTATGGTATCCTCTATGGAGACTAAACAAGTCTTGCCGTACCTTCCCTGTGGACTTGACTCCTTTCCAGACACAAAAGTAACAGATGACCCAGGACAACAGAAGACACAGAGCCAGCTCCCATCGTACTCCACCCATTTCTTCAACACTCCCTGTGACATTCAGGATTCTTCTCCTGCACGCAACAATCAAGTTAGAATTCAGTATGTGCATTTCAGATTTCATAACCACATCCCAACTGTGACTTCAGTTTTCATTAAGGGTGTCCCAGTGAGCATTTTCTTTTGCTGCAGATATGGAACTGATTATTTTAGTACTGAATAACTTCCATTTCTGATTCCCTAGCTGATACTTGGGTTTGCAGAGGTAAACTTTGCTAAAGTGAACCTGCACACCTTTTTCGGTTTGTGTTTTCAAAATAAAAAATAATTAAAAATTGTAGTTAAAATGTGTCTTGAGCTTATTAATGACATTCAATTTTGTAGAGCTAGTTGTGATGTTTGAGTCATCTAAACTTTTATACATGTGCTCCTGTCTGAGGCCCCCTGTACAGCAACATAGTTCCTCTGTTGGTAAACTCGATGCATGTTGAGTTTCAATGTTTTCGTTGTTTTCAATAGATCATTATGCATTAACCTGTTCTCTTGTGATGGTTGGATTGTTTTCACTTTTTTGCATGGCATATTTCCATGCTGCTGATAATTAAGCCATTGAGTGACTAATGCTTAGGTAACAGACTAACTTGTGTTTGTTTGTTTTCACTTTTCTAAACTGTATGTCCCTGGAGGGTTACTGTAGGATGCTGTAAGGCAGGTGTTATTGCTGAAATGTCTCTGGTTGCGCACTCGTTTTAACAAAACTCAGTGTGACTGCTGTTCCACTTCAATGTTATTTGAATATTTTCTCATCACTTTGAGGGTTATATTAATTGATTATACTGAGGCATTGGAAATCAGTAGCAAATTTTGCTATATGGTGGATAATGTGAATGGTTGGATAAAAGGGCTCATTAAAAAATGCTGGATGCAAATCAATCAAAAATTACCAAGATTGATATTTGAGATCAGGATCAGGACATCCCTAGTTTTCATACTCACTCCCAAAACTCCCTCACTGGAGAAGTTGCATTTTCAGGCACTGTCCAGTTAACATAAGCGGCTGTTCGATCAAACTCCACACAGTTTTCTGTTGGAAAGGGCGACAAGGTCCCAGAAAGTAAAGATTTACACAAAGTGAATATCTACCATATCTACCTCAAAATTGTGACCACCTGACAAATATTTCGTTCGAATAGAACTGGCATCAGCTATTTTAACAAGTGGAACTCGAGTGCTGGCTGCCAATGATCTTGACCGATACTCACCAGTTTCCTTTCTTGGGGCTCTTTGGTAACTGACCAGCAGCAACTGCAGACTTAAAACACCCTATGCTGCTGTCTTGCTGGTTTAAAATTGACCAAACTTGATCATGCTGAAAACATATAACATCAACTTTGTTGTCCTTTGAGGCCATCGTGGCTTATAGAGCTTCACAAATGGAAGGAATGAGCGAGGAAGAGTTTCAGTCCAGAATATCATTGCTAAATATTGCTAAATATTCCTAGTTCTACACACTGCACCTACTAATGTGTCTTTATGATTTAGGTGAATTGAACATACCTGTGTTCCAGCTGTTTCTGCAACTCCCCCAAGGGATTTCAGTGTTGAAGGAGAAAAACAGATAGAGGAATGCCCAGGCCAAAATGATGACATAGTAGATGCTGGAGTATAAAACAACCACCATACTACCATAACCAATCCCTGCAACAAAGAACAGCAAAAGTTAACAGTTCTGATTGAAATGGTAAACTCAAAATAAAGCGTTTGTGATTACAAATAAAATTCAAACTGTATGCAATTATTCTGCAGTTATGTCAAGTAACAGTTTGATTATGAGTTTAGGTTTCTATAATTTGCTACAAGGATGAAAAAAAGTTATTAAACAATTTTTCACATTTGTTCTAATAATCTTTAGACATCAATATCATGCTTTGTAATCGTAACAAAGTTTCCAAACTTGTGGGTCAGTAAGTGATATCCTCCTGTCGGCTTGGGTGTGAGTTAAGTCAGAGACCTTTCTTTCGTCTGATGCTGTTTTTGGCAGCTCAACTCCATGAAAAGGATACACATCAATTTTCTGTCACTCATTCAGCTTCATAAGTTGGCTCACAGAGTGCAGTCGTTAACAGATACAAGCTCGGAGACACCATTCCTGTTAATCATCAGGGATCTACAAGGCTAACAGGTTTCTTGAGAGGAAACTGGAGAAGCAAGTTTTTTATCTTTAACTTTATAAGAGCAAACCTGATGCAGATGTCACATGTGAAGACACTCCTGTACTCATGTCTTTTAGAAGTGAAAGTACTAAAAACATCAGAACATCAACAGCAATAGTCAAAGAATCTGTCTCTGCTAACCTGGTTGCAAAAATGTGAAAACAAACCGTTCTGCTCAGATTTTTCACAAACTAGCAGCCTGATACAGGTTTTCAGACCTGGCCACTGTATAATGCAGTAATTAATTTCTTTTGGGGGAACAAACTAAAAAAAATGCTTTTTTCATTCTAAAACTTCAGGTTTTTTGCAAAAAAATTGACTTAATTTATGTTGAGTCTTTGTACTTTTCATTTTGTTTGTTTTTCTACTCATTAACTACAGAAGCAACAGCTTCTGAGATGTTGTGTTTATGCCAAGGTTTGTGTTGTTTTTTTGACCCTGGTCAATCTTTCTGCTAAAACCTACTTTGTAGGTCATGGAGTCTAGACCATTGGGTTTTGCTGCTCAACAGATTACAGTGGAGAAGTCAGACCTGCTAACTGAGACCTAGTAACAAACATAGAAAACCAATTATAAGCAGTGTAGCTATAGTCTGTTCCTAAGATTTAAAAACTTACCTTCAAAAAGGGGACAGATTTTCCTCCAACAGGTTATACTCCCCTGTTGTGTGTACTGGCCCAGAGATATCTCCATAAAAAACAGAGGGATGCCGCATGTAAAGAGGAAGAGCACATAAGGGATAAAGAAAACTCCTATGGGAGAGAAAGAAGTTTCATCAGAACAGATGTTTGTTCGCTCAACAGTTACCTACAGGAATGGTTTCGTGATCAGTTCATCATGTGACAGTTCATCACTCTGTTTGGGTGTTATTCTGCTAACGAAGTGTTGGAGATTTTTTTATTGAGCTGTGATTTGTCTTAGTGAATACTTAATTGTGTTTGCGAATTCTTTTTCTCTGGCAGTGATCCAGGAACCTTAAACTGGGTGTGATGTTTTTGTACAACTACTTTTCATTGACCACAACCACACCTTGAAACTCAATTGTTTGGTTTTAGTTGGTGAACTCAATGTTCTTCCAAATAAGAAAGTAACATGGACAGAGAAATAAGAAAATAATGCATGGCAGCAGAAGGATGAATTGTCGCTGTGCTTTGCTTATTAGTTAGAAATGTAGTGCACAGAGGTTAAATGGTGCAAATCAATCTCTGCAAATCAGGGTAATATGCGCTACAGTCTTTTTTTTAAATATTGACTCATATTGTCTACATTGGCATGATACAGCGCCAAGTGTTTGCTCTGCTTCTTTAAGCATAACCTTTTTTGGTTTGCTTGACTCAAACAAATCTTACCTCCTCCATTTTTGTAGCACAGGTAAGGGAACCTCCACACGTTTCCTAGACCTATGATTTGTCCCGCAACAGCCAAGAGAAACTCAATTTTGCTGGCCCACTGTCCTCTAGTCAGGGTGCTCGGTGAAGGGCGGGACGTGTCCCCATCTAGCCTGAACTTGACTTCTGGACTGAGAGGTTTTTCCATTGCACTGTAATGAGAAATTCAGTTTTTTATTTAATGCAGTGTATGATCTAGAGTTAGTTATCAAAGTGGATTCTGGAAAAGAAAATACTCAAATAACAGAAAACAAAGAAACCCTGGCAATATGAAGCTCTATTTGTCAAGCTCAGCTTAATACCAGATACTAGTGTCTGTAGGTATCTGATGCCAAATTTGTTTGCCAAGTGAGACTAACATTAGCAGAGTTGGCACTATGATTTTTGTCCCCCTCTAAGGTTCATGTCCTTACTATCATGCTGGTTATGCAATGCTTTGGTCAAAGATCAAAATACTGCCAATTGCAGCAATACTATTAGTTGCCATCTGTTATTTGTACTTGATTAAACTGGGGTACTGGAGCATTAATGACAGAAGCCATAAACTGGAGCTACAGTGGCAGGTGCTAATGTGCTACACCTCATACACGACTTGGACCAACAAGGATTTAAGTACGGCTTGATAAGGTTGAGAGGGTTTAAATGTTAGGTTAACAAAACACACACATGCTTCCACTCCACTTATGTGTGTCAGAAAACAAATTAATTTATAAGGGTTCAAAGACTTTTTTGTGATGATCACAACATGCTTGAAATAATGAAGCTTGCGTAAGTTCATAGGACCAGCTGTTACCATCTGATGGTTTGATATTCAAATCATAACTCCCAATTCCACTCAACCAATCACAGCAACAAGGTGTTGTATTTAAACATATCTCCACTCTATTCCTGCGTCTCCTATGCAACCTTTACCCTGCTGTGTCTGGAAGTCGCCCTCTCAGCCATAGCTTCCTCCTACTATGTCTGTATGTATTTATATATGCCTGTATTTACCCTCTGGGAGGCTTAAGTAGGCTGCTTGGCTCACCCAGGATGCACCCTATAAGCAGAGCTTTGTCAGCTAGAGTTGCACCTCCATTTGGCAATAAATTGTTCAAATCTATGAAATGAGTTTTCCTGACCGAAGTCATTATTGATTTTTTTGCAGTGACTATCCACTCATGTGCAGATATTATCAGTACACTGTATTAATACAAAAGATTTAGTTTTGAATAGATAAACCGCTAATCACTGACCACAACTGGCATCAGTTAATCATGTAATATCTGTCTGAAATCTGCACAATAGTCCTGTTGTATTAGGTCAACGGTGGGTCATGCTGCTTGGTTACAGGCTTATTTTTCCGTCAATGTTGTCATTGTGTGGCTGGATTTGGTGTAGGAGTGTGGCAAATAGACTGAAAAGTTTGTGTGTTATTGCATTATTTACTGTAAAAAGCTTTGAATCATTATGTACTTTCTTGAGTGTTTTCTCTTTTTCGCATATAGTGTTTTTTTAAAGTTTTGGGTTCTTGACGCCTGGTGAAAGTCCCGTTTCTGTCTTGTGCACAAGTAGAGTTTTTGCTGGCTAGAATTTACTGGCTATTGGTAGTTCATAATGACTTCATAAAATAATAAACGTAGAAACAACAATGGGAAGGATGGTCTTTTTATGTCACTTACAGAACACAGTAATGTTAAACATGCATTATAACAAAAATGAAACTGTGAAATGTTTTGAAAGCGTTGTTATTCCCATGTTATGAAACACTGGTCAAAAATTATATTATCTGCATCATCTGTCAGTGCAGCAGGTTGGCATTGACAAGCTTACTCACACTTCATTAGATGAGTAACTTTCCTCCTAATTCCTCTCCTTCCTTATTTTAAATGCTGTATTTGACTCCTTGGGTCAAAACAAAAACACTAATGGAATACCATTTTTTTTTGTCTTTTTTGTCTTGTAAATGTTGTCTATTGTGAGGTTATCTTAGGGGTTGTCCAATATGGGCAGAAGTTTTGGATATTCTTGGTAGAACTAGATGTCAAAACGAGTCTGCCATAAACTTTGGTCACTTGGATTTGTCTTCGTTTAAAAAATCCAGTGGATGGATTAAATGGGCTTCAATAATTTTTACTCTTACCATGAATAGATCAAGAGACTTTGGGAGATATTTTACAACTGGAACGCATCTTGAGTGTGATTGATTTCTGTAACTTACATCACTTTTAGCTCTACTTTTTGATCTGTTATTTTCTCCATGTACACTGTTTTTTATATATCTGCAATGAGCTAATTTCAATTCATATTGAAAGATCTGGTTCCATCTGGCCTGATAGAGATTTGGGAGTTCAGAAAAGCAATAGAATAAGACAAAAGTCCGAAGGGCACAGGTATAGCCCAACAGTTTTGGTCCCACACCACATGAGGCTGCCCCCCCCCCCAAGCAGGTGCCTTTGGTTCAAATCCAACCTGAGGCCTCTTCCCACTTGTCACCCTCTCACTCCCACTCCCACCCCTGTCAAATTAAGCAATGACAAATGTCTCCAGGCCTTAACGGTTTAAACAAAAAAGTGCAAACAACATAAGTTCCTTCAGAGAAAGTGTGAAAAGTCTGAAGTTAGAGACTCGTGTTGAATTTTCTTAGAGCAAAGTGAAAAACTGTTTGTCTTGTACATGATGAGTCCTCAAGCCAAGCAAACTTCAACACAACAACCAAAATTTCAAAAATCATACCAAGGGTGTTTGAGATGATAAGAACATAAATTAGAGGTTAAATACAGCAGATGGCAGATTTTCACACTCATGTTTAATGCTTATATGTTTTGGAAGAGTCTGTTGTCATTGTAATTTAAAAAGAATAACAGTTGATTGGCAATAATTGGCTTCACCCAGCCACTAACCATGAGTGAAAGAAAAGTTTTTGTGTTATTATTCATATTCTCTGAAAAATGGCAAAGAAATTATAAATTCTGCCGGGGTATGTAAACTTATGAGCACATCTGTGACACAAGAGGTAGTTGGGGCAAATTAAATTCAAGTAATCAATGAATTAATCCTGGTGGAAAAAAGACGTAGGTGCTCCAAAGTGTTGTGTAATCAATACAAAAACAATCTCAGCAGCTCAACACATTTGTGGCTTCATGATTTCAAACAAGAGTGGAAGCATCAGAATCATTTGTGGACACAGTGCTGGAGCTTATTACCTGGAGCACTGTGTGTTTTGACAAAAGAGTCCAAAGCATCCTAATTTATTTTTCCTTTAATGTTAAAGGTGCGTTTTTAGAGTATTTTCATTAACTGTTAACTCAAAGAAAACCAAAGACACAGGTCACACATTAAACTGAAACTCCAGCTTCCCCTTCAACAGAGCAGTGGACTCAAGAACTTCCTATTCAAGGTTGACTGTTGTACAGAGCATGCAGGCTGTCGAAAATCCAGGGGATATTCAAATAAACTAATGAATGAAATGAAATAAACTTTTTTTTTCAAAAGTGTGAAGTACAACGCATCCATAAAAAAAGTTTTAATAAAAGTTAGTAGAACTCCACAGGTTCTTCAAGAGGTAATCGTGGTAAAGGGGTGAAGTGATACAGTACAACTAATGCAACAATAACAGGCTTGAGAGCTTTAAGACCTCGGAGTCTTATGTTGTGAGGGATGAAGCCTTGAATGGGATAACAAAATGTTCTTCCCTAGCCAGACAACACAAACAGTTTGCGTATGGGGTAACTGAGGTCTTTGATGAGCCTGTTGGACGTCTTCCTATGCTGCTATGTGTAGAGGTATTTGGTGGCTGTTTCCTACTGTTTGTTTTGGAGTGGGGTGGGTTTCTGTTCCCCAGCTGCTTCTGAGACCTTTGCTTGGCTGAAGTTGAGCATGTACTGTGCTGTCTTGACACTGAGATGGCTGAGCTCAGACCCTTTCTCCTTAACCTAACACTGCTAAAGAGGTGTCGTCCGCATATTTACTCAATACGGTCAGAGGGTTGTGTGTAAACGAGGTGTCATAATAGATGAACTTTGATCATTGAAACAATACTTTTGAAAATCAATCAGTAATAATACTGCAACAAATAGAGGTGTACTCATCTGATCTGATTGTTGTTATTTTTATTATCATTTTTACGACCAAACACACTTTACCTTTTAAGGGCAATGTTAAGTATTTATANTTACTGAACTCTCTGAAGGATAGAACTATAAGTTTACATACACTCAGTAAATCCACAGGTTTTTTAGCAAAACTCCTGCTCAGACATCACACTCAAGCAGCCTGTCAGTCGCTACCGCTACACACACTGTGCCCCGCTCTCTCAGATGCATTCACTGACTTATCCAATTATTTTGTTATACTGACTTATGTTTTAATAATTATTACGAAATAAAGGGATAATTCAGGATAACGAAATAATTTAATGATTAGATATCACGAATTATGGGTAGTATTGCAACAGTTCATGTTTAAAGAACAGCAGTTCACTTTTGCTCATGATTGTTCTTAATGTTTTGAATTCCTACCGTTGTAAGAGTCAGTGAATGCATCTGAGAGAGAGGGGCTCAGTGGAGCAGGAGGGAGGGGCTGAGTGTGTGTGTGTGTGTGTGCGTGTGTGTGTGTGTGTGTGTGTGTGTGTCTACTAGCTAGTAGCGACCGACACAGAGACCGCTGCAGTCTGATGTCCGAGCTCAAAAAGTTTTGCTCAAAAACCTGTGGATTTTCTGAGTGTACATCTGACGGAGCAGCCACAAACATTTTCGTCTAGTCTCGTCCCGTCAACGAAAACTCACGTACGTCTCGTCATGTTTTCGTCATCAAAGAACCGTGTTTAGCTCGTCACCGTCTCGTTATCGTCATGAAAAAAAGTTGCGTCAACGAAATAATTTCGTCATCGTCATCGTTGACGAAAACAACACTGTGTTATTTAAAAACATATAGAGTGTTATTCAATGGACAGCATTACATTTCTGGTCCAGGTGGTTGACTTCAATCTTGATTAAAGTGAGAACATATGTGATCTTGTGACTTGCCTCATTACTTCAAAAAAGCAGTCTGTGAGTGACCAGAAAGAAGCATATCAGCAAAAAAGTAACTGCTATTGCCTTGTTCATTGCTCATGGCGAGAGACAGGGCATGCACACCTGTTTCTTAAATGATCTACTATCAAATGTTAAAAGCTTGTTCATGACAAGCTAATAACTTAATAACATACAATTTCCTTGGCCATTTCCAAAGGATTTCATGTGCTCAGTGATAATCCTGTACCTTGCACCATGCACCAAGGCGTCTGTTGACTCCTTTGGTATGTGAGCAACTTCTTGAGGGTAGAGCGAGTCAGGGAGGACAGAGATGATTAATGATGTAACTACTGCCTCA